>JAPSGF010000015.1:6956150-7121361 GCA_035772895.1 Perdix hodgsoniae
CTTGTTTATCAGGGTGGTATTTATTCTTGTTTATCAGGGTGGTATTTTTGTATTTTCAGGGGTAAGATATTATAGAAATCTGTGGACAAATAAATATAACTGGTATCAGGAAAACCTGCCTTGATTCTTGCATGGGGACTGCTGAATCATGGCCTGAACCTCTGATTAATCACCTGAGGTGAGAAATGAGTCAGCCATGGGGGCACAGGTGAAGGCAATTCACCTGTGCTGCAAGAAGGGGTGGAGCCTGGCTCTACCTCTCCAAGACCCATTTAAGAGATGACTACCAGTGGGGATGGATCTCCTCTAGAGATCCGCTCCACTGGAGTTTTCCAGCAAGCCCAGGATATGGGTGAGTGTGGTTATTTCTGTTTTCTACTTTGGTGTAATAACATCATAGCCAAGCTCTCTGTTAGTCCATACAATCGGTATATTTATTAATTGTGCAACTGCTATACCATAACATTGGTATATTCATTAATTATACAATTCTGATGACTGCTATTAAATAGTATAAGACTTATTCATTTTTTTTCACACTTCTGAATTTACTGATTCTATGCTGGATTCTTACAAGTCCATTGGGCTGGATAGACTGCACCCTAGAGCATTGAGAGAGTTGACGGGTGTGGTTGCTAAGCCACTCTCCATCATCTTTCTTCAGTTCTGGCTAACTGGGGATGTCCCGGTGGATTGGAAACTGGCAAATGTGATGCCCATCTTCAAAAAGGGCTGAAAAGATGATCCTGGTAGCTACAGGCCTATCAGTCTCACCTCGGTGCCGGGGAAGGTCGTGGAACGGATAATCTTGGGAACCATCATGGATCAACTAAAGGTCAACCAGGGGATCAGACCCAGCCAACACGGGTTTATTAAGGGTAGATTCTGTCTGACAGACCCGATCTCATTCTACGACAATGTGACCTGTTTACTGGATGAGGGTCAGGCTGTCAATGCAGTCTACCTGGACTTCAGTAAGGCCTTTGACACTGTCCCCCACAACATCCTCATGGAGAAACTGGCTGCCCGTGGTCTGGGTGGGTGTACGCTCCTCTGGGTGAAGCACTGGCTGGATGGCTGGGCCCAAAGAGTTGTGGTCAATGGAGATGAATCCAGTTGGCGGCCGGTCACGAGCGGTGTCTCCCAAAGCTCAGTGCTGGGGCCACCTACAGCACTGAAGGGCACTACAGAGGGACCTGGATAGAATGGAACAATAAGCCAACGTTAACGGTATGAGTTTCAATAGGGCCAAGTGTCAGGTCCTGCATTTTGGTCACAACAACCCCAAGCAACCCTGCAGGCTTGAGGAGGTGTGGCTGGAAAGCAGCCTGATGGAAAGGGACCTTGGTGTACTGTTGGACAGTTGGCTGAATATGAGCCAGCAGAGTGTCCAGGTGGCCAAGAAGGCCAATGGCATCCTGGCTTGTATCAGGGACGGTTCGGTGAGCAGGACTAGGGAAGTCATCCTGCCCCGTACTCGGCATTGGTGAGGCCTCACCTCGAGTACTGTGCTCAGTTTTGGGCAGCTCAGTATAAGAAGGACATGGAGGTGCTGGAGCAGGGCTAGAGAAGGGCTTGGAAAATCAGCTCTATGAGGAGAGGCTGAGGGAGCTGGGCTGGTTAGTGTGGGGAAGAGGAGGCTGAGGGGAGACCTTATTACTCTCTTTCAGTACCTGAAAGGTGTTTACAGTGAGAGTGGGGTAGGTCTCTTCTCAGTGGTGACATGATGAGGGGAAATGGCCTCAAGTTGCGAGAAGGCAAGTTTAGGTTGGACATCAGGAAACACTTCTTTACAGAAAGGGTGGTTAAACAGTGGAATAGGCTTCCCAGGGAGGTGGTTGACTCACCATCCCTGGATGTGTTTAAGAGCAGTTTGGATGTGGTGCTCGGAGATATGATTTAGCGGAGGGTTGTTAGGGTACTATGGTTAGGCTGCAGTTGGACTTGATGGTCTTTGAGGTCCTTTCCAACCTGAGTAATTCTATGATTCTATGTAAGATTATCATGCCCAACTGAAGTACAATCTAGATGCTTTTCTGTGTGTTTTCTCACTAGAGATATTATACTAATTCACTGTTCTTTACTGTAATTTAGATTGTCTGCCCTGTTAGAGTGTGTTCATTCAAGTATTTCCATGTTGAATTAAAATGTACATCTCTACAGTTATTTTCCTGTTCTATGTGAAAGAGGCACATCTGGAATGCTGACTACAGTTACCACAGTTGCAAGAACACATGTGATTGAGATAGTTTTAATGAAGTAAAGAAATAAATAGTTTAGGTAACTGAAATTTTTGAGGTGAGGGGTGGATTCATATGGGTCATTTTTTTTTCTAGGTGTTTTTCCCTTCAAACAGTGTCATAGCAGACATTATGACTATTGTTTGTTCGCAAGCAAGGAATGTTAAAACAAAAAACCCTCAAGTATTTCTTCCTTATCATACCAGCTTGAAAATAATGAAACAACCTCTTACTTTAAACAGAACTCATTTGATGGGAATTGCTTTCATATTCCAGCCACAATCAAATAATGTATTCAAAATCCAGGTGTCTAATTTCCCCAAGTGTGTAGAAATTAGACATTACCTCTATTTTTCTTGTAAAACTGCATTCAAAATCAGTATGAACACTAATAAAATAAGTAAAAAACCCACAAAACTTCCCTACTATGTAATACTGTTTTTTCAGCAGTTACTTTGTTTCTTATGAATGTGTTTTAGACATAGTAATACGTTAAAAGTCTTCTAAAAACATTGTATGAGGTTTATCCAGTGCAATCTGCTGGAGGAGTTCACATTTAATTTGGATAATGCCTATAGCACGTTATGATAAAATCTTTCATAAAAGATAAGATAAAAAATGCCACCTAGTTCTCATTTATACTACATTTGTCATTGTAGGCTTCATGTTTAGGTCATATGAAATTGCAAGAAAAATAATGACTCAAATATCAGTAATCACAGTGCTTGCTCTGTACCAAATGAAGTACTACTTAAATACAAAAGTCTTAAATAGGGTAAGAGTTGGAAGTTACAATTATGCGAACTAGCTAATTATGAATGATAAAACTGATAGGTTTATCTTCTTTTCATATAGCCTCTGGATGAGTTTTTACTTAACAAAGATCCCAAGTGTATAACAAATGGAAGGGATTGCATATTTTCTTAAAAATTGTAGAACTATTGAGATTGGAGAGGATATCTCAGGGTGATCTGGTCCATCTTGCACAAATGTGTGTATATATACATATGTACGCAGAGTCTCAACAACAGATTTCATTTAGGAAAACTAAATTTAAGGAGAACGTCTTCATTTTATTCCTTAAATAGTGTTCCTCATTTTTAGAACTTGCCAGATAGTGCTTAACAAATGACAGAGATTACATGTTGCCTTTTGATGGCTTTAGTACTCTGCAATGTGTTGACAACAGCAAATTTGCACTGCTTCTGGAGAGCAGTTAATCCCAGCTGCTGAGTCTTACAGCAATGTTAGGATGCAGTTAATAGCCTTATCTCACCTTGAAACAGCTGAAGTCATGAGAAATATTTCAGCTAAATGCCAGAAGTTGTATTCTAGATAGTATTGTAGTTTGTTTGTGGTCATTGGGCTTTCCAGAAGTTCTGGAGGATAAGTAAATTAGGGCAAATATCTGGCCTGTTGGCTTCATGTTTTCATCAAAGATGAAGATGTATTTTCCTTCAGTGTAAGTATTGATCTCATTTTTGATTTGATCAATATCTAGTTCTTGACTCAATTAATCTCAATAGATATCCAAACAAAGATCAGTATTCATTGACATTGGTAGGAATAATATGCGTGGGGAGAAAATAATAGGCTTCTAAGAACTTTCTGTCAATGACTTACTGAATGACTTAGTGAATTCTAAAACCAGCAGTGCTCTTTGTTGATAGCAGAATGTCTACTCTTGGAGTGATATTTAAACCATTCTAGAATTTTTTATATTCTCCTTAAAACTTGTTCTACATTTGGTCTTTTTGTGCGTATTCTAATATAGACTTCCTAGGAACAGAGAAGAGCAGGTCATTGGCAGATTCTTATTCTCCTCTTTGAGACGTTAAGTTCATGAGTACTCAGCAGAGTAGTGAATTTCCTTTATTTTTCTTGGGATATGTTTACTGAGTGTTGGAAAGAAGCCTATACCATGCAGGAGATGGGCACCTCCACTTTTGAGAGAACTTGTGCTGGGCTGCCTGCACTCTGTGTGGTTCATCTTCCTTTCAAAGAGACCTTCTGAAAGATTGATCTGCCTAAGACTGTCTTTTTCCAGTGTTTATCTTGTTTTTTTACTGTTTGAGGTGGATATTTACTTATATGTTCAGCGGAAGTGGTGGGGAAGAGTGAATGACCTAGAATACAGCCTACTAATAAAGCCACATGTATCTCCATTACTTTAATGGATATTAAATAGGGTTTTTTAAAAAGCTATAAGAATAATATTGGTGGCTGAATACTGAAAATCTGTTGTACCTTTTAGTTCAGTATCTTTAAGAATTCTTTTTCATTCCTTAAATTGCATTGTTTTCGGGGTTTACATTTGAAGGAAAAACAATACAGTTTTCCTTTCATATCTCTTCAGCTTGTTTACAGAGGAAGAAACAAACTTCAAAATTTACTCTTCTTAATAAGCAGAATGTTAAAATGTAATAGCAGAGCTTGAGTTGAGAAAGAAATGCTGAATGAAAGTTGAAAACAAACTACTCTGGAAACTTCACCAACTAAATTTAGTTATCAAAATATGAAGCAATGTCTTAATGATTTTCTTTTACTAGGCTAAATCCATTGACTACATTGTTTAATTCAAATAATTGTGTTGTTAAACGAACCCCAAAGCAATTAACCTGTAACTTCAGACGCTAATTTACTAAATCCTTTCTGATCTCCGTTTACATTAAGCCCTTATTACTAGCTTGAAGAGATCAGGTATCTATTAGAATGTTTACTGTTTCCTGGTAAAATGTTAAAATCAGCTTCAGAAATTCATTGTTTCTGGATAAATTAATCTGAGTTTCCAAAAATACATAAGAGAAGTCCCTCGCCCAGTGATGGTTATCAATGTAAGGAAGGAATACAGATCAGTCTTCTACTTAGGAGCAGTTTTCATAAGTTTAAAAAAAGGCTTGAGTTTAGTAGGGACCTTTGGAGGTGATCTGATCAGGGCAGGGATAGCCAAAGCAGATTGCTCAGATGAAATTTGAAAATCTTCAAGGATGGAGAATCTACAAGGTTTTTTATCAACCTATTCTATTCTTTTGCCATGCTCACGGCCAACAGTATTTAAAAAAAGAAAATAAATGGGTCATTTTCAGTATGTCAGTGTACTCCTGCTGGTATCTATGCACGTTGAGATTTCACTTGGGCCTTTTCTCTGTGCTTTAAGTTCTAGCTCTCTCAACCTTGCTCTGAATATTAGGTGTTGGTAGTATGCTTCCTTGCTGCCTATCAGCCATTACCTACTATTTAATATCGTATTTAAAAGAAACCAGACTTAGAATTTTAATAAAGAGGAGTTGAAAGGAGGGAATTATTTCTGTGTAGCTTTGCCTTATCTTTTAAATGGTATTTGGGACTTCATACAAGCCATGGTGATGCCTGCTTGCTATAGGACACACACAAACCTGGATTTTAAATGACATTCCAGATAAAAATAATAAAAACCTTCTGATGTGATAAAGGTGCCTATTCTTTAAATACAGATATCCTTTCTGAAAGCTGGATGATAAAAGTTTTAAGATAAGATTCTGTCATTTCTGTTTACCTGACTAAACAGCCAGACTTCAGTGTTACTATTCCTAAACACAGGGCAACACAGTGAGGGCATTTCTGATTCAGTGTGGATGACTGTAATGCTTTTGAAGCAAATCTCTGCATCACCTCCAATACTGTGCACAAGTTCACAGTACAAAGTGAGTATGTACAGTACAAAACTCTGAGTATGACCTGGCCTACAATCATTTTAGTTGCTTTTTTTATTAACACAAATAATGTAACCTGAGAGGCATTTAGAGTGATGTCAGATGTAGCACCGGGATTGTTGCTCCTCAGGTGCTCTCTGGTTCATGCAATGAGCTTCCAGAGGCTGAGCCGCGGAGCTTCTTCCTGGGTTTGAGGCTGGTCCCAAACTATTTTCTCATGGCTAGCTCATGCAGGTCTAAGGATTTATTTTGCTCTAAATACAAGAGGAATAATAGCTTTGCAAAATCCAAAGAATTAAAACATAACTGCTAGTAATTTATTTCTTTTAAATAGTGTCTTAATCTTAGATCTACTGCACTTTCATTCTTTGGACTTAGGATCTCTACAGAAATTCCACGACCTTGAGTAAATACTTGAAGTGTGTTATATTTCTGTAGGTAGATCAATTCAAAAATGAAGTATTTAAATTGTCTTCAGACAGCAATTAGTCATAGATTGTCAACAAGTAAAAACAAGATAGTAATTATTAACTGACAGGATATTTGTAGTTCATAATCAGATATAGATGTACTTGATTTTATAATTTCATAGAAATGTTCAAGTAAATTACAGCCTTGTAGTAATTTGATGGCAGTTGTATCTTTAAAATCATCTTTATTGCTAGTTAATATTGGCATAATATTTTCTAGTGAAACTGGTTGTCTTTCTAATCAAATGTAGCACACAGTAAGGGAAAGATGTCTACTACTAAATAAATAATATAGAGTGGAAGTTGAAGCTATTTTTAAAAAAGTTAAAAAACACTAGACCCATTTTTAATTCAAAGCGTTTGTGAACTACATACTAGTCATCTTTGGACATTTCTGATGCTGACTAAATACACTGTTATAATCAGCTTCTTTATCCTAGCTATTGGTGTCACAGGTACTGAATGTTCCCATGTGCTATGCATTGCAAGCAGATGGTATGAGTACAGCAAGAGAAAGTGGGATGAGAATCTTGCTCAGTGGGCTGGGATGCTGTAGAAGGCTAGCAATAGGTTTATATTTTCTAGGACTGCCCCAAGTTGCTTGCCGATTTCATTGTTTGCTTAAGTCTCTACCTAGAAGTTCCTTTCAGGTCATTTCTTCTTCTGTTAAATTATTTTGAGGTACACAGTAAATAAGTAGATTTTTAGTGGCTGCAGGGGGAGATTATAGAAGATGAAGTCAGAAGAGCAAGAGACTAGAAAAGAGACCAAATTCATTACTTCCACTAGAAGTATCTCAGGTGTTGCTAGTTTCTTGAGTAATCTAAACTAAGACGACACCACAGTAGTTGATAAACCTTCACTGTACTCAAGGTGAAAGCTCTCTTGATCAGTTTGCTATATGGAGTCATATTCACTACCTATTCAACTCTGAAGAATTCACTCATTAAGGTTGATACTGATGGGCTGCTACTGTGCTCTGACATACCTCCTTATGTTTTCTGTCTGAGGTACCACATAATTCATGCGGCAGGTAAGAGAAGATTAAGGGCACGTCCATCAATTTTGAACATGCTGTCCACATACAGCCAGGATGCCTCAGACAATTCCTCTTTGGCAATCATCTCAGCTTCCCCAGTGTAGTTCTTTCACGGTGTGTTTCTTGGGGGTTAAGTCCTGTGCTGATGTGTTTTCAAATTACGGTTTACTATTATTCCTTTCTATATGTGCTTCTTTTCAATCACTGACTCCAGTATGGGTTTGTAATTGTCAAACATTCTCTGACTTGGATTCTGCTTCTGTTGTCATTTGATCTTTTTCAACGTTGTCCCTGAAGTCAGATGGAAAAGCTTTTCTTTTCACACATTTTGTTCCTGTGTTGCCTTGAGGCAATGAAAAGTTGAAAAATACTTATTAATTAAGAAATGTAATATAACTGTTGCTTTAAATACTTAATATTTCTGCTGGTGTTATTTTTTTCCTTTAGCTCAGTTCTGCTGGTGTTTGGGGTCTCCTAACTCACCTTATTTCTGTGGTTCAAAATTCTCCACTGTTATTTGCATCTGAACTCTAGTAACTTAGACTTCAGTCTGGCTTTCCAATCAATCAATTCATGGCCTCCTTCTAGGACAAGGTGATAACTTGTGTACAACACAGTTGTATTGAATGGTATATAATCCTTTCACCATTATAAATTATAAAACCAGAGGCAATTATGTAGGATAAAAGTGGTGAAAATTCTAGCTGCTGATCTCTGTTACATCTATTTTACTCCTATTACTGTCATTCTTAAACTCATTCTCAATATCAAGCACACTGGTAATGAAGAACAAAGAAGATGGGGGGGGGGGGGGGGGGAATAATAATCTGGGAAGAAGCCAGTTGAATTAAATATACTGGCATGATTGTATCAGATAATTACTTAGTCCTCGCAGGTTATACAGATCTAAGAGATGATAATGAATTTGATGAACATATCTGATAATTAATGTTATCCTAGCCAGGAAAAATAAGTATTCAGCAATTTTCTTAGTCTCTAACACACTGAAAGACCCATTGTATGGTCACCACAGAAAAATCTAAATAAATATTGTCCCATTCTCTTAAAAATGAAAGAGGGTAATATGCTGTGAAATGTGGAAACAACACTGCATTGAGGGAAGGAAAGAAAGAGACAGCAGATGCTGTTTTCCAGACTAAATCTTCTCTGATGCACTCCAGGGACCTCATTTAATCAAGCACCATTCTCACACTTCATCACGTATATTATTCAGAAATGATGAAAAATTCTGGCAATAAATTAGTCATTTATTTTGAATAAATGGTTTTGAAAATTTATTATTTTTCAAGCTATTTTGCAAAATTTAGTTTTTCCGTTATTTCTTCCAGAGGCTCCCAGCTCAGCTTAATCAGAAGCTGCTACTAGCAGAGTCTCAAAGGTCAGCACCCTGCCTCGTCTGTTTAAAGGGCATTATTTTTGGGGGGGACATACCTTCTTTCTGTTATTTCTTTTTCTGCCTGAATATCAGATTAAATATTTTTCGAGTACTGTGACTTAAGGGAATCTCTATAGCAATTCAGTGATTTAAAAAACAAACAAAAACACACTTCCCGATGTGTGTTTTAAAGTGACTTAGTATAAGAAGGCCTCTCCACTGAGATAATTTTTTTCTATTTCTTCATCTTGTTGGCTACTGGTTTTCCCTCCCTTTTTACATCATCCACTGCTTTTTACTTTCTGTGCTTCAACCTGTCAATTTTATAATAATGATTCAGCATAGCTAGATGCTGTCTGGGAACGTACGTTCAATGATGTCTTGAGGAGCGTTTGTACAGAATGACGTGTTTAGGGCAAGATATGTCACTTGTAGTAACTCAGGGTGGGGTCTTAACTCACATGATAGGGAGGCATCCATATGTTTCTACTCAGCTTCAAAAAAGCATGAAACTTAGGCTTTCATGGCAAGTTCACATATTTGTAAACAGTAGCTCTTGATTATTTTGGATAGAAGGATTTTAATTAGCTTAATATAACTTACACATCTTCTGTTCTTGGTGATGTCTTGATGATAAATTGGACAGTCTTGTGATGAGCTACATTTATCCTGTACTGCTGATGGTACATGCTGTACTCTGCACACAAATCTACCCCTAAGCACATGGGGCCTTTGCCAAGTGTTACATAGTGAAGGGAAGGAAGCACTATACATAACAAATTAAGTTAGATTAAGATGTTAGAAGTGGGAGGGTTAGAGAGGTTGTTATGGAAAGATTAAACCTTCTGTGTATGTGTATATTTTGTGTACACATTTTTTCACTTAGGCATCAGAACTTTTATTTGCCAAAAAGTTTCTAATGTTTACTAGAAATAGGGATCATTGTCCATGATGTTCTCCTATCTTTTAGTTGAAATTTTCTTTATTTTAAGGGGAAAAAATAATTACTTTCCTTTGGAGAGGAAAAATAAAGTGCCATTTCTATGTATTTTGTTTTAACAGAGGAAATGTGCCTCCACAGAAACTAAAACAGGAAAAATCATGGAAAACTTTCAGTGAAACCATTGCATCTTGAAGGATGTAAAGTTAGTGGATTCCAACTTATTATGTCAAGCAACAGTCCTTAACTCCCAAACCTTTCTTCTGGACTTCATAGGTGCTTTGCAGCCCATCTTCCCTGTCACCTAAACACTCAGCTAATCTTTGGCTCCTAGCAATTTTTTTGTAAGACGCTGTGTATCTCATTAGCCTTGGCTGTCATCTTGCAGAAAGGCTGAAGTGGTGGGACAGCAGAATTCAGTAGCCGTTTTTCAGTCTATTTCCCAGTAACAGTGACATGGTATAAGGCATGTGGAAAATGCTTGTGAAGCTGTAGTACTGGTTGCTTTCAGAATGCTCAGCTGTTGTATGAACTCTGATCTGCCTATTCCTGGAGAGCACTGAAAGAGGACCGTGTTAGAGCCTACTGAAACAGTTTCAGATTCAATTTCATATGAGTAATCTCTCAATTTTGAGATGTTTTTTCATCATTTCATTCTGTCATCTGCTTTCAGAAAGAAAGAAAATCCCAGTTTGTTAAACATGACTAAATGTAGTGGTTTTCTTCAATACTGTATGAGCAGAAACTGAAGCACAGAATGATGAACTTCATATGCTGTAGTGTGATTGTTCACCATGAAGTGTTACGTTCTTAAGAAATTAAAGTGGGTCTTATCAATTTGAATTTTCATTATTTCAGAGCAGAAGTCTCTGGAAAGACTTCACTGTGAGATTTCAGTTGTGATTGCACTGCAAGACTGTGGGTAGACTCAGCATTACTTAGCAGTTACTTGTGTGCTGTGAGTCACTGCAGCGATCTTCATTAATGAGAGGTTTGTGTAGGTGATGCGGTGTTTCACTGAACTAAGTGATCACATTAAAAGATGATAGTTCAACTCCTTAAGTCTGTTCTGTGATACAACAGAAGTTCATTGCAACTGGAGTCCTAGGCTTAGAATATACTAGCACCAATGTGTACAGTATGTGATGGGAACTTCATGTCTTTCCATAGCATATTTCTCCAGCAAGCATCTGGTATCTAATAAACAATATAGGGGAACCTGAGAGGTTTCCATCTGCTGGAGTTTTCATGCCTGCAGTCTAAAGAGGTGAAAGGTAGCTTTTAAAAAATACCTTAGTGCTTCTATAAAAAAAAAAGTTATTTAATACTCTTTACAGACTTCAGACATTCAAATCCTCATTTTCAAGCAATAAGCCAGTCACCAAGATTCTTAAAAGAAGGCAGAGGAAGTATTCTCCAATACTGCTGTGAAACAGTCCCAATTAGAAAGGACTCATGAAGTGGTTAAAAAAAAATCTTGGGAGATAGCACTCGGAAATGACCTACTGAATAAAAGCAGCATCAGAATAGAAGGCGTAGCTGTGCTCCGAACACTGCAAGTTTATGTGCAGTTACATAATTGCTTAGTGAAAAACTGATATACAACCTTCGGGTTGAGTCTGACCAAAGATTCTCAAATCTGTTTTTTCATCTGTACCGAAGTTAGCATTTAACATCTAAACAGTACTGTCAAAAAACAGTGAAAACATTCTGGGTTCAAGCAGTTAAAGCTCACTGAGTCTTTGGATATTCTGAATTTTCCTGAGTTCAGAAGAAATTGGTGCTTTCTCAAAACAATTTATTTTGTCATATAAAGGAGCAGAAAATTACACTGTAAAAATGCTATATTTTGTGCCTGACCATACAAATAAAATAGTAATTATAAGATCTGCACAACCTGAAGGCTTTGATTATTGGTGATGGCAATGTCATGAAGGCTTGTCATGCCCCATAGAAATATGACAAGACAAAAATATCACAGCATGATAGAAGAAAGGAAGTGAATATAAAAAGAGGCAAGGTTAGATTTGGGTGTAAACATGAACTGAGTGGTCACTTCAAAAAGCTATATCTTTGGCCATGTCTACTAGAGCTAACCACAATCTTTTCACACTAACAGCTTAGCAGAGTGGTCACAATGTTTCCTTTTATTAGGCTTTGTGCTTCTGATTTCTAATAGGATTTAGGTCAGCATAATGTTCTACAGACTAAGCTGTGACATGTTTTAATTCAGACATGATTCATCACATTGTTATTTGACAAAATCGCACTTCTCTGTAATGTGAATATTTATAACATGTTTATAAATCACTTGTTTAGCTCTTTCTGAATTCATCACCACTTGATAGCTGTACCGTGGAAGATACAGGCATATTTGAGACGAATACTATAGAGGGCATGTTTGTTTGTTTTTTTTCTGGTACGTCTTCAACTAGTTGGATCTTTCAAAGAGAGGAACAACTTGTAAGTCCTGCTGCAGTGGTTTACCTTCATCTGTCTATGAGATGCTATTTCCTTACTAACAGAGTTGCTTTCTCTGGGAGTGCAGTGTGGCATCATTGTTGGAAGATGTTACCACATCTCCAAAATAAAGAACTGATGCAGCAGATTGCAAACTGGACTCAAGGCATGATCCTTTCTGTTATGGTGCCCTTCTTCTGATTTCAAATTACTGTAACTTCTTTAACTTCTGCTAATATGTTGAGCCTACTTGATATCTTCAAAGCCCCGAAGTTTAAATTCCATGTTAAAATCTGTGCAGTGTTTGCACTAATGGTATAAGTATATTAACTTGAGTTCTTAATTATAGATTGTTTAAGGTAGCAGTCCACTGTAATGGTTCACTCACAACATGTTGTTCTGAATATTTAAAGAACTGGAAGTTAGGCATGACACTATTTCTGCTGAGCATTAATATCAGGGTTTTATTTACTCAGTATTATTGCCATAGACCAGTTAAGGCTTGAAAGAAAATTGATTGTCAGGAGTTCGTTCATTAGATAGAAAAGAATATATGGGAGAGAACTGCAATACATGATTCCAGAGTAAAAAAAAAAAACTGAAGTCTGGAGTGTATTCTTTCTGCTTTTTTCTTTTCCCCTCAGGCTTAATTCTGAGAATTTATTTTACTAGACCCAAAGAGAACATAACTTCTTTCCCTGAGAATATTTGGACTTTGAGGAAAAAAATGAAGGAAACGTTCTCTGAGCAGACCCAAAGCTCCTCTTGCTTGTCACTGCCCACTCAAACTTACCATCACCTACTATATTTAAAATATTGTGCAACAGATCTGTGGGTATCCAAAAGCATTTTTCTGCTGTTCTTGATGATGTGTTGTTCTGAATATAATCGCTAAATCTAAGAATTATTGGCACTACTTGCACCTAATGCTCTTTCACTGAACAGATGGCTTATGAAAATGTGGGATGACTTACTAGTCCTGAAATGATTCATACCTCAGCTAGCTAAACACATGGCTACCTTTCATCCCTTGTGTTGAATCTAGGAGCTGGATTAATAGCTCAGTTTTTAAAGTATTTGCAGTTCTTTAAACAGCATATGCTACCAGCATATTTTCTAGTAAGGTATGAAAACCACAATGTAAACTGTTTTATGTGCTTTCAGAGGATTTTCTTTTATTTTTTGTGAAGTTATTACCTCAAACTTTTCCACCACTTCGCTCACGTTGCTTTTCAGATCAATATCATTCATATGATAAAGAATGACATCCTACTCTAAGTCTACAAAAAATGTGAATCTGTTTGCGCCTAGCGCTCCTATGCTCATCTAATTTTCTTGTTTAGGTGGATACCTTTCTGCTTTCTTGCTTATTTTTCTCGCGTTCTCATTCATTTTTCCACCTCATCTCACTTTCTTTTACTTGCATGCTTTCCTTGTCTCTCTCTTTCCATCTGTTCTCAAAAAATCAAACAATCTGCTTCTTTGTTTCTTTTCTTTGCCATACCTCATGTAGCACTGTCATCTGCACCTATTTATTTCTCTTCTGCAAATTTTAGCTTTTGTCTGTCTTCTACTTTCTCATCATTATACCTTCTTTATTAGAAAGTGTGTGAGTTCTACAAATGTTGAATCTGTAGTGTATTGACCTGTTATCTCTAAAAGTTCTGGTCACAAATGAGGCCATGATATCTTTCATATACAGAAAGTCAGCCAAATTACCTTTCCTAAAAGGTGAATTCTAAACGGTCTATGCCATTTTTCTTCAGCGTGCTGGAATGATGGAGACGACTGGCAAATTAGAGAGAAAAATGTTTCTTATTGTAGCAACATTTTCATTTAATTCATTGAATTTAAGTTCATACCACTGATCTCTAGTCAGATACAAAGTAATGATGCATCCTAGTATAATTTAGAAACATCTCCAACCCAACACAGATGTAAGAGGACAATATAAGGAAGAAAGAGCATTAAGATAATTGTCCTTGCGAGCTGCAGGAGTTAGTATTCAAATTTTCTCAAGTAATCTACCGTTGTTTAAGGATTTACTTATTGGTATATGTATCCATTATTGAACAGAAACATACTCCAAAACGTGGGGTGACTTAGTGGTCCTGAAATGTTGTGTACCTTAGTTAACTGAATTCATGGCTCTATTTAATCAGTGTCCTGCAGTAACACTTGAGCAAGGTGTTTAGTAAGGAATGCAAAAAGTAATGTGCTTTTCCTGAAGATTTTGTTTAACTCTGTACCCAACCTATTGACAGTTTCATCATTAAATGCCTGTCTAAACTGGGTTTTTTCATCTAAGTGCAGTTTTTTTCAGGGCAATGATGCACAATGTAACAAATGATGTACAGTGATGTACTATTGTAACAAATGGGGAGATTATGTTGTGCTGGGACATTAGCATTCTTCTATGACATATTTAGTAATGTAAAGAATATGCTGATGATTAAAGAATGTATTAAGAAAAAAAGAATTAGGGTGCCTACAAGTGTGTATATATATTGGGAAAAGATAATGCTTGAGCTAATACTTCTAATTCAAAGAGATGCTGTATGTCAGGGTTCATATCTCCAGGGCTGTAGAGATGTCAGGCTGCCTGCTGAGAGTGTTGCCCCACTTCCAGACATGAAGGTTGCTCTCTGCAGACTCTTGCTGGTTGCTCATGTGAGGATGGCTGTGAAAGCTGACATTGTGTTTTCCACTTCTAACAGTCTGGCTGCTGCTCTGTGCCCACCTGCCTCCAGCCTACCAACAAAGCACAGTCTCTGGTGACTAAGTTGAAAATAAAAATGCTTTGGGAATACTAAAGTATTTTCTTTGTGTGCGAGATATACATGGATACCGTGTTAATCAGCACTATTTAATGGAGTCGGGCAACTAAAATGGAAGCCAAGTAAAGCCTATGGAGGCAAATCTTCAATATATCAATAGATATTGTAAACTGTCTGACACTGCCAAGTGTAGGGGTGGTGGAATTCAATGAATTTAAGGGTTCCTTTTAACCCAAACCTTGCTATGATTCTATGATACTAGAGATGATATGCGCATCCCTGTTTTCATCCAGTTCCCTTGGAGGCATGAACACTCAAAAGAATCTCCAGCTTCACCAGTCAGATGGTTCCAGCTATGATCAATAGTGGAAAATTAAGTTTCTGTGATCTGTGTTTTTGGGATGATAAAAGAACAGATCCTTGACTGGTGTAAATTGTTTAAATTGGTGGATTTGTAACAAACTCGTTCCATAATATGTCATCCAAAACATCCTCTGTGGAGCAAATTATGACTGGAGATTAAGGTACCTGTCTAATAACTGAAAATGTAGCTTGAACAATCAGCATTCAGTGAAAGTTTAGTACTGGATCCAAACTGTTTCCTTCAGGTTTCTGTCTATTCAGTTTAAACCTTATTTGCTTTTAGCACATTTTTTTTAATTCCAGGTTCTTTCAAATGACAAGTGTAAGAATTTAGGAGACTATCCCATTAAAATCTTACTTGGCTTGATATTATTGTTGCATTTCTCATCTCTGAGTCTTATCACTCTTAGATTTAACAAACTTGTTTTTATCTTGCTTAGTGTGAAAGTGCCATGGTTTTGATTTGCTCAAGTTAGTGACAGTCAGTGATGTCTTTGGTTCGTTGCTCATTATCTTGCATTATGTCTAGGAAATCTTTGTCTACTTCTTAGGAGGTACGTAGATGTCCTAAAATGTTACATTTTGCAATCATTGGTGATCATGATGGAACAAAACCAAAACTTCAACAACTACTTTCTCCTTCAATATGCTTTGTAAGATTTATCACTGGTGCTAATATTTACATATTTACTATTTCTGCAGCTGTAGTGTTGAGGAACTTTTGTCAGAGGGAAAGAGTTTCTTTGGCAGCCCTCCCAGACTTTTTCAAGGAAAAAGATTGCAATTATTCATGCAAGTCTGCACAATTTCTTAATGTAACTTCTTGTTAATGCACAACATTTGAACGTTTCATTTAAACCTATCACAGAATTATGGAAAATATGTTAAGCAATTTTTAAAATAAAATCTCTCTTTTTCAGGAAAAATATTGAATGTATTTTCCATTGCTTGAAATCTCAAACAACTTTGAATTTATTTCTTATTATAGTACTATAAATGTATCATTTATGTAACTATATACTTGAGAATACCTCTCTTTTAATATCAGTAAGAAAGCTTTGTAGACTGCTTTTATATTTCCATTCTCATAATGGATAAATATCAGCCACAGTTCAATGTCTTCATATACTTTAATTGCTGAAAAGATAGACAGGATAAAATGTGGCAATACTAACAGCTGTCTCATGATTCGTAGCTCTTATTATTCACCAATTCCCAGGCAAATTCTAACTAATTAGTTTTTTTCTGCTTGTTTATCCTTAGTGTATGTGTTTGACACTCCATTTAATTGCTGCAGTTGCCCATCTCAACGTGCTACTTCCTTAAATTTTCTGTTGTGAAATGACCTGCCTGCTTCATCCTCGTTGCATTGCTAACATAAACTCTAGAAAAGGTGCTAAAAGCCTATGCACTATTCTGTTACCGTGTCAGCCTGCGTACATGTAATTCCCAGATGGGAGTTTGTATATGTAATTCCAAAGATCTTGTTCTATTGTATGTCATATGATAGGTGATAGTAATTAAAAATGTGTCAAGAAAAATCAAATCACCAATGACGTACGCTATCAAATCCATGCTGAATAGAAAGTGTTCTGACCAGATAAATGAAAAGGATTGTGGATAACTTAGCTGGGACAAAGGTGGTGTGAAAGAAGAAATAAGATGAACAAATAAGTTGCGTGAAAGAAAAATAAATAACAAGAACCTACAAAGGAACAATAAGAAAATATTAATATGTTAGAAAATCCTGACACTGCAGTAACACAGAGATCCATGCTTGCTCTCATGCCTACATTGCATGTGAGAGTGCAGGTCTCGAGCAAGCAGGAACTGAGCAGAGTGAGCAGCAGTTGTGCACCTTATCCTGCCATTTACTCATATAAAGGCAACTGGGGGATATGATTCTGTGATGTCCCACAGGGCTGTACTCTGCCAGCATCTTGCCTGTCAAGATTCTGGCTGTGAGTTCAGCCACCTCCCCAGCATCTGAAGAGCACAGGGCAGGCACCATGCACCACAGGCACTGCTGTCTTTTTCTGTGTTTTGGGAAGAGTAAGATGTAATCCTGTGAACACGGGCATAGGGTGGGCCTGCAGGCTAGTCTGCGACTGGATGTTCCTGCCTGCTTTGTGCACATGGCAAAGCCAGATCCAAATCAATGTGCTCCGGCATATCTTTACCTGATGTGGATGTTTCTGCAAAGCTTTCCCTTTAGCTGTTGTCCTGGGACCATTACAAGCATGGTTGGATTACATGTGACTGTCTTCTCTCTCTTAGCTCTTCAGTAAGCAAATCATATTTGCTTGAAATGGATTGGAGGGCTGGTCACTTGCTGTCATGTTTCAGAGAGTATATAACAAGCCTAGATCTGTTGTCGAGAAAATTAAATGAACTTACTATGTCTGGATGACCTTTAGGAAAATGAATAACTATTCTGTAAGCTTTTCATGACATATACTTCATATTGAAGAGTAGTGGATATTCCATCAAAAAACAACCAAAAAAAGCAAACAAAACTTTGTCTTTAACCTCTGCATTGTGCTCAAAACTCTGTTTAGTTTTTGGATCATTAGGCAAATGTGATTCAACATATTTCCCTGAATTTTTATTTCACTTGTGCATCTCATGCTCATTGGGTAATTGGTGAAATTACTGATTCTTCTGGACAGAAAGTAAGATTTGTGTTGCAATTAGTTGAGTTGTGTGTGAAACAACGTCCACAGTTTACTATTATAAAACAAGCACATGTCCTATATCATGATCTGCAGGAAAGTATGCTTTTTAAATTAGTATTATTTTTATCACTAGCACCACATCTTCCCCAGAAATTGTTAGTGTTCCTGATAGTAATAATAAAATTAGATTAATCAGTCCTGACAGAACTGCAGTACAGGGAGTGGTATATTAATTTCAACTTCTTTTATCTTCTACATGCACAAGAAAAAAGAAAAGACTAAGGGAAAAAAAAACCCTACATGTTTAACAATGTTTTAAGACAATATGTTGGGAGGAGTAGCAGAAAGCAAGAGAACAGTGAAACAATAAAAATTCAATACTAACAGAATCTGCCAACCTTAAAACAATGAAAAGATTCGGAGTTAGAAAAACCTTTGTCTGCCATTTTTACAGAAGGAAAGAGGGAAATCAATATATATTTCTTGGTGAGTGCCAGCCCTGGCATGTGGTATTGATATTTTCAACAAGATAGAAAGATTTTTCACAAGACTTTCACTTTTCCACCATTAGAGAATCTGTGCACTAACTTATTACCTGGCAACACTGCTCTTGTTTAATGTGTTCTTTTGGGAAGTTTTATGTTAGCTTTACTGATGTCACTAGTAACATTTTGAGTTGCTATGGCTGTGTTAATGTAAATAAATGAAGGGAAGGCTCCCAGCACTGCACCACACAGGTGGCTGCCCATGGATGTGTTTGCAACCAAAAGGTGCCTGGCAAAATCATGCTAGCTGTGGACAACAGAAGCTGCTTTGTCTACACCGAAGTCCTCAGGCATTTGCTGTTTGAAGCATTTTCTGTTGTATTCTTTTAATGATTTTCTGATCTCGTTGCTGTTCTGCAGCCCTTGCTATTCAACCTTGACAAACAGCTGGAATCTTCCTAATGTCAGCTTGTTTTCTGAGCTCCAAATCTGAAGGTAGGGAGTACACCTGAAAAAGAAAGGAATCCTGAACTGGTCATACACTTGCCTTTGAAAGTGCTGTCACCCCTAGTTTTCAGTGTACCCTGTGACCTAATTGCTTGTATACAGCTTCTGTGTCATCGCTCAATCACTGCAATGTTGAGAGTGAGGTCAAACAAAAGAGTCATTACATCTGGAATGGATGGAATATAACTGACTTGTGTTAAAGTGAGTAGATGTGCTGTAAATAAGCTCTTACCTGTTGGAACTGAACTCTCATCCATCCTTTGTGGGTGAACTTCTCCAAGAATCAGTGTTAGATTTCAGGGGTGGTTTTCAGACTAGGAGGCTCTCACATCCTGCCCAGCAGTTCTGAGCCTTGCTAACCAAGAGGTGCTTCTCATTCCCCTCTACAGGGCCTGTAAGTTGGACTACTTGAGCACACAGCATATCTCATTTTGTGGCAAGGCAAATCTCCCACTTTCTCCTAGTGTTTCAAGCCTAGTGTTTCAAGCATTCTGTACTTATACACTATTGTTTTATTGGGTTTGTGCCTTCCAGTGTGCTTCAGGCGTTCCTGAACAGCCTCTGATTCGGGAAGGTTTTTTTCCGTTGCTGCAGGCTTGCAAGATCAGCTGTGAGATATTTTATCTTTCCTCCAGAGAGCTAGGACTGCTCAGGGTTAGACTGGAAAATACTGCTATTTAAAGTCCAGATTGTATTTCTGTTTTTATCATCACCTCTGGCTCTACCACGTGGCTTTTAGGTAAATTAGTGGAAATTAAGCACAGATTTTCCTCCAAAAGATCAACCAAAAATAAATACAGTTTTCTTTCAAAGGAACAAATCAAAAATCAGTCTCTTTGTGACACAGAGTTCAACCTGTGTTTTATTGTTTTGACCTTAGGTAGGGAAAGATTCATGCTCCTGTAATTTCTATTACAGATTTTTAAAAATTTCTTTAGCAGAAATCATTGAGTGGATAGAACTAGGAAGGAAAAAAAACAAACAAACCTCCAACTGCCCCAACATGGAATTATTTATGAATAGATCTTCTGGAAGAAAAATTCCTTCTTCCCTGTCAAATATTAAAGCTATGAGAGTTGTTTTGGTTGCAGAATTACTCAGACTCAGAATTATGTGAATTCAGAACATGAGCATAATGCTGACTCCAGGTTTGCCAAGAGCATTTGAAAAGTGACATCTAGAAAGTGTTTAATTTTACATGAGTGGTGATTAATGTGATAACTATAACTTAACATCCACCTTAGCATGTAAAGTTTGTTTTCCTTGTCAAAGATGGGTGAAAATCTTCTAATTGTTACGAATGTTATTTTTAGCAGCTTTGCTCAAGAAACGATGATCACTGAAAAGGCCAGTCATTGACATTCTGAGGTTAGAATTAGATGCCTGAAAGATGTCTCTGACCTGTGTTAAACTAAGACAGTAAAATCAATGAATGGTTTACCCCAGAAGCAAAAGAGAAAGGAAAATCAGGTGAGGAAAACATTTGAAACACTCTAATAGTGCTGAATGTCCAACAGTCAGTGGATCATCCGTGTGAAACCAATGGGAAGAGTTCCATCCTGGGGTTTTATCATCTCAGCTCTGGGGGGTTGATCTATAAGAGTCTGATTTTTCTTCCAAAACAAGGCCTTAAAATGTCTGGAAACATGGCTCTCAAAACTTGGATCTGAAGTGTCCTTATGAGACATCTGAGCTGTTTTATGTCTTACTGAGGCTCACATCAATTTTTCAAACCAAGATGCTGATTTCTTGTCATTTGCCTTGCTAGAGAAAGTAATCTAATTTCCTGATACTCTGTAGCTATCTATTGGTTATTTACATAACTGTTTACATGCACATTTGGTTCCCACCCCAGGGTTCCCTGTAGCCTACTGGTTAAGGGGAAGGAGGGGAAAAAGAAGTGGAAGCAGCTCAGTAAGGAAATCTTTCAATGTTCAACAATTTCCATCACAGTTGCCCAGAGAAAAATGCCTTAGGAAGTACTCCCTTATTGTCTCTGATCAAAATGCATCCTCTGACAGCTGATCTTCAAACACTTTGCACAACAGATGCAGGTTGCTTGTTGTTTCTGTGCTACCTCCTACAAGCAGCAGACACAGGACACCTTCCACTGTCTGTTCTCTCATCAAAGGACAGAGAATTGCCACCTGCAGTGCCTTCAGAGGTGCAACCAAATGGAACAAAAGCATGAAGAAATTTGCATGATAAGCTTCCCAGCAGCCACTGGAGGATGGTCTTTAAGAAAACGGATAATTTTTCCAAGCTTGCCTTACTGAAGATCAGGGAAACCTCTTGGTGATATAAGTGGGGTCTCCTGGTTTAATTCACATATTTTCTCATATTTTTTCTCATATTTTCAAGGGTTTTGTCATTAACATCAATATTCTATCTGCTTTATGTTATATAGATTTTATCTTCAGTCTTTTTATAGCCTATGCATGCTGACTGTAGGAAAATGATGCCACGCCTCATAAGTGCAATAATTTTATGCTCAGCTCCTATTTCAGCATGGGAGGAGTGGTGTCTCTCCTATTCCAAGGAGAGAACTGGCTGTATGGACCATCCCAACCTTAAGTTCCCCCCTTGATTCGGTGATGTTTTAAAACTACTGCCATCAAAGCAGCAGATCTTCAGAATGAGTATTCACAGCACAAATTTTCTAGTGGGTTTCTCAGCAAGAAAAGCAAGTAATTCATGAAGGTTGTTCTGGTTGTTGCCTTTGTTAAGGTAGCCAGAGCACGATCTTGTACCTACGAGGTCAGAAGAGGTTCAGAATAGGGGTGATAGCAAGTAAGATGTATGAACTCGACTACCTTAGAAGCTTTGCAGGACAACAAAATTATGCATAGTGTTTCCTATCTTGGGCTCCAGAAACCGCAGCTGAAGCCCACACTGCTCACTCTTGCTGGGAGGGTGCATGGAGGCTGGCAGTTCTAGGAATGAGAAGCCTCAAGCTGAGCATGAAGTATCAGCAGGGAGCCATGTGGTGCAGTAAGACCAGATCAGGATTGGGGCTGGAAGCAGACATGATGGTTGCACAGACTGGCAGTCTTAAACTTAAATGCTGTTTGAGTGGGATGGCAGGGACCGGTTTTTATTTATAGTCCTTTTCACTACTACTCTTGTAAGCAGAAGAGCTGACCTTGATCCTAGCCCACTCTGGGGCTCAGTTGGACCAGTAGCTGGGGCTGACCTATTCTACAGCATGCTGCTGGTGTGAACGTGTGTGCAATTTTGAGTAAGCGGAGGACTGGTGGGAGCAGAACTTGTGGAAATGTGCCCAAATTCCATGTAATTTCATACAAAACAGATGGGTTAAATCTGCTTTTTCCTTCTTGCTGTTTCAGGAATGTAACTGGTTATCTGAAATGCAATCAATGCACACTTGACTTTTGAAAATGATACATATAAAGGAGTTATGAACATAATTCACTAAAGTCAAGCATTCTTGAATCACATTTTGGATAATTGGTGGTATTAAATAAAAAGTGACTGTAATTACAAAAGTGTGGTTTGATTTTGATTCTG
The DNA here is from genome assembly GCA_035772895.1 of Perdix hodgsoniae. Lineage (NCBI taxonomy): Eukaryota > Metazoa > Chordata > Aves > Galliformes > Phasianidae > Perdix > Perdix hodgsoniae. The sequence continues at coordinate 6,978,723 of JAPSGF010000015.1, forward strand.
CTTTGCAGTTTAATGCAGTTCTTGAGCTTGGTTCTCTGTGGCTCCTCTCACTCAGGTGCTTTTCATTTTTCTTTGCTTCTTGGTTTTCTTTGTAACATTCAGTGTTTGCTTTAGAGAATCTGTGACTTCCTCTTTCTTCAGGTTTCATTATGTTCATTATTCATAAGTTCTTTCTCCGCTGCTTGCTTTCCCTCAGTACTTTTTTTTCTTGCCTATTACTTTTGGTGTTATTTACTCTTAATGGCCCTAATTAAAAACAAGAATCATCAATGCCTATTTAAGCCTGGCTTAACCATGTGTTGAATCATTGCTTTATTCAACATGTTAAAGTTCTTCATTTACTTGAAGAAGTGGGACATTAATGAATCATATGAGGATTCTATTATGTTCTTATTAGCTACATTTTGAAATTTGTCATAAACAGTTTATTTTCTACACTGAAGAAATTACCAGGTGAGATTTAGACACCATGTAAGGCAGAGTGGCTGTGCAGGAAAGGGAAATGTCAGTGACTGAATGGTTAAAAGCAGCTGAAATTGCATGTTAGCAGCTCAGTGTCACATCACCCACTTAGTGAAGGTAAATGGAAAGGAAGCAATAGCAGAAAAAAAAGAAAAAGATGGGAAAAATCCCAGGTGTTGCAAATATTTGAACCAGCAAATTAGATACTCATAGTGCTGTCTTCCATATGTGAGATAGTGAGGAGTATGTTTAGTATAGGCTTTTGGTGAGTATTTGTTGTACATCCCAATATTTTTACAGGATCTGGATGAGGTCCCAGCAGGGGTGTCACCACTGCCTATTTGAATCACTTACTGTTATCACTTACGTTTGTTTCACATCTTTAGATGCTTAGATTTTTCCGAGTCCGAGGACGAAAAATGATGAAAGATCTACTTTCTATTTTTACCATATGACTGGCTGTAGCTGGCTTTATCTTAGGATCTTCAGTTAGTAATTCGGATATGAATAATTATTTATGTGTACTCTTATACGTACAGTAGCTCAGGGGATTTGTTACCATTTATTTGTGTTCATGATGATCATTTTGGTGATGCATATATTTATTTCCAAAGTCTTTTTGTGGCCTCCAGTGTTGTGTTCTTGTCATTTTCATGTGTATTGTATGTTTATCAAAGCTATTTGAAGCAAGGAGAGATAGTGTTGAAAACGCATAGCAGTATTAAAAGACTTTAGGTAAAATGGTAGTATTCATCAACGTACAAACCACTTGCCCAAGGGAATATTGATAATTTCCCTCATGGCTAGCTTTGGTTAACAGCGAGTAATTGGAAGGACGGGTTGTTCTAAGAAATGTAATGGTGAATAAGAAATACCAGCATATGTAATAGTTGTAGCATAAAATGTAGGATGAGCTCCTGAGTGGAAATTTTAGCTGGATAACATTTTTCTCCTACATGTTGACTTAGACATTCTGATTCAAAAAATTGTTGAGCTACAGTTGGAGGGTTTATGAATGTTTCTGGAGTTTTATATGATATTTATCAGGATAATTCTATCACTTGACATGTAAGCAAATGAGAATGTTACATGCTTTCTGAAGTATGTAAATTGTAAGTGCCTGTGAATAAGCACAGGCTATTCATTCACTGACTAGAATTTGGACTGCAATTAACTGAACCAACATTTATTTATTTTTAGGAATATACCTTCTAATAGGGTGCTTCACACATAAGTAATTAAGCTTAGTGCTATGTCACAGGGACAAATGCAAATATATGTGATTCATTTCTCGCTACACAGATTTTTCTTGTGACAAAAAATATGGTTTGTCTCTGCCTGTCTCTATTAGAGTTTCCATTTTCTATACTCTGTTTACAGTTTGTTACAAATTAAACAATGTCAAGCTGACAAGCTGCATTTTTTTCTTTTGAATTTATTGGCTTGTTAGGAGTGGAAAAAATCTTCTTTTGGGGAAAAAAATAAGGGCTTTTTCTGCAGCAATACCTAAATGAATGCAATTCTCTATGCTGTTAGTATAAATGAATTTAGCTCAAGTGAAATGTAAATGAAAACTATTGTATACGCTCAATTTAATAAGGTCAAATTCTGTATTTCTTTAAGTTATTGATGACATTTTGACAGACTTGTTGTATCTGTTTGGCTATCCAAGAGATTACAGAGTTGAGAGACTTAATTCCAACCCTTTTACATCAGTTCCATACTAATTTGAATGAACCATATCAGGTATTAACTTACAGTAAACTGAGCAGAAGCTTCTCATTAGTGAAAAATACCGAGTAGAGGACAGAACTGATAAGTCATTCTTCTGTTGGATGCTTGTATTTTCAGATCTCATTAGTATGTTAATGATTCTATTTCTGGATGTATAAATCTATTTGTCCACTATTCTGATTTGAAAACAAAGTATGCAACTGTGTTATTATTTAACTTACGTTAGCCATGGGAAGAGAGGAAGGAGAAAAAGAGACTCTGAATGTTCATTGCCATTGCCATTTTGGACTTGGTGCATTAAAATTGGGCTCAAGAAGGTGGAATTGCTGTAGTAATAAATCTCACAAAAAGCTACAAATAGTTCTAAACTCTTCCTATTGCAATAGTTAGTAATATTTGGATATGAGTTTATAATTCAAGTGTCTGATACTCAGGACTCTTATTGTTTTAGTAGATCACTCCTCTCAGTCCCCAGCAAACACATTGTCTCTGGTGCATTGCCTTTCCCCTCATTCGTTCAGAGCCCGTGCCGCTTTGTTCACGTTGGGTCTGTATTGCTAGTAATGTCACTGTTCCAACTATTGGGCTTCATATAGAATACTGGTCAGGGGCTTCTAAAGCATCTATGACTGAGCCACTGTGTCTAACATGCAGTTTGCTAGTTGAGATGTGCTACATAATCCTTGCTTGAACCACTGAGCATGCAGATCTTTCAAAACACCAACTGCTATTTGTTTTTGTTCCAGGGAGCTTTGTTCTCATGTCATAAGTAAATTTCTATTTGATTGTCTGATGCACTGATTGATTTGTTTAGTTCTCCATTTGCAGAGATTTGCATTTGTAATGCTAACTGCTCATTTCACCACTGTATGGAGTACTGATGTGAGCCTTCCCCTTTATAAAACACACTGAGTATCTGCTGACTATTAATTGGATGCCTCTTTGTATAGTTCTAATTTGGTCCTTTGAGAAAATTAAAAAAGCATTTTTTTTAGGTGCTGCAGAGTTGAAACTCCAACACGTTATCAGCTGGGTAGGAAGTGTTGATAGTTCCTTCCTCCACAAGTAAGAAAAGCTGTTTTATTAAAACTCTCTAGGAAAATACTGTTTAATGCTGAAACATCTTGATGTTAAAAAATGGTACTGCCATGTGTATAAAATCCTTTATCATGAATTTTCAGTCCTCTCAGATGTTAACCATTAATTTTTTTGTTGTGAGTTTGAATGGAAAATCATGTTGACTTGATGGTGATTTGCTTAAGTGAAATAAAGCTGAGGTTCTATTCAAAGATAGTAAGGCCTATGTAGAAAAGGAGAAGATGAAAATTCATGATGCCTATTGAGAAAAAGTAGCATATGACCACATCATATAATATGATACATCACATTTCATAAACCATAATCCTAAATAAAGTCATATTCTTTTTAATTAAAATGTGACTGGCAGTGATACCTGAAATAAAATGCGTGATACTAATGAGTCAAAAAGTGAAAATATTTGGATATTTTTCTGAAAATAATTTGTAAAATTTAGATTCATTTAGAGACTGTATACGATTGGATTATCCAATAAGTTGATGAAACTGCATTCAGTTATAGAGAGATATGTAGTCGGAATATCTTTCAGTAGCTCAACCAGGTGATGTCTAAATAATTCTTTCTTGTTCAAATAAAGTAGCTTTTACCAAATATAGTATAACTATAAGAGAGAGAGGTAAATGTGAACAGACACTTACATATCCTGAAATCTGATGTATGGGAAAATTTATCCATGCATGTAAGTACTGAAACTGCATTGAGCTATGGCAGTATTCCTTTGACTAAAGGATCTGACTTAAATGGGAATACTCAACTTTGAAAAAATTGCAAGGACATAGATAATTGAAGAAATCTTTAAAAATATAACAACTATGCTGAATATTTTATGATAAAACTTATTCAGAAGTGTGTACAGAACTTACATTTTTCAAACCTTATGAAACGTATTTGTGTATCTTTGGGCATATCCAGCAGCAGATGAATCTTGCAGAAAATAGCAGTTCATCTTCTCTTCTCCTCTGATGCAGTGAGTCAGAAGTTGTTTTGACCTGACTTGTTTTTCACTCCTTTGTGTTGTGGCAAAGGGCATGTCTTTGGTGTCATGTCTAAGTTCTGCAGCATGAGCAGGCTCAGCATCTCCTTGTGCGTTTACAATTTGCCTTTCTCAGCTGCGCAAAAAGTAGGTATGTATGCGTAAATTATACTTGGGTGTGCAAGCATGTGAGCAGACAATTCATCTTGTTTGTTCTGCAAGTCGCTTTGAAAGATTGGAAAGGACAGCTTTTATACAAAAATTCAATACTAATTTCATAGAAAATCGCTAAAGAGCTGATTAATGTGGAAGATCACTTAATGCTTACTAATTAGATCAATAGAATTTACCCTACACCCCTCATGCATTGTGCAGCAGGGAAAGATGGCAAAGATTTGTATTTGAATACTTCGTTTATTCCCAGTCCTTAATTTCAAGGTTGTCATCTGTGCAGTGTCATTTTCTTTTGTTTCTTTTGTCTTTGCAGTTCAGAGTAAATAACTTGTCTGGTTAAAACCAAAGTAGAAAGAAAGCTCCCATGGTATTATGGTAGAAATTTATGGGTAGAAGTGTAATTAAGCAAGCAGGAAAAGAGAAAGCAACATCGTTAAGGGATTGTAATGTAGTAAATCTAAAAAGCAGGGAATGAGGATGTTGGCATCTGAAAGTGGCCAGTACAATTTGATCATTATATAATTGCTGAAACCTGCACAAGCATTATGAAGAAGTGAAAAACATCTCAAAGACATAGATTAAATGCTTCTGGATCTGCATCCTGATTTCCCCAAAGTACAGCCACTTATAGTCTCTGTTTTAATTCCCACCCGTCTACAACAAAAGATGAAATTAACAGAATGGCTTTCCTTCCAGTCTGATTAAATGGAGCAGGAAAATGACAACATAAATGGTAATACATTACAATAGGAGATTTCATACAATTTAATAAAGTGAAGCATAATTTTTGGAATAAATCCCTTCTCAAGAAAGCACTTTAGCATATATTTGAGTCCATCTATATTGACACGAGTCAAACGTATGCTTCACTTGAAATGTGGGCTTAAATTCGAAGTAAATAAAGTACTGAAATACATATGTAAACTTACAGTAATTTTTAAGAAGGCTTTCACAAGAACACCTTCAAGACCTTTCATTTTGTATGGATGAGCTAACACTGTTTTCCTAAGCAATAATTAACATAGTTATCTATGGTATTTCGTTTATGTCTTGCTGGAAAACTGTACTTAGACTAATGCAGTATTTTTTTCTTTGATTTCAGCATTACAGCATTTTTTAGCCCCTTCTTTTAAAAAGAAGAGTTGCTTTGTTCTTTTCCTCTGTCAGTGCACAAAAGTCATGTCTTAGAAGGCTGACAGTAGGGGGAAATAAACTCTTCAGTAGATTCATATCAGTGTATTTCAAAAAATTATAATGTATACCTTTGTGAAAGTGGGTAAATTCCTTTTTGTGGTTGATTGCTCTACTACACATCTTCACTGTAATTGGATGAAATTTCCAAGGTATGTGTCACTGCAAATTTACCATTTCGGATACCTCTTCTGAGGTCTCAGGTTAAAAGAAAATAAGTTCTTGTTATTGAAAGTTGAATTTCTATCCTCTGTAAGGGCAGGAGAAGACGTACAAAATGCATATTACTTAGAAATTAGTGCCAATTATTCTTACAATTATTGTTTTGTGGACATATCCACGTAATGTCCAGTCTTTAATTTCTTAGCAATGCATTAAATGAGCATCTGCGGTGCATGAGAGCACTAGCAACAAGACCATATAAAAGCAGCTCAAACTCATATCTTTTCCCTGTGTCATTGTTCCCTGAGCAGTGATGCACTCTCTACACTTTTTCCATCAGTCTCTTCTTCTGATCCTTCTGTTTGATTCCTTTCTGATTCTTTTTCTCTGGTCTTTGGAGTAGAAATGAGAGAGGAACAAACTCAGATGATAAAAAGAGAAATAAATTGAAATTAGTAATTATTTCTATTTGCAACAAATTTCTGCTTGTAAATAAAAATGTGACATATGTAATAGAAATATGAAAATATTGCATGCATATAGCAGAAAAGTTAAACAAAGCCTTCAATTTTGTTACAGTAAGGGTGCTTTCAATTTGAATTCTTTTCGTCACTACTTTAACATGTAATTCTAGAATGTTTTGCATGCCTCTTATTAGCACTATTAGCATTTATTTCAATTTCTTTCTCTCTGCTTTAATATATTTTAAAAAATGATGAAACAAAAGCACTGCTGATGAAGATCCTCTTAAAAACAGCTACAGAGGAGCATGAGTTAAGCACCTGAAATGTTACTTTTGACAGGGTTTCTACTGAAGTAGTGGCCAGTGGATATAGCAGGAAAAGAATGAAATGCTTACATACTTGAAGATTTCCCTGCTTGTTTTAACTGAAGTATGATTTATGTTCTAACACAACTTGGAAAAAGTTCTTTCTAGAACTGAAAGCAGGGCATTATGCCCTGTGCATGTACAAACCCTGCATATATGTGGAGGATTTTTAATATATTAAAAATATATATACATTTATCTAAGTTCATGAATACTTATGCATATACAACATTTTGTGTGTGTGTATGTATGTCATACATGCAATGCTTTCATCTGTCTTTCATCTGTATAGCAGGATTTGTATCTGGGGAAAAAAAAAATAGTTGTTTCAGCGCCATCCCAACTCGCAACCTCAATGTTCCCACCTGAGGTGGCAGTGAGAGGCCATGTGGGAGGGATGCTAAGGTCTTGTGGGCAGTGAACCACAGAACCCAGACCACCTATCTGCACCAGACCACAGAGACACCAACCAGACACAAAAAATGGCACCCTTCAGGCTTTCACTCCCTGTCATGAGTAGCATGGCTGGCTTGTATTCTATTTGCTCCCTCCTGACTGTTCCCGATGAATTTGGTAGGTGCTGAGTGTGGTAAGGTAACTCTCATTGACCAAACAGTTCTGTTTGCTTTGATAGCAAGGGGTCATGTTTCTGACAGCACCAAACCACATCCTCGTGTTGTTCTAACTGATGTAGACAAGCACAGGTTCCTGCACCCTGTATAAACCTTGTATAAACCAACTGTATAGGTTTATACAGTTAAAGAACTGGTAGCTGTTTTCAGAAACATTTGTGTATCTTTTCGTATAACATATGAACTTTATCTCCTTAGCAGGAAAGGAGGAAAGAAATTGGGACATCAAACAAAATCTACTAATGAAATGCTATTTTTACTCACAGTAATATGCAATGGAAACACTCTGTAAGAGCAAGGAACATGAAGGCCACATTCAGCAAAAAAACAGCTCCTGTTAAGAACTTGTGTAAAAGACATAACAGAACTTGCTTGCTTCTAAATGTTATAAATAATTTAACTTATTTTAATTATTTTCAGGAAATAATTTGAAAGTCTCTACTACAAAGGTAATGCACATAGGAGTTTTGTTTTTTAAAATATCAAACAGATGTAAAGTGATACTTCAAAAGTCCTCTATTCAGCTGCAATCAATGCAGTGTGAACTAAATAGTTCAATTGAGCTCCTGTGAACATGAAAGTGTATCATTTGTAAACCTGTCACAGAAGCAGCCAAACATCAAAACAGTATAGAAGTTTAAAATAATATCAAGTGTTCTGTTCTTTATCAGATACCAACATTATTTTGAAGTTTTGTTTAAGTATATTTCAGTTTTACAAGCATGTGTGCGTATAAGGTAAAGGACGAGAAACTTCAACTGCAACAAAGGCATGTTTTATGTCTGTTAGAATCTGGTCTTGCTGAACATTGGAGTTTCACCACTGATTTATTTTTTTTTTATAGTAGCTAAGTTGGATGCCATTGAATTTGAGATTTCAGTCTTCCATAAAATTTAGATTTTAATAATCTTAATTCCCTGATGGCTGTGGTGTTGCTAAGAAAGCAGCATTTGACTCTATTGCCTTAGGATCGGTGGCAGGATCCAGACTGGGAGAGCCAGGGCTGTGCTGTACAGCTCTCACCCCATGTTGTGTCAGAGTAGCTGACATATCTACAGCTAGACATGGATTTCAGGAGTAAATGTTTTCTTGCCAGCATCCCAACAAAAAGAACTTTGTAAGAAAATGCTAATTTTGGTAATGAAGGCCTTTAGCTGCTATTCAAATTTGAATTTCTGTTTGAGTGAAAGATCTCTTGCCAAGCAGTTAGTGTGTAACTTGGCACTCTGATCTGCTGTCTAGAGGCTAAAGAGTCAGTCTTGTTCTTGCAGTCATTTTTATTGGAGCTGTTTAAATTTCTATAAATCTGCATTCTGAATAAAAGATAATTTGGGGGTCCTGTGGCTAGGAAAGTTACCTTTGCTCACAGCTAGTGGTTCATGTCATTGTCCTGATGTAAATGAAATTGCTTATAGAGAGACTGAAACAACTCCAAGATAATTAAGGTAGGCTGCGATTAGGACACCTATGCGGGAGGTGGAAGAGGCACCTTAAACTTCCAGGGTGGTAAAGGCTTGCTCCTTGCTCTGGACCAGAATGAGCCACAGCTGCTGCATCTGTGCTGTTCTGGGGTGGGGACCAATCTTACTCTCTCTCCTTCAGCAAAGCAGAAGCCTCTTTGCATCCTCAAATGGAAAAAAAAAGAGTGTTTTTTATTCAATTCCCCTCCCTCCAGTATTTGCCTCCTATCTATAGTAACAATTCTGTTTAGAGACTGTTAACTCTGCACATTCATAATCCTTGGCCTTTCTGAAATATGTGAAGCAAGAACTATATTGGAATCAGATCAACCATCTCTAATCGCACAACCACAAGAAAAACTTACTGTGAACCAGAGTGACATTATAACAGTCAAGCTCTGCTTGAGGTAATGTATGATTAGTTTTCTGTCTAAGATATAATCATTTGACAGGCACCTCTAACATCATAATCAGTTCAAAATTTAATGCTTTATTAGCTAAAACTTAGAGCAATCAAGCCAAAACAGAAAACGCTCAGAAATCAAGAATAAAGAAAACTAATGAGGTGGTTCTGTGCTTCAGAAAGTGACATTATCAGAGTCAAAGCATTTGAAAAGATGTACTGTTGAAAGAAACTGTGCATGGGATTTGTCCAGACCTCTTCCATCCTATTTCTGTTTAATCTTGTCATTTTGTTTTCAAAGCTGCTTGGAATCCAAATTTGCTACCTTCATTTCTTATACAGTGAAAAAAATGGTATTAATTGCATAAAGTAGAACTTATTTTAAATTCTGACATGCCACCAGGCTACCTGGATTCAGGAGAAAGCAGAATCCAGACTGTGTCTTTACAGTGTCCTTTTTCTAAAGGGAATAAAAGCAGGGATCTTGAAAAAAAAAACGTTTCAAAAGTGAAGTAAAATACGTGTATGCACACAGTTACTATTGGCAAATATGAAATTGTTATTTGCAACCAGAAGATGGCTCTACAGTCAAGCTGGGCAAGCTGAAACCATGGGCATGCAGCAGTCATTTTTTTTTATCTGTTCAGTTTGCTTCTTCCTTTCTGGAAGCAGCCCTGTTCCTGTGAGCAACGGTTTATGAAAAGATTTTTTTTTTCCTATGGCAAAGATGCACTCTCCTCAAAACCCTCTGTTTTATTAGGATAGGACACAAATACAGAAGATTGGTCAGATGGCTCTAACTGGCTTCCACTGAAGATGGCTGGCATCTCACTGCTGGTTTCAGTGGGAGCTAACTGAAGCCAATTTTAAGCTGACTAGGAGAGCCTTTCCTTAAATTCCTGAGGGTGCTGTGGATGGTATGTTCCTACACACTTGAGCTGCTCTTCTTTTTCATGAATGCTAAGAAGCTATCAGTGACTGTCATTAATAGAAGATAGGATACCTGGCTGATGGAATTTTAACATTTTCTAAGGAGGAGTTTATATTTAAAAATGTGTAGTATCTGTCTTCATTCCCTTGATAAGTTACCAACAGCAGTAAGGGGATGTATGGGCCAACTTCTTACATTCCAAATGTAAAGCTCTGGATTTGGAAAAGCAAACTTTTATTTTACTGCACAGAAATTTCAATTGGATATGTATATGTATATATATCAGTGGAATTAATGGTGTAACACGATTAAAAGCCCCAGGTTAAATAAAAACAAGGTCTACTTTATCATTTCTTGGTGTTTGCTTTGAATTCTTAATGTAAAACAAAAAGATCAAAATTTATAGGGGCTATCCACTTTATGAGAATTTTAACACGGGAAAAAATTGCTTGTTGTGCACACTTTCCTGCTGTGCTAATTATTTTAAAATTTCAAAGTACTGATTATGAGGAACTGCTGAGCATTTTTCTTTCTGTAGAAGGTGGCTTTACAGGCAGGAGAAAGAACCCATACACATTGTTTGGGTTTACTTTGCTGTGATGATTGATATATCGCCGGTTTTGTCTGTTTACCGTATTTTCTAATATTGAGATATGGGTTTAGTTAGATACCATGCTGCTTTGTTTTTCTGCAAGTTGAAATCCATTTCAGTGTCACTTCTGTGCAGCTACAATGTAATGAAGTAGTGTGGCAGCAAATGAGGTCAATTTGCCTTTAAACACATGGAGCCTTTTAAAATTCCGTGTACTTTAACTAAGATAATGTTTTTTCTTTCTTTCTTTCTTTCTTTTTTAACCTGTGCTCAGCATAATTAAATGGAATTTATCCTGACATGCATGTCCTAAAGGACAGGTGCAACTTTGAGGATCGCGAACTGCTTCCTTGTAATTTATTCATTGCATTATGAACTTGCAACCCTCCAGAGGATGTGACATAATATTATAATACATAATGTTCCAGAGTACTAGATTTTCATTTGGTTCTCTGATTTATCTGACAGATGCAGGGGGGAAAAAAAAAAAACACATGTAGCTGGAAAAGTCCCTACTGACAACACATATGCGACTGCTAAAATGCACGGGTTATTTCAGTTAACACTGACATTAACTTATGCTGGAAATGCTCCCTTCTGATTTGAATTTCTCTGGTGAAATATGATGGCTTACTGTTTAATTTCTAAGTTTGCTTCCTGTAATTGTGCTCCTCCAAAATAAACATATCTTAGATCTCAATACCAACTGCTTTGATAAAAGGAGTGTGCAATAACTCCTCCATGAAGCCATGGGTTGCCTTTGCTGTCACAGAAGTTAGAGAAACTTAGATACACTGCACAGTAGACACAATTTATTTGTAATACTAGAACAGATGCAGTATAATAGATTCTTTCACCCAATAACAGGTAATGTATTGAAATGTGTGGTACTGATAGGCCAGTACTTTCGTGTTTGTTAACTGTTGAGTCACAGCTTGAACCACTGATTGAGCACCTGGGGAAAAGATCCGGTCAGCCTTGGGAGCACAGGTGAAGGCAATTCAGCTGTGTGACCAGAAGGGGTGGAACCTGGCTACACCTCTCTTAGACTTCATTGGAGGCTGACTGCCACTCAGGAAGGATCTCTTTTTGGAGATCTCTCCTTGGTGGAGCTTTTCCTTTGAACCTGCAGTTTTCTGATACAGGTGAGCAATCTTCTTCCATTCCTTTATAGCATCTTTGCATTGTGCTGATACTTCTGTCTTTACACGTCTGGTGAAACATGTTTTTCTATCATATTGATCTAATTGCTACGTTTTCCAGAACTCCTTAAGATTAATTCTCTTCTGATCTAATTCATGTAAAGTTAGGTGAAGGCAATAGGGCTGCTTCTTCTTTCTCTACTTTTTTGGTTATCATTGCTGGAATGAGTTATTTTGTCAGTCTTCTACTAAGGGAACTGTCTAATTTCTGTTATCTTTGTTGTGTATTTGCTTTCTATACTATTGCACCCATACACAAAGGGTAATTGCAACAAGTCTTGGGCAATTAAACTGTGTGTTAGTAATTCACCTTTCATTTACTGTGGTATCTTGGATGGTAGTATATGCAGTCCTCAAGAAGCTTTTTTGTCGTAAACGTCAAGTGAATATCTCTATTTTTCATATTCTAAAAACAAACCGTAGGGTTAGACTGGGGTAATTTCATTTGCTGTTCCTCCTTGTTCCCTTTGTAATTTATATCATGTCTTTTTTCTGGTGACTGAAAATAATATCACTGATGATAAAATTGTAAGGATACAGGAGGATCTGTTCTCCTGCTATATACATACCGCAAATTCAGTGGAGTCAGTCTTAGTTTGTATTAAAAATTGCTTATGTATAAAGTATGTTGAGTTGGTGTGGGACAACCTTCAGACAGTCAGAGCACGGAAAAATGCCACTTTATCCTCTCAGAAATCCCCTTCAATCATCATTCCCTGCAACGGACATGTCTCCACAGAAGAGATCAACCTTACTGAACACACAAATTTGTTCCTCTGGAAGGACCAAGAGCTGAAGCTAATCCTTGATCAAACATGAAAACAGTTTACATAGAGTATTACAACTGCTGCTAGGGTCAAGTGTGATGTCTTCAGCTTCATGAGCTACAAGGCTTTTACGTGGACTCTGAGTAAGCGATTTGTTGACTGCGCTTTTCATTCTTTGTACAGATAAATGCTTTATTTAGAGTAGTGAAAATTGCAAAAAGCAGATGTTATGGTTATTGGACAACTTAAATCTAGTTCAAAGTAATATGGACTGTATTATTTCCTGCAAAAGCTGATGGCTTGGCAAAATATACTGCAGGTACTTGTACAGCAACAGCTAATGCTTGTTTTCGTGTTGAAATGCATACTCAGAAATATACCTGATTGCTAACTTGTATCAAGAATAGCAAATGACATTTTTCTCCCTGTTTATACAGCTTTCCAGCCTAATTGGAAGATTTAGGCTCTAAACTTCTTGCCGTTACTACAAAATCATTCAGGAGCTTTACAATCTCCACGGAAACTAGCCTACGTATATTAAGCATTTTGATACCGCACCAATGTTTGATAGTAGTCCTAATTTGAGATATTAACCTAATATATTATATTAGGGCTTTATACTCAGGTTTGTGTTCTACCTTTTTGCAATAACAATGAGAAAACTTTGATGCTGAGTAATGGCTTGATAATGCATAGCTCACACAATGAAACAGCTATCCACAGGATGAATTAGCATGGACACACAGTCTCACATTAAATAAACAGGATATGAAAGCCGTAACTTACTTGGCTCATATAGGACAGAGTTTTTGTGAGTCTGAAAACAAATCAGTGGAATTTTTTTTTTCAGTTATATAAATGCTGAAAGGACAATATAGCCTTCTCAGGCAGACCTCGCACAAATCTGCAGCTGAGTTGACTTGCAATTTTTTCAGTGGGGTCTGAGGCAAAACCATGTCCTGCAACCAGCGCTGAGTGTGGGTGCAGCACCACAGAGGAACCACCACTGTGGCTCTCCAGTGTGTGCAGTGGGTCTGGTAGTGTTCAGATGTGCATTCCTCATACTTCTTATGGATTAACTGTCTAACAGCCTTACACAAAGACTCCTGCAGACCCTAAAAAACCCCCCTTGTTTCTGCCAGTCATGCCTGCCGGTGCATGAGGGCCATTCCTACATCCATGTAGATAAGCCAGGGATATGAACTGCACTGGGTTGTAACTCAGTACAATTCGTTTTTGCCAAAGGCAGGGAAAGGCTGAATACTCACTTCTGCTGATGGACTTTGCTAGGAGTGAGACCATTGTATATCATATTTGGCAATGAAAAGGCCTGATTCTCGAAGTTCCAAATAGTTATTTTATCTTTCTGAACCTCCAAATAATGTGCAACACAGTGAACATGTGAAATACTACTCTGCTTCATAGTGTATTAATCTGTTCTGTATGTGTTACTAATGTCATGTATTGCAGTGGCTTTGTGTTGGGATGGAGATGACGAAAAAGTGCAGCAGTATTTACAGATAGATCTTGCAAGCTGTAGTTCAGAAGAGATGATTTCTTCTGTAATTGCAGATGAGTATTTTCTTATTTGTTTTCTGCCAGAAATATATTAAATTATACTCAGTGCTCCTAGCTAGTCTGTAAGATGTTTTTTCCTACTGGCCAAAATTCCATTCCCAGCAATCCGTTAAATTCCCCATTTTTCATGCAACTACCTTGATTATCTATGCTGTTAGTGTGCTCAGTGGCTTTTTGTTGGTAGAAGGGATCCCAAGAGTATCGTTCTTTTTATTACATTTCATGAACGTGTGGATAGAGTAGTTCTTCCTCTTTGGAGGTCAGAAAGAAATGATCTATTTACTTCCTTCTAAATGGAGGATAATTCTGTTTTTGCTTGGCACTGAAACTTTTCTATCAGACACCTTACTGAAGACAATACTATAAAAGCCAGATTTTTAGCAGATTTGAATGCTTTCTGCAGTTCCCCATTGAAATACTAAATTAGATCTGAAATGATTTTCTTCTACACTGGTGTCATTTTAAGAGTGCTTTATGCCAGGACCTTTGATGCCAAATGTCATCCCACAGTGAATTCTTACATGTAAACTCTCCAAAGCAAATTTTACAATAGACTTACTAACTGGCCCTTGGCTCCAGTAGTGCTGCTTGTAGGTTCGGTTAAAAAGCAGACTCTATGGGTATAAGACCATAAATGCATACTTTTTACGAAATACAAATCCTAAAGCTTCTCTGTATTTCTACTCCCCCAAAGCAGCGTTCTGCTCTTGCCAAATGTATATGTTAAGAGGATGAGTGTACCTCTTATTAGGAAATGTGAATGAAATGAGGACTGGATTGTGCTGATTAAAACCCAGGCATACATTTCTGTACACTGTGGCTGATAAACTAAAATTACTTGGTGAGCTGGGGATTGGGAATGGATGAATACAACTGCTAATTGAGTGTTTTTTTTTAAAACCACATTGAAAATATTTGTGAGTCCCTCCTTTTGCTTCCTCTGAGTCTTCAGACTTTTAAATGTTAAGCGTTTCTGACTAGATACAATCTCGCTGAAATTAGTGAAGTCTTTTAAATATAGCGGTTTAAAACCGGATCCAAATTCTTAGCAGCAAAGTGCTATAAATTTTTATGTAGTTTTTCATTGAGTTTTCATTCCAGAAGTGAACAGACGTTTGGGAAATGTGTATGCTTTTCTGTAGATATATACAAAGTGTACTTTACACACATGCTTGTAAAGCTTAAGATAAAACTTAAGAAATGGAATTTCAACTGTTCAAATTCTGGGAGTGGAAACATGCTAAATAAGTCATGTATAAAAAAACTGTAGGGTATTTATAATGAAATTGTATGGCATGTTAATCTATAAGAAGAAAGATGGTTCTCCTGTCCAATTCTAGTAAGTCCAAAAGAAGAGCCCTTGCTTACAGTAACTGCTAAAGAGTAGGGTATAAATGGTTAGGATATATCAGGATGATGTACAGTATATCTATGCACTGGCTTATAGTTTTACAGCCTTCAGTTCTGTTGCGTTCATTCCACAGCTTAAAAATTATGCTTAATATTAATATGACTTCCATAGGGAATAGGAATAAAATGCTATAACTAAGTAATGGAAATATATTTATGAACCTTCTTTTCTTTCTGGCTTGTCATATTAATAATTACCATATTTCTTTCATTTAATATTTAAAAGCCACAAAGAAGTATGAGTTGAATTTACACCTATTAAAAATGACATTTAGCTATACCTGAAAAACAGTCTGGAGTGTTACTACATGGTTCTATGTGTTGTAAAGATACAGGTTCGAAACCTAGCAACAAGATTTCTTGACTGTTCAAAAGGAACTGAAAATTCCTAAAAGGAGATCATGTCATTGGAAGAGAGGCTCATATTTATCTTTCACATTAGCAATGTAACACATACTATAGATATGATGTTTAGAATTTAAGTGTAGTTCTCGTTGAGGATAACAGTACAGTATCAGTGTTAGATGTCATCTGTGCCCCCGTGGAACACTGCCAATAAACATAGCACCACTCTGCTTGATCATTAGTCCATTCATTTACTTTTGAAAGGAATAGCAAAAATGCAAGTACCAAACTGTCAGAATGTATCTTGCTTATTGAAGGAAAACTATTTTCTTATGGGGGGGGGGGGGGGGAAAGGCAAGTTCTTGATGGTCACACAACACAGGAATGGGTGGGAAGAACCAAGCTGCCCTTGGTGTTTGGCTGCTGTTGCACTTAGATGAATGTGAAATCAAACCCAAAAATGAAAATGAAATGACTCAATACTTCGAAAACACTGTGTTAAATAAAACAGAACCACCTATCTCACTTCAAAAAGTGTTTCCACAGTATAATTTTTTTCTATCAAACAAATGAAAAATCTTAAGTGAATAATTGCTATCCCACATTTCAAGTATGGTTCATGTCTATGCTCAATACCTTGTGAAACAAAGTTGTGAATTTCACGTTGCAAAACCTTATTGACCTTTCAAACACCTTTTAAGTTAAGTATTTTGCCCCATAGGTAAGAACTTTTAGATATTTGACAGAAATAAATTAAAAAAAAAAAAAAAAAGAAAAGAAAAAAAAGAAAAAAAAAAAAAGAAGAAAGAAAAAGAAGCTGGTCTGGAAAACAAAACCAACCAACCAAACAAAAAACCTAAGAATGTGACCAGCAAGTCTTGGTATGAAAAATTATTAAGAATTATTAAGAACCAACAAAATGAGTGAGAAACTGTTGTTGAAAGAGTAATAAATAATGCTATTGTAAAGCATGCATAAGAATGCCTTATTTGAAACTGATTCTTTAGTAACAACCATTATGAGGTGCAGCAATACTCAGGTTTAACTTTGTTGCCATTATTCCTAACGTTAACATTTGTTGCAAAAACTTTCTTAAAACTCTGAAGGGAATAGAAATCATCTTTTACAAGTTACTGAACAAACAAGTAGAGAATTGCCAACCCTGAATAAGTGTTAATTATTTCATGTGTATGTATTAAAAAAAAAAAAAAAAAAGAGCTAATTTAATATTTATTATTTGTTTGCTCACATCCGTCTGTCTTCAGACTTGTGCGATGAAAGGCTTTATGAAGGCCAATGGGTTTACTGCTCATCAAGAGACTGCCTCTTATCTCCTTCTGGGAGAGTGGGGCTGTGCGAGGAAGATACCTAAGTATGTCACTGACTGAGATTGCTTGCACACTTGACTGGTAGATTGAGTGAAATAAGGAAAATAAAGTTTTCAATGCAGGAAATAAGTAGGAAGATACAGTAAGAATTCTGGTAAGAATACCAATTTGTAAGAACGCCACCGTCTGTAAAAGGACTATGGTCAGCTTGGATGAGCGTTTTCTCCCTATTACATCTCATGATTAACCATGACTAGATCCATGACCCTACTTCCTACCAAGACCTTTTTCAGAAGTTAGCTTCTTTCATTTCTTGAGACTTTGGGTAGCTTGTTTGTTGTTGAGCTTAGGAAATCTAACAAAATTTATTATGGATTGAAGCAGAAAGCAGCAATTGCAAACCCAAAGGTAAATCATAATTCTGACAGTGAGCTTCCTTTGTAAAATAGCTTATCATTTCATTTTATGAGTTATTTCATCAAATAACATGGAGAATGCTAATTCAAGGTGATATTTGTCACAGTACATCATCCTGGAGATTGACAAGGATCAAAAAGGAAAACAGCAAGGCAAAGTCCTTGAACCTGTAACGGGTTCTGTGTGGGCAGAGAGATACTGGTGTCAGAACACAAATATAAGAAGGACAGCATTGATCCCTTTTCTAGACTGGGACAAAGCATGTTGAAATCACATTAACCTAGGGAAACAAATGTAAAAAAAAAAAAAAAAAAAGAAAGAAAAAAAAAGGAAAAAAAAGGTTACAGTGCACTTTTTCTACTGCTTGCACTGGATACATTGAGTCTTTTGTAACTAATGTATATAAATAGTCCTCAGTACATGAACTAAGTTCTAGTGATCCAGCTAATGCTTTAAGTATTTATATTCAGAGTGAACTACACAAGAAAGGGAGATAATACATTTTAAAATATGAATACCAGTTTCATTTGTTCGTGTTAAGAACAGTTGAAAAATTGCAATGTGATGAAGAAAATAGATCAATCCAAATCTTTGCATATTCTTGAAGAATTATTTGGAGATGCAGTTAATGAAGTTTCCCTTTCTTTGACTTTTAACTCCTTGATGATTCCTGTTTTGTCAGTGGGCACGGCAACACAGCAGTAGCAGATTTTTCATATAGGTAGTTGATTGTGAAGCAGCTTAGTGAATACCTTATCCGCTGATAGAGCTGTGGTGGCTGCTAGTGAAATCAAGTAGAAATTATTTACTATAGTTAGAGAGGTCCTAGCCTCATATCTTACCTCCTTCTGAATTAATTTGTACTTTGGTCCTTCATAGAAACTTACGTAGTTGAGGTATTTCTTAAATAAAAAAAAAAAATGAACTCTATTGCTTTAAGCTGGCAACTCAGACTTTTTCTTTGAGTTAAATATTGGAGATGCTGTTAGATCTTGCACTGTGAGATAATTATCTGTTTTTGATCTGTTTGTGCCATGCTGGCAACCTATCTTT
Organism: Perdix hodgsoniae; assembly: GCA_035772895.1. Taxonomy (NCBI): domain Eukaryota; kingdom Metazoa; phylum Chordata; class Aves; order Galliformes; family Phasianidae; genus Perdix; species Perdix hodgsoniae. The sequence goes on from JAPSGF010000015.1 coordinate 6,997,464, forward strand.
ACTGTGTACATTGATGGCTTGTTGCTCTTGTTTACTGTCTTTTTCAGCAATTATTTTGCTAGAAGATGCTCCCTTCTACTGTGTTATTGCATGTAGGGAGGGATGTTACCAGAAAATGCAGGCAGACTGTAATAACTGCATCACTTACATTCATGTCTTCACACTCACTTTCAGAAAAAAATGCAGCATCTTTCTGAGCACTGACTCACAGGAGAAAGAAGAAATTGATACAGAATCTTTTACTGTGCAAGATGAGTTTTTAAAGGATTGTCTGTTCTAATGATGTTGGTTTTTTGTTTGTTTCTTTTGAAGCTGTTGGTCTGATATTCAAACGAGACTTTTTTCAGTCTGTAATAGTGTGGATGAGGACTGAGGACTGGAGCATTTACTTAATGAACTTAGGATGGTCTTCAAAAAACAAACCGAACTAAAACAGACAAACAAACACCCAGACTTTCAATAACACCCTGCACTCTGCTGTTGACGCATGCAGCATTTGAGTAGATGCTTCATGGACCCTGCTGATTACAGCTCTGTGATTACTTCCAGCTTTTGTACAGCATCCTCTCGGGAGATTGACAGAGAGGATTTGAAGTTAGGCTAAAATCTTATGAGTATGTCTGTATATGCATATGTGTATTTATTTAATATATTTGTATATATATTTAACCTGGCTACATTAACATGAATATTACTTTGGTGTTCTAAATCTTTGAGTTATAATTCTGGGATTATGTTATAATATGCATGCTATATGTTTGTAAGTTACTGTTAATACTGTAAGTATGTATACCAAAGACACAGATTTCTGCCGTAATATTATCTTAATGGGTTTTAATACCACGGATAGTAATATTTATAGGAGTTTGAGACAAATTTTAAGGAATGCCTCATTGCCTGTAATTACTTGTCCAATAATTTTATCTTTCTCACAGTTTCCAGATCTAAGGAAAAATTCCTGCTTGTTTCATTCTGAAGACATTTGCTTAAAGAAAGAATGTTAAAGACAATAAGCGAAACGGTCATTGCTTCACAGAGACAAGAATTCAGAAGCCTGTCCCTGTCATTCTCCATCACAGAGATAGCAGCACAATTTGCAGGTAGGCCTTTTCTTCTTAAATGGTGTGATAAATGTTTTTAAATACTCATCAGTTTACCTCCCAAACTCAAGTTTTATGACATACTTTGTACATAAGGCTTTTACTAGCTCAGTGGTTTAGCAATAATTGCAGTCCCGTGTGTGTGTCTTGGTGTCTGAGGTGCAGATACAAATTGCAGACTTAGGGGAGGACAGTGTCAGCAGACTTTGGAAATTGATTTTGTTTGCCAGCAAGGACCTTAGGGCAACACAGTTTTTGAAACTGTAATGCCAATTAGCCATGGCCAAGGTGACATTCAGAGTTGCACATGGAGAGTGCAAGCGTTTGAAACATGTTTATCTGCAGGTAGATCTGTGTCTCTTCAGTTGTATGTTATGGAAAGCACCTAGCACCTATAGTCCTTGTGAGTTGTGCTTTGGTATGGATTCATTGGATTTCAGAACCCGAAAGTATGTGTGCAGATGGTTCTGGAGGAAGGTGGTGACAAGCTTAAAAACTGATGCCAGGTTACATGGGAAATTCTGCTGCAAATGTCACATGTATCCAGAAATTCAAGAAATCCAAGATGTGAATCTGTGATGCTTCATGTGGCTCTCATAAGACTGTTCTTTTGTTCAGCCAGGAAAGGTGGATTTCTTCTGCTATAAAAATCAGATCCACTGTGCAGAACAAAGGGCCTGTTTGTTGGGTTTCATGATTTCTTGGGGGGGAAAATAAAAACAAAAAAACTTGAATAATTTCTTTTCAGAACTGACTCAGCTGCCTGAGGTGTCCCCCCAACCCCTCAGTGCTTTGTCTGAGAATAGAAGCAGTAATAACTGAAAGAGATCAGATAATTACAGGATATACACATAATATCACGTTCTCCCTTTTTTTTCTTCCTTTCCAACTGTACTTATTCTCCTCCAGATGCTCACAAAGACTATGGTTATGCTTGGACCGGTACACATCCATATTTGATATCTTGTATTATAAGAATTCATAGACATGGTAGAGGGGCAGAATTACCAGATGTGCATGTGTCAAAGGGCTCAAGTTGGTTTGTCATTAATGTGGTGACAGCCCTGGAATCAGGGTTACCCAGTACTCCTGTGCTGAACCTGGGGAGGAGAAAATTTGAAAAAATATGAGGTCCAAAACTAAGTGGAAGAAAATATTGATGTGCTGCAGTATTGCAGTAAACTTCACTGTGCTTCATCCACTGTTGAGGCAGGTTAAGACTGTCTGAAATTTGCGGTAAGGATTTATGAAAAGGCCAATTATTGTTACAAGAATGGTAATTTGTATAGGGATATAAGACTATGAAGAAACATATAATGTCTATCTGAAGAGCTCTGTCTAACGGATATAGGGGGTCATGATAAATAATAAACAATTGAATTAAAGCAATGAGAGATTCCTAGTACAGGTCATACAGAGACGTGCCAAATCACCTAATCATAGGGTTAGTACAGCCAGAGGAATAAGGTTAACTATACATAGAGAAAGTATTTGAGAATGTAGAGGTTGATCTTTTAGCTCACAGCAACAACTAAGTTCTGAGCATCTGGAATTACGGATACAGATTTTCTACTTTTAAGGACCATGTCTTCTAATATTTTATCCAAGGCAGTTCTAATCTGGACAGCAGAGTCCAGATGCGTTTTGGCTGTGATGGTACATAGGCAGAAATCTCATATCTATCTATGTAATAAACATAACTAAGACTTGCAGGCTATTTCTGAGGGGGATGCTAATAACTGTGCACAGGATTATAAATATAAGCTGTGATTTGAGATTTAATCCCATCATCACGTTTGTGGTTCTATTTGTGTGACAGCCACTGAAATGCTGATCTCATTGCAACAGCAGAACTCGATTTTCATTCTGTGGCTGAGCACTTTGAAACTTTTTGAGTAATTAATAAAATATTAAGTGTAGAAATTCTCATTCTCAAGCATTTCCATTTTCAGTTTAAACCAGGAAAATGGACTCAGATAACTATATGAATGTGTTATGGACAGTTGATTTCATATGCTAGATTTCCTACAATGTTAAAACAATTTGGGGAACACATTAAGGCTTCGGTCATATGATGCTTTTGCACAGAAGATAAAAGTGAGCCTATCTTTTTTTGATGCTGCATAAATGCTATATCTTTCTTCTTGAAAATGTGTTCTTGATCTTGAATGCTGGACTCGCCGTGTGATAGTGGACTGGGAGTTATCTTCAAACTGAAGAGGTCAAAATTCTTATGTTTGTTCTGATACTAGCTGCAAAGCACAATTATTTTTTTAAAAAAGCTCTTGTCTTTGAATGAGATGGTGTATTTTGCAAAGGAAGAACATTATACAATAACTGCTCATTTCAGAAGTAATTAACCTTCTTATGCCATTTGCATTATTAATGTACTAGAATTATCATAATGTCCTAATGTATCTGAATTTCTATTAATGTTTTCTCTGCTAAATAAATAAAAGAGAATTGAGTAAAGAGATGACATTTGTTTTAATTGTTCATTGGGATTCTTTTTTCCTCTCATTCAAAGCTCTGATAGTTTGTTAAATAGAAACCCTTAAATAGATGGCATTTCATGATAGGTTTTGAACCTAATTATATCAAATGTCATAGCATTATTTATTTAAAAGGCTTTTCAAGACTACTGTACAGAGGAAAACATGCATTTTCCTTTTAAAAGGCTTACAATTTTCTGTTCAGCATGTTCTCAAATGGCTTTGAATAAGCTGACTTCTAGAATGCTTTAGAAGTGCGTCCTTTTAAAGGTGGTTAGCCTTGTATTTACTGCTTCTGCCTTTAATGAAAAGATCTGCTAGAACTGAGAACAGCAAGCACTATGCTTATCATGAAAACTTTGATATATTTTGCAAATATTGGAAAGAAGAAATGTCATAAAAAGTGATGACCAAAGTACTCTGTGGAATTTAAAAGGCTTCTCTTTAATTAGAAGATACTAGGTGAATAGAAAAATCTAGAATTTTTGTCAAGCATGTATAATTTGGTGGGGGATGGAGCACATTATTTGCATGTTAGTATGCACATTGACCATAACTTGGGATTTCTACAGCTTTGTAGTTTACAAAGAGGGAGAAAGAAAACCTTAAGGACTACTGAACATGTAGAAATAGCAAGCATCAGTGAAACCATGTGTTAGGAGAGAGTAATTATGATTTAATTGTCTTGTAGTGAAAAAGTATGTGAACTATTCTCTCAATAAATGAGGTATTCAATTATGATTTAAGAAAAACTAGGAAAAATGTAAGGAAACACATTTCTACTTTTTATCCATTTTCAACATTTCCAGCTGAAAATAGAAGTATTTTAAGAGACTAAAATTTTTGAAAAAAAAAAATTGATTGAAAGCAATTTTTTTTTTTTGCATTTTATGTTCAGTTGCTTTTCAGTAAAGCAAAAAAAGTCATAATTATTTAAATTTCTTTTTCTGCAGAAAACAAGTAGTTACATAATCATTGTCCATAAGAGACACTGGTAAGAGATTTCACCCAGTTCAACTAGCATTGCCTAACATGTCATTTCTTATGGATGCCTGGGGGTTCCACAGGAAGTAAGGAAGGAAAATTCAGATGGTTTTAACCATTTTATAAAGTCCACTTCTGAATTTTCCTCTGGAAGAGCTCAACTAACTCTAAAGCAGAGAAGCACTGTTTTTTCATTATATTTTGTTTGTTTGTTTTAAACGTAATTCTTGTATTGTTAAAGAAACATTTTAATGTTAATTTTAATTTTAAACATTAATTTAACTTATATATATTATATATATAATATATATAATTAACTTATTATTATAATTAATTTAATTTAAACATTTAATTTTAAACATTTTAATTTTAATTTTAAACTACCATGACCATGTCTTTTGAACATCATGGCATTCAAGTCATTTTTAATTTATTGTTTCATCCCCAGAATATCTTTGGAGAACAAGTCACCAGCCAGCTTTATTCAGATTCTTTGTCAACCTCACACAGTAAAATCCGATAAGCCTCACTGATTTGTTTCTGTTATGCCATCTTTTTGGAATAATATGCATTATGTCTCTGTAGACTAATACAGATGTGCTAAGCTACAAACTTTAAATTGGTGAAAGCTGAGCAAAATAATGTATTATTTCTTAATATTTGATGAGTCCTTGCTTGCTTTGCAATCTTAATATTTACTTTATTTCTCAAACAAGTACTTGTAAAAGGCACATATAAGGTCATAATTTTCAGCATTCTTAGCTTATGTAGAATATCTGACTTACTGCTATAAAATAATTCTGACCACAGCATAATTCTGTAAACTACTTGATCTTGGGCTGCTTAAATCTTCAGTAGAGAGAACCATAGGATAAGAATGTGCGGACTTCTTAGCATCTTATTTTTTTGCCCTCTCTTCCTCAAAGTAACTATTGAAGAAAATGAAAAACTTGTTAATTTTTTTTTATTATTTAGTCACAACTAAACAACAGTTACAACTGACAAATGCTTGTACTTAACTGCCATTGAAAATATAGATAAATTATTTATCTTTACAAAAACAGGCTAGAAAACTATATGTAGGTTGCTCTGAAACTAATGTCTCCTACTTATCTCTGTAGAAACTACAACAGATATAATGATAATGAACATAACAACACTATTTAATAGATCAAATTCTCAGTTACAAAACACTATTTTTCAAGAGTCACCCCCACTGGCTACGTGTTTTTGCCAACAGTAAACAAGAGCCTACATACTGCACCCATAAAAATCGGCAGTGGAGAGGTTACTCGCTGTTGCTGCTGTTGAAATGCTCTACTCACCAACTTTCTGTGCTCACATTCTGTGTTTGGCCTTCAGAAACATCCAAAAAGCATTGATGAATGCTATGAATGGATGCCATTTTTCCCACATGGAGTATTTCAGTTACATACTGTTTCTTCATACGTACTTCTATATCAATTGCTGTTTTGTCAGACTGCCCCTCTGCTGCCACTTGTTGCACAACAACAAAATGTGATGGAATCTTGATAGGTATGTTCCACCTCTACTGCCATACCATCAACATCCACCTCTGATACTGTGGACCAAAATAATAAAATAAGAACCATTACTTTCTGATCAGCCCTTCTATTATTAGAGAGAGAACAATTGACAGTGTTTCAACCTTAAAAGCACCTCAGTTCCTTAGCTTGGCAGAAAGCTTTTCAGATCCTTCCAAAACCACTCCTAAATCCTAACATTTCCATGATTCTATGATGAAACTATACCATAAATCAAAGTGCTTCTTAACTCAGTTTATCACATAATTTCTTTTCCCTGAAATCCAATTATTTTCACACTAACAGTGAGTAAAATAGCAGTTTAACATCAAAACATTGTAAGTTTTTCTATATAACAATTTTTTAATGGTTGTAGATGACAATGTTATTCCTGACTTACCAGACTGAGATGGGAGTTCAAAAAAGTCATTTCACAGTCCTCTTAGGTCAACATTTTGAATTCTGACCCTCATCTGCAGATACTTTTCTAATTGGGACTTTTGAGAACTATAGTAAAAGGGATAACGTGAATGCCAAGAAGAATAGCAGAGTAAAACTAAAAGACTGTACTTGACCGATTTTTTTTTTTTTTTTCCCCAAAAAAATGTAAGGCATAAATATCCATCATCTGAGGTGTGAGTGGCTGATTGAAGACCTGAGGTAGAGGCTATTTTTGATGGACTTAATTAGTAAGAGTCTTGGTCAAAACATGCGATTTTACAATCTCTTGTAGAAGCACAGAATCATGCTCAGGTTGGAAAGGACCATGATGATCAAGTCCAACCGCAACCTAACCTTACTACCTTAACTCTAATAACCCTCTGCTAAATCATGTCCCTGAGGAACACATCCAAACTGTTTTTAGACTCATCCAGGGATGGTGACTCAACCACTTCTCTGGGGAGCCTATTCCAGTGCTTAACAACTCTTTCTGTAAAGCAGCTTCTCCTAATATCCAACCTAAATGTCCCTGGTGCGACTTGAGGCCATTTCCCCTTGTCCTCAGTTAGTGCTTTTCCCCATTCTTAAAACTGGCAGAGAAGGGGATAATGGAGATCTTTTAACTACTTCCTTGTTGTCTCCCTACTCTAAATCTGAATGAATTCCTTGTCATCCTTTTAATTTTTCACATGCTCAAACAAATTTCATCAAAGACTTTTGCAGGATGAAGAGAAAATAGTACTTTAGTCGAATCCCGAGCTTTCTCCATGAAGCTTCAAATGAAAAAGCTTTAGCAGCATCGAGTCTTTTAGGCAAATTAAGGGGAAGAAAAAAAAAAGGCATATACTGTAGTATCTATGTATCTAATATTTTTTAATCTAATCCAATTTAGGAATGGATACATTGCTAAGGAAAGAAAAAGCATCTGCATTTATTCTGAATTTCCAGGAAGCACTGATTTAGAAAAATATGTAATTGTCTGTCATTATATTCGGGGATGAAGGTCTGAACTGTTCCTAGTAAATCACTGCAGGTGTATTATTTTGTGAATTAAAATTATTTGCTTAAAAACAGATGGTACTCTGGGATTTCAGAAAGGCATAATGTGAGTCTAAAATATTTATTTTCTTTGAGCAGACAGGCTAGGCTAACATACATGAAAGGCACTCTTTGTATTCCAATTTTGTGAGTGAGAACATCACATTTACTGTGAGTTTGTGTAGACCTACTGTTTGCTGACAGAGGAGTTCTGGCTTCTCATCCTCAAATTAAAGATAATCACAGAATCATATGGCTTGGAAAGGATCTCTGGACCATGTAGTTTATCAACCCCACTAACACAGGATCTCTAAAGTAGGCTTCAGCACAATTCCTCTTTCTTTCATATCCTCCTTCAATGAAAGCGAAAAGCTGGGATGGTTCCTTTCCCTGCCCCACATAGGTAGCTCTAAATATTTCAAGACAGCTGCTTGTTGAGATATGAAGATACCTCTCAGAATATACAGAAAGTTTTGACAGGCTGTTTTTCCTAAGCAAAGCAGCAGAAAAAAGAAAATGGCTAATCAAATGTATATTCTTGACCATCTCACTCATCCCTTGTTGTCTTCATGAACTGCCTGTAGAACTGGTAGATTTAACATATTTGTACTTTTCCTGTTGTGTAGCAAAAAGCTGGTAAGTAACCTTATCTGTCAGCTGCTGTGCCAAAGTTGTACCAAAAGGGAAGAGGGCATAGAAAGTGTGCTCTCTAGAGGCTGAACAGCTTCATATTTGGCTATCCTCAGAAGTTATATTTCATTCCCTAGGGGCAGAGGAATAAACCATCTCTTCTCTTCAAATAAACATTATTCTGGTCTATGAATAATGTAAAAATATATCATAGATTTTTATTATTATTATTATTATTATTAACATGATGGGCATAAGCGGCATTTGGCAACATAGTTATGAATTTATAGTAGTGAAATTAAAACTGTCATGTTTTAAATGTGTGCAGATCTTTCAGGGTTGATGGATTACTAACATATTTACATATAATGAATATGAAATTACATTACAAGACAATGCAGAGTATTTCCAGTTCTAGGCTGATGTTTCTTTCCCCTCTGTCCTTCACTTTTCTTGTCTCTCTTCCTATGAAGAGTAAAATAGAGCATGTGTTGTTTTTGTTTTGTTTTGTTATGTTTTTAAAGACATCTCAGGTTTCCAGGCGATGGTTCAGAATAAAAGGAAGATTGACTTTTAAATCTTATTTTGAAAATATTTTCTGCTTTTCTCAAAGGGAAGAATAAAATTCTACTCTAACGTCATGTAACGTCTTCTGTATCATATATAGGGGGAGAAGGAATAGCAAAGTAGCCGTCCATCAAACTTTTCTTTGAACAGCTTACTAAGCTTCATTTCCAACAATGAAAGCTTGTTTCGTAGTTTCTTTTTGAAAATTTAGTTAATTGTACAATGTTTAAAAAACAGTAAACTAAATTTGACTACCTTATGCTAAGGAAGCACTGTACTGTATGTCCAAATAACTTTCATCCTATTAATATGATGTGGTATGTAATATGACTCAGGCCAAAACATCCTTAACTTCATTCGCCACTTGTGCTGTATATTAGGCCAGCTGGGAGATTTTTGTTCACTTTGAACAAATAGGAACAGTTTAAGCTTTGGGTTTCCTGTTTTCTTGCTGTCCCAGGCTTCTGATCTGTCAGGTTATCGTTTTGTTTTGTTGTTTGTTTTGTTTTGTTGTTTTTTTTTCCAGCACTCAGCAGCATCCCATGGGCAAGAACAGCACTAGCATTTCTGAGCAATATTTCTGTTGCTTTACTGCTGTGGTTCCTGTAGCTTATTTCCACATGATAACTAATGCTTTCAGGTCAGATCCAAAGTTGAGTCAGAGTGATCTTGTGAAAATCTGTATCTGATTTATAGATCAACGCTTTAGAAAGTTGCATGGAAAGCTGTTTTGATGGACGGCTGTTCAACAGAAGGCAGACATAAATGCATACATCGGAAGGAGAAGGAGCTGACTCTTCACAGTGTATCTTTCTGCTGAATGATCTTTCACTAAACTGAACCATACACAAGAGTATTGTTTCAATTTCTCTCCACATTAGGCTTTCCGTGCCTAAGTTACTTGGAATTGTAATGAGGATGTCTGCTTATCTTACTTCTTGTACTGTAGTGGTGTTATTCCATTACATACTTCCACTTATTCCAAATGGTGCTCGTTTCAAGCTCTTGAGTGTTAAACATGCTTCTGACGTGTCGTAACAGAGCTGCCCTCAAGTGCTGTAACAGTCGAAGCATTTCAGTGTCTCATAAAATCAGAACCTTTTTGGCAAGCTTCAGTAAGAACAGTGCTGAACATCGCTCATTCTTTGCAGTGTGACCACCTTGTACTGCCAGTGTGTAAACAGGCGGAATGCGGGTTAAAATCGTTTTGTATATACTTGTGGACTGAATGTTTGAGCTTGGAGGGTATTACTAACAAGGCACATTAGAGAGGAGGGACAAACATCCTGCTTGTGTTTGCTTTTCCTTTGGTTGCTGCGGGTGTTCCAAGTGTGCTAGAAAATATTTTCTGCTGACTCATACTTGCTATCACACAAGGTTAAGTAGCCAGATCCAGCAAGCAACCCCCATACTGAGGGGGGCTACAAACAAATTGGTGATAGTTTTATCAAAGGAGTTCCCTGCTAATATGTCAGGCTGTCACAGAATGGAAGGAATACAGGTTGAGGGGCTTATCCTTTTTTTGGCTACCTGTTTCTCTGCGCTTTCTACTGTCCTTTTGTTTTACCACAAATCAATATGGAATGAGATTGGTTTGCTGGACAGCAAGCTGGTACCTGATGAAAACAAATTGAATGAGAGTAGAAAGCAAGAAATTGAGTGAAATATCTTACATGGGGAAAATAGTTTACAGATGTTAACCATGTTGTTAGCTGTCCTCAAAGAAAACAGTTTAAAAAGTCGTCATGGTTTCCAGTACTCAGCCAGCCACACAGCAGAATATATAGGATTATTTTCCAAAACAAATAATACAGAAAAAAATATTATTTTTTGTTCACATTAAATAAAAGTGTACAATCTTTAGTGGTGGAACATTTAGTGCATTCAGCTCCTACAGTAAAAGAGTCATTTCATTCATGTCATAAATAAAACACCCACCCACTCAGCCTTAAATACCCGCAGGCCCACTTTCCAGTGACTGATGACACATGCTCTATATGCATGACTACACTAAAGTTAGATTCACTGCATGTCATAATAATGCATATCAAAGATGTATATCATGGGAAGATAAAGGGGTCTGTGACGTGTATTCTTCTCTGCAGTATTCCCAAGCCTGAGGGATTAGCTGATGTAAACTGTGCAGGATATACACAGTTTCTAGAAGAGTTAGAGAGAAGACAGCACAAATGGGAACATCCACTATGAAATTGAGAAAAATGATTCAAGGCTATGCTGACTTGCAAAATGAACAGTGGCAGTTTGCACAGTTATAAATTATTCTTTCTTTTGTGGAAAGACTTTCTTCCCTGATTACCATACCTTTTCTGTAGGACCACAGATTCCTGCTTCCGTAGCAGAAAGACACAATTTTATCACCTGGTTTGACCCTCACTCTGTCACATGCCATTTATGTTTTACCTAGCCATTTTGATTGCTTCTTTAAACATATTTTCTTCATAGTATCGCAAGCTTATCCCATTAGTTTAAATAATTTAACTTTGGAGACAGGGAGATTAAGAAATGACCATCACAGCTGGTGTTCTTTAAGTTGCTGAGCTGGATGTCCTGCCTGAATATCCCCAAACAGTAGTAGGTGAGCAGGATCCCCAGCTGAGGATAATGTTAATGTATTATTTAAATGTTCATGTTTTATTCAGGCCATCAGATTATTCCAAGTTTGAAAATTCCTAGTTAGCCTCTTCTAGCAGAATTCCTGTCTTATGAACTAGATGTAATTTAAACAATTTAGAGGCAATTTATCCATCACTTAGGGTGATTTAAACAGAACTCTACAGCTCTCTCACAGCTTTTGTATGAACAGTGTTTTAATCCACGTGGACACTTGTAAAGAAAAAATAATATTTTATGTTCAATAAACAAAACTTTGTTTATCCTAGTTTCACAGAGTAATGACAGTAAAATCAGAACAATGTGCTCTTATTTACAGTGGAATTTTTATAAATCCTTTCTCTGCTGAGTCGTATGTGATAGGATTTTTAGCTGTTTCACCAGCACTTGCAAAATGCAGTCTGCTCAGAACACCAAGTGACTTTTCTCTAATTCAGTAAGCTGTTCAACCATAGAGCATTGACAACTGCCTTTGTAAAATCCAGTATGAATTGACTTGTGAAAGTCAATTAGAATTCAATGTTTGGATAGAGATTCTTATGCACACAACATGCAGTCACCTAGTAAGTCAGATTCTCACAACATGAATGTCTGTAGATTTATTTTACCTGCAATTTGTTTGTTTACCCTTTCGGGGAGTGAAATCCCTACAGTGGTTAATCCATTGTCTTTCAGCACTAGAGGTGGCTTATTCAGCCCTCTGATGCCATTTTTTATTAGCGTGCCGAATTCCTGCTTGCAGATAATGGTATCAAAATGTGCAGTAAATCCATAGTAGCAGGAGCAGTCTAAACCCAGCTCAGTACTTTTATTTTCCTTTTTACTGAGCAATGAAGAATTGATTCCTCCACCCCTTGTTACCGCCAGTCCTTTGAAATCAGCTATCCCCAATTCATGTCAAAGTGGCTGAAGGCTTTTATGGGCACACTGCAGTCACAACATGGCTGGCAGAGGTATTGTCTGTGCAAACATAAAGTGTATGGGGATTTTTGCTGTGTGACAAGTGGTTTACTATCACAGACAGTCTGGATCACAGAAAAAAAAAAAAAATGAGGTGACTATTCAGATTTTCTTAGATGAGAAAAAAAAGGATTGCATCATTTAATTATCACAAGAATAGATTGCCTGACCCACTAGTGACTTCTGTGGCCACAGTGGTACTTCTGACAATGCACCACACCAAAATGCTTCCTAAATATAGGGTTTATTACCTTCAGTAATATAAACTGAAGATGTTTTTGAAAAATCCATCTTTCAGTAGTGTTCCAAACTCCTTGAATATAACTCATAATATAGTTTGAAATGCCGAATTAGATACTTTAATAAGATCTCAGCACAAGATATCTAGCCACAGAAATACAAATTATGTTCAACTGATACAGAGTCTGATTTGATATAGCCTCTATTACTATGCAGATACTTTTCATTTCTACTGTGTTGATGTTCTTGTCAATATCTCTCTTAATTTGCACTGTCATTCTTCACATAGAAAAGTTTTTCTTCTGTCTTTGATTTGCCTCTACAAACTTTTTTTAATGTAACTTCAGGCTGTTGAATTTTTCCTGTTTCTCCCCTCATTTTCTCAGCAGAGAACTTCAGCAAGAACAGACTCAAAAAGAAGCCAAGATTTCCATCTAACAGAAGCACAAATAACGAATGCTACTGTCCATTCTGCTTTTCTCTTATAGAGTAACAGAATGGCTGAGGCTGGCAGGGACTTTCAGGCCCATCTGGTCCAACACTTGCTCAAGCAGGGACACCAAGAGCAGGGTGTGCTACACCATGCTTGAGTGACTTTTCAAGATCTCCAAGGAGACTCAATGGCTTCTTTGGGCAACTTGTGCCCATGCTCTGTTACTCACACAGTTAAGTGCTTCCTAATGTTTGAACGTGTTCCAATGTGTTCCCATTTCACCTTGTCCTGCAGCTGGGAACCAATGAAAATAGTATGGTTTGAACCTCTTTTCACCCTCTCTTTAGGTAGTTATTGGTAAGGTCTATTAGCTGTCATGGAAAACAGTAAGTATTTTGAAAAATGCAGCCTCACTTTGTAGTGCTACAGATAAACACATTTCTGGTCAGCATGTTGTTGCTCTCTGGGCAGCAATAATGAACTCTAACAGAAAGAAAAAGAAAAAAAAAAAAAACAACGCATTTATTCACTTATCTGTCCAGAAGTGTCAGTTTTTTACGTTCACAATAGAAATCAATAAATCTGGTACAGATAATGAAGAAATGTGTATCGTGTGTACGTATGTGTACGTATCATCAGGTTGTGTCTTTGTTGTATGTACCTCTACGTTCAATAGAATGCAGTAGATAGATTTTGTGAGAGTAGTCAGTAATGTTTACCTAGCTGGGGCTGGCCAGTCCTGGGAGCCTTGACTGCATCCTGGTACAGAAAGCAAGTTGAGCAGTCTGCACCGCTTGGCTCTTCTAATCTGGTAAGTAAAAGTTTTAGTAGATGTGGGCTTTAGTAGTTATAGATGCAGCTATCCGTTTGTTGAGGAGTTGGGGAACAGAACTGAGTTATCCTTGCCTGGGAGGCAGTGTATTTCCATGCCTGTCTGGGGCACTTTCTGTACAACCTGAGGCCATTCTGGCGCTGGTGTGGCTGAAATAACTGCAGTGCAGTTCAAGCAGCCACAGGAGCACAGAGCTGTAGCTGCTGCTGCGCTTTGCTGTGTATGGAAAGCAGAAGATAGGAGAATGTTGTGCTTGAATTTACTAGTTTTAAGGTTTTAAATACTAGGCATGTGCTGAGATGCAAATTCTAATTGTTTTTCTTCCAAAAAATATATATAAATGCTATTAAATTGTGCCCTGTTTATTTAATCTAACTCTCTAATTTACTGCAGTGGTTTTACACTGTCTCTTAATTATTACAGTGTCTGAATGTAGCGGGAGAACTTATATCCCACTTTTTGATAATGGAGCCATTGTCTGTAGCCTGGTGACAACTGGATCAGCTTACCTTCTTATATACAGATGAGCTGGATGCAGTACTCCAAGTGGAGTCCCAGGAAAGCAGAGTAAAGAGGCAGAATCACCTCCCTCAAGCTGCTGGTCACATTTCTCTTGATGCAACCCAGCATACAGTTGGCCTTCTGGGCTGCAAGTGCACGTTGCCAGCTTATGTTGAATCTTTCATCAGCCAACAGTCCCGAATCCTTCTCCTCAGGGCTGCTCTCAAGCCAATCTCCATCCAACCTGTATCTGTATTTAGAAGAAGCGTAATATTTCTTTCTGCTATTATATTTCTGAACTACAATGTTCTCTAGGCATGTCAGGGTGGTGCCCACCTGCAAGTTAGCAGCAGAGCCTCAGTTTAGGTGAATTTTTAGAGCCTGTGGAGGTGGAAATTCAGCTGTTGTCTGACTGAGAGTTTGAGGATGTGTGTTGTAGAGGTACTATAGTAAAAGAGTAGGTAGAGAGAAGAGGTTATAGATACATTGGCAGGTATGTGCAGATGAGTGTTTAACTGATCTAGCTGCTAGTGGAAATGTCAAGAGCTCTACCTCTGTCCTGGCCTGTTCTGTCTACACATTTGGCAGATAAGTGTCCCTACCTGTAAATGTCCAAATAACTGCAATGTTTAGCCCTTAGATGCAGGTATGCATCTTCAGAACAGCCCTCAAATGTCAGCTTTCACATTCATTACACAGCATTAGATGTTCTAATGCTACAACAGATAGGAGTTGTCCCAATTAAAATTCATTCCTGTAGAACTTTAATGTTTTTCTTTACCAAACAAGTATCTTTCTACTCAGTCTGAATAAGCTGTTTTTAATGTTAAAGACGGGAATATCTTGGATTCAAAAAATACGTGGTGTATCTTTGAGGTTGAAATGCATATTCTTCTGTGAGAAATCTCAGATCAAAGGATTACATTCCTATCCTGCTGGAAAATGCTGCATTTCAGACGGCAACTTAGTTTTATTTTCCAGTTAAATGTCAAATTTTTTTCAGAAGTCTTATAATTGTATGTATCTAATGCAATATCCCCATACTCTGTTTGGAAACTGTCTCAAAAATACCCATAAGGGATCTGAAATGTCACGGCCTGAACTGATGATTGAGCACATGGTGAAAGGGGTGGCTGGTTCAGGAAGCACAGGTACAAGCAATTTACCCCTGCTTCCCATGTGACATAATCAGCACCCTGGCTCATTTAAGTGCTAGCCTCCAAAAGGAAATAATTTCTTGGGTGAAGGCTGCTTTCTGAGAAGGAGCATTCTGTAATTGGGACAGAACGAATGGAATAGAACTCTACTGCTGGGTTGGTGAGTTAGATTTTTCCAATGTGTGATGATTGATGTCTCTAATGATAACTATGCCTGGCATCACAAAGCATTTATCAGAAGCAATTTCATTGCTTTCAGGGAGTAACAATATCAAAGGGCAACTCTTAAATTCAAGAATGCAAGTTAATATGTTGTTGTTTGTTGTTAAGCATAGAAGCCTAAAGATGCAGTAGGGGGTAATACATGTGACACTCAGTCATGCATGCAAACTGTAAAATGGAGGCTTCCTACTTTTTGCTTGTTTAGTTTACTTTTTTATTTAATATTTGAGAGACAGAAGGGGAAGGAAAAAAAAAAAAAAAGAGGCTTAGTAAGGTGTACTTTCTTGTAGGTCTCCTGCCCTTTGTGTTTGAGCCTGCAGAATTCTAAATCACACTAACACAATGCCTTGAACGGGCACTGGTGGAGCAGGAAAAATCTGATAGAGGTTGTATCTGCTTTTTTTTTTTTTAGTTTCTGACAGCCCAGGATTTTTCTTTCTCCTTCTACCCAAGGATCTTTCTCATTGTTTCTTTCTTTTTTACTTCCAACTATCAGTTCTGTGATGAGTTAGAAAAAAACAACAACAAAAAAACCCCGAACTAATGATATCCAAACTGGATGGACATTACTGAAATTACATGTTAACAGGAAACGCATCTGTATGATTGCCCTTCTCTGCAATAGAAAATTATAGCAGTGTGATTGCAATCAGGTTTGGTGGTCAGTGTTGTTATCATTAATGTAGCTACAGAGTAAGCTGAGCTGTAAGATTTTCTTTGGTACTCTAAGAAACAGAGGAGAAGACAGTCTCCATAATATTTTGCTATAGCAGTTTCACATGGTATTGGTGGCATGCAACACTGATTTTTTTTCTCCTTCCTCAAAGTTTATTACTAGAAAGCTTCTCTCTATTACTGCACATTTAATCTTCCCTGTAAAATTAAAATAATAATAATTTTAAAAAATCTTACTCTCTTCCTGTTATTTTTACTTAAATACTTAGATTTGTATCTCTGTTCTAAAGATTCAGTGTTAAGTAATGCTTCATAGATCTTAGCTGTTCTAGGTCTGTAGTCAAGGCACCTAAATGTTACAGTACCTTTATACAAGTGAGAATACATCTGGATGATGCTGTTGTGAACAAGGAGAGTATTCTTTTTGGTAAGCATAGCTAAAATTATTTGCACTGTTCACCCTCTGTCATTAAACCAGCTGATCTAAATCTCTGTTCAGTAAGGCTGCTGCTCATAGGTTGATAGGGTGACAGTGCAAGTATATTTATTGGCTTTCACTAAAAACCCTTAGTGAGTACTGCATTTGAGACAGAATTTGTTGAATTTTCAGAGCTCTCTTTTTTTTAAATTATTACTGAATTCCCTGAAATGTTTAGTTTTCTTTCTTGTGGTGGAAGATACTGGGGGTTGCTGGATATCTTTTAAAATTATTTTCTTCAATGTTGCACTACAGTGAGTTAGGATTGCTGGCAGTTAAAAGTAGCAACAGAATATGAAATAAAACAAATAAAATGAGAGACAAATGAAAAACAAACTTGGGAGTTAACCTGGTAATTTATATTTAAATATACTTTTATTTCTGATTGATCACAGAAGTATTTTCATATATTATGTATACAAAATTGATTTGGGATTAAAAAATAAAGAATTTCAAACTTTCAGTGGCACAGTTTAAAAAAAAAAAACTTTTACTTTGTGAACCTGAATAAACTATTACACAATTCTTGCAATGGCCATGAAATAGTTAATAAAGATGCAAGGAAAACAAAAGTACAATACAAAGTAGATGTTTCTGCCTAGCTTTTTAGTTTGATTTCCAAATCATTCCGTGTTAGTAAATCTCAGGATCTTTCTCGTGAATATGATTGACTTTATTCTATATTTTCTTCTCCAGATCATTGGAAATATTGAGAGGTATCACAGCTTACAAACATGAGTTTATGAATTGATAGTTTTAGAGAATTCAAGTAGGCATAGGTGAATGTTCAGTCTGGTCTTTGGCAGTCTCCAATTCTTGAAAGACTGACAGCTCTTAACACCCAGCATTTCCTCTCAAAGGCATTACAAGAGATTAAGGAACTAGCTGTGGCTCCGGCAAGCTGTTTTCCTGGGTGTCATGCCTGGTGTGTTTTTTTTTTTTTCTTCTGGTCTTAACAGTAACCAGACCAATGACTTATAATTATTTTTGTTTTGGTTTGTTTTTTGGATTTATGGCCAGTTGCACTGACAGATGGCTGTGACTGCACTGTAGTACCCTCAGTTCCTGCCAAGCTCAGCTTTATGGAGTCTGGGCATACATAAATCTGCTGAGCACTGAAAGAAGTATTAATGTGGAAAGAAAATGATCAGGATTTTAAGTGAGATATATCGCGATATTAAAGTGTTGAAGATAGTACTCTGAAGTCAAATATAGCATTCATCATTTAACTACATGCAGGAGAATGTATTCTACTTCTATGTGAAAGCTTTGGGATTCAATTAATTTGAATAAATTAAGGGCAAATCCATTCTGGGGTGATATTATCATATTGAAATGCCTAGTATGCATTCTGCAGCAGATAATATGTTGATGCTGACTGACAATTCTAGAGAAAGTTCCTAGATTCAAGCACTTGTGAAAATCATGGTTCTATCTGCTAATCAGGGAAAGGTTGTGTTTAAGTATAAGCAAACTGTCTGTACAAGGGAATTAGGATAATTTGATGCAGAAGCTTTTTTTTTTTTTTGTCACTAAAGTAAGCGGTTTTTTTTTTAAATCTTGTAATTTAACTGCAACTGAAATTGGGAAGAGCTGAGATTGAAATCCGTTTATTTACAAAGCTTATTTGCAGCAAAACACATCATCTCAGGGGCATGATATTGTAACTGCTTCTAAAAATCTGAATTTTGTACATATTTTGTTCGGTTTATAGTTTTTAATTTAAAACTTCATTATAAAGCTCTGAATTGAACTGTTACATTAGCAGCCTCAATAAGGTTGTGTCTGGAAGTTTTTGCTTATCAGAGAAAGGAGAGGGGGAAATATTTCCAGTGACCTCTATATCTTTCTGAACAAAGATTTCTTTACTAATAATTAACTGGATTGTTAGAGATGACCAAGTGTAAATATTTGAAAGGGAGATCTATGAAGCCCAATATATAAACCTACTAAAAATATTATTGTCACCATTTCAAGGGAAAGGAATTTTATTTGAAATGTTGATACTGTTCGCTTTTGAGTTGAATGCTGAACTTAGTTGCTATTAAGCTTGTTCTGTAAATAGATTATATTTCCTTTCCAGTAAATGATCAATATTATTTGATAGCAGTTATTCCTTTCACTGTTAATTTGAGTTTGTTTCCATTTGAACTGACTGCATTCAAGAATCTCTTAAACATTTTTTGGTTTATCAGGCCAGTGCTTTACAACATTAGTCTTTTAGGGAATAGGTAGTCCTATTCACTTCAGTATACTTCTCTTTTTTGAAAGAAAAATATAAGGAATTGATTTAGAATAGAATGGGGGGGAGGAATGAATTTGAATGAGTCTACTTGTCATGTTCTGTCTAGGCACCTGCTTGAGCATTTCACTGGGTAGGAATTTGAAGGTATAGAAACTGTCAGTGGATTACTCTCACTCATTCAGCTGTTTGTAGTTCTGAAAAATTCTTGCTTGATTTTTACCATCACAAATGCTACAGAAAAAAACTTGCTTTGTTTTGACCAGTATTCCCCTACTGTATTCAACTGTAAAATTGAGAGAGATGGGATCTGCCATTTCTAAAGACAGTACTAGCATATTATGATTCTAATTTTGTCTGCTACCAACTGTGAAAGTGTAGAGCAATTACATTCCTGACTGTTTGCGTAGTTCTTGTTTCCTTTCTCTGGCACACTTGGTATTTTTTACTATATTTCATGTAGTTCTTGTATTTTGTAAGAGCACTGTAGGAATCCGCTTTTCCTTGAAATTGCCTAGTAGTAAAGATTTTTAAGGTATTAAACTCCAAGCACTGTGCAACAGCAACATGCTTGTACTTGTCTTGAAATCATCAAGAATGCATATTTGATTACTGTGGGCATAACGCACCTCTCATGGAAGCCTTTGCCTCAATACCGCATGTTAAGGTTTTACTTGTTGTACAGATCAAGCACAAAAGTGTAGGAAAAGTATTGACAAAAAGAAATGAGTAAGCAAACCCAAAAACCTGTGTAGGAGGGGAGGTAGGAAACTTCTTTTGGCAGACTTGTTTTGCTGCCTTATTAAGTTCTCTAAGTAATGAGTTACCACGGGAAAGAAAATGTTGGGCTGCTGGGAAAAGGAAATGGAGGAGCAGCAGTCTCCAACTTAGCTTTGCCATGGCATTAGCTGCTACATTTAGATTGAATGGTTATAGCACAGGCAACCTCTACTAGAATTAAATACTTGTCTTATGATTCTTTCAGGTAAATTCTGTTTAAGCTCACCAGGAAATTTAAACGGATTGTAAAAAGCCTGTTCCTAAAATGTTTTCTCATGTGTTTATTTCGTTTCTCCCCTTCCCTTTCCAGGTTTTAGCTGATAGAATCTCAATTCAGCTGAAAAGAATACAAAGGAGCTGCTCCTTCATGTAAGGTAAGAAAAAAGTTCCCTGCCTAAACTATATACACATCTGAATTGTGGCAGATTGAGGTCTACTTTCTACTGTTGACAGTGTCAAGGGTGTGAGTTGCTCCTTTTATCTTCAGTAAAGCTTATGAAAAGTCTATCCTTTGAGGGAGCTACATTTGGTGAATGTTACTGCTAAATGACAAAGTATTTGAAATTGAACTCATAAGGCTTAAGTTGTCAAGTCTGTGTTCTGATTTGTTGTGTTTTTCTTTTTGATTTTGTGATCTTTCTTTAGTTAAGGTAGCTATCATTATGAATTAGTATCATGACCAATGTGTTTAACTCTACATTTGGACTATGAGTGTAATAGTGATCTCTGCAACAGTGGTTGAAGGTTTAAAATCTGATTTATAAATTAAGAACTGGGCTACCTGTAATCTTCTGTTTTCTTCTGATATGTGAATCAAATTGAAGAAAAAAGTTTTCACAAAAGATTAAAATAAATCTATTGCTGAACAAGAGAAGATCATAACATACAGTAATTAGTCTTTTATTGGGAACAAACACTAATTTGAAAAAGGCCAGGAGGTGGAACTGTAGTATGACACAGAGAGTCCTTGTGGCTTCTACTCTGTTGGTAGTCATTTGCTATTTGGTGCATTCAGAGCAGGGTAAGTAGCATCGCCCATAGATGCTTTTTGTCAGTAAGTCCAAAATATAACACTATTAAAAGAACTCTGAATGGAGTAGCTCCTTATCCTTGTCATAGTGCTTATGGTTTTCTGACTTGCAGGAAACAAACAACTTGACATAAGTGGAATGTGCTTAGGACTTGTATCTTACAGATAGCTCAGGAGATGATCCTTTATGAATCAGGACACAGAGATCACTGATGTTGAGAATTACTCTGTTCCTCTTTAGATGTTTTTTCATAATAGCTCTCTGAAGAGAAATGTTAATGAATTATTAATTTTGGAAAGTAGTACATCCTGACCTCTTCCTTCTTATCTCCTTCTGTATTGACCTCATACAAAGACATCTAACTGTAATCTGTTGGCTGTGTTTATTAGTAATGACTTTTCTTGCTTCATGCTGCTCTACTTCTCAGTGTTTTCAAGTCTGAAAAGCGTTTTCAGTTGCTTATATGCTACTTCAGATTGTTTTCCTGGACTCGGAAGCCTTGATTATCTTGGGTTATCCTTGAGCTTTATCAGATCAGTTCTAGCTAAGAACTAGTTTCTGTCTACTTTTAAAGTATCATTTTAAAACACTTTATTTCCTGTTGTCAGCAAGTGAACATGGTGGTCTGATTTGTAAAATGAAGACTATGTTTTTTGTCATATTCTTTCCTTGGCTAACATGCAAAATTTATTTCAAATGTATTCAGCAGTATCTTCATTTTTTTATATTGGAGATTTGGTTTAATTCTGCATAAGAATCTAACATAAAAACAGCACTTACATATTTGCCATAGGAATTTATCAAATTTGTGTGTTGAGATAAGGGATAGTTAACCTTGGAACAATAAATTATTTCCTAATAGCAATAATATTTGTTGTTGGCGTCTTACACATCTTGACATTCAAGATGTGGGGAAACTCGGCTCTTAAAATAAATCCTGAATAAAACGGTGCTTCCAGGAAGAAAAATATTCAAGATGTATACTACCACACTAGCTTCACTTGATATATATTACAAGTTGGTATTAGGCATATGCCCTAATAAATAAATTATTAATGAATTAATCCAGTGCACAACATAGCTACCTAGTGTGAAGTGCTATTTCTTTTCCAGGTACGCTTATTGACCACTACTAGTCAGTATTATCAATTGAACCACTTCTCCCTTCTGCTGTTGTCTGAATCTGCTGTTACTGACCTAGTTAACACAATATTTCTGGCCAAAACAACTGAGTAATAATAATAAAAATCAGTAGTAATAATAAAAATCAGTTTAACCGTCAGTTAAGTCTGGAAAACTGAAAGAGTAGACCAACTGGTATATGCAGGATTTGTGTTTACGGCATAGCTTTGTTTAGCTGCACGAAGGAGATCTATTCCTAGGCCAGAAACTCTCTGAAATGTTTGTCTGTCAGAGGATTATCCATCTTCTTTAATATCTGTGACTGCACAGGGGTGTGAAACAGACATTTTGTAAGCAGATAGGAATGGATGAAGTGGTAAATCCTTCAGGTTTCTAAAGGGCTTCTATTACATCAAACTGGATATCTCTACTGTTTTTCCCAAACTCTCAGAAAGGAACGTGATGCATCTCCAACATGACATTTTTACATTTAGATGTAAAAGGTCATTTATCTCTCTTCTCTCACTAAGTGAAAATTTATTCACATGTCAAATCTTTCATGTCAGAAGAATCCAGATTGTGGACTCAAAAGCTTTTCATGTCATGTTTCTAATTAGGTCTGTGACTCAATCTCATGAATAATATATCAAGCTGCATATTAACATCTAATCCAGCTAAATCATCAATTTTCAGTAAACCTTGGCTGCAGTAACTTTAATAAAAAGTCAGAGGCTGCAACATTTTTCCAACAGCTGTTGAAACTTCTGTAGCGTCTCTGGGCACTAAACTTGCAAAGCAAGTGATTAAATTCATGTTGCAGTATTTGGATGTGAGTGAATTTAATTAAAATCATAACAGTAGATTTTGGGAAAGGACTTTATGATCAGGACTAAAATATTTTCCTTAGCTTAAGCAGAGATGGTTTTCTTTTGTGACCTTGGAAAGACACAGAACAGATTCAGATGCAAGCCCCGTGTGTGGTTAGAATAGATTGCATTTTTATTTGTAAGAAACTATTTTGTTGTATACATGAGAGAACTGCATCAAAAAAGTACCAACTAAAATTTGGACTGGAAATAGAATTACTTGTCATTTGACCTCAGTAGGCTCAGCCTCAGTTGAGAATATTTGGAAGGGCTGACCCAGGTCTGTTTATTGGTGGGTTGTTAGATACATTGCTGGTGTTTTTTTTGAGATCACGTTGACAGTTATTGTCAAATAACTTTACTCTGTCATTTGATGTTCATCACCAATTAGTCATTTGACAGCTATAATTTTTCAGTGCTCTGGATCACTGTTGTAACAGTAAATTATAATTGAGCATCTCTAAAACGTCATCTTTTCCCCACCATTGTTTTTCTATCACCTAGTTCATGTTGGCTCTGCTGTGTGCTTCCTCCTTGCTTTATTTTATAGACAGGCTGATGTATTCCTGCCACTCCCTCCTTTCTGTCTTTTCCCTTCTGCTTTCCTTCTTTCTCCAAAGAATGGAGCTTTGGTGGTTACTGTGTGTTCGTGCCTCAGGGGAGGTTAAGAATGGAGTTGAATGTTTGCTGGTCCATGCCTGGTTTTTCAGTCTTTCCAGCTGTTGTTCCATTGCCACATCTGTTGACTTTCACGCAGTCAGAGCCTTTGAAAAGAATACAGCTTAGCTGTAGCTTCTGTCAGACCACATCAGAATAATCAGCTTTGAAATGGCAGATAACACGTGCTCGACTCTGTGCATATAAACACTCTTGCATACATGTTGCTTCTGAGGTTGTGGTCTGCTCTGTTATAAAATGCTGCAGGTCTGCTACAGTGAGAACATTTGTGACATATCCATGAAGTGTGGGGGATTTGATCTTAGCTTGTAGGTCATTCAACTAAATATAGACAGATTAACAGATGTGATCTGATTGTGCACATGCAAATGTTGCTGATGAGCATTTTGTATTGGAGTGTGAGACGTTAATTTTGTTTTTGTTTCAGACAAGCAAATTGGCTTCTGTATCTGACTAGTATTTTGTGAGATAAGAAGTAATTTGTAAATGTGCTGTTAGCAAAAGTTAATGGGAAACTGTGGACAATATTTCAAAGACTACTTAGGAAACTAGGTTAATGTAAATTTCAAAAAGCAAAATATTCTAATATTCTTATGGAAAGTAGTGAATGTGATATCTGCTATGATTCATTGTGTATCAAAATGCATATGATATGTAGAGGCATCATTACATGGGCCTGGTGGTGCTAGAGCATTATTGAAAACTGTAACAGCTTTTGAGCATATTTTAGGCTTTTTTTTTTTTTTTTTGGACTGCTTTAAGCCTTCTGGACAACAGCACGCATCTCAAGGAGTGACTATTCCATAACATTCTGGAAGATGTTACAACAATGGCTTTGTATTTTTAATGTGAAGTTAGAAAGAACAGGTTTGCATAAATATCATGGACAGTTCATTTAGCATCAGTTTCAGACTATGAATGAGTAAGGATGAGGCATTTCTAAATGGCTAATGTATACTTAACATAAATTCCAAAAATTAGAATAAGTGGGCTGCATGTGAGAACTTCAGTCTTTGTGGATAGATGTCTGACATCCAGCTCACTGCATTTCTTCCTGTCCTGTAAATACTATTTAAAAACCTGAGTTAGAGATGATTTTCTACCTGCAAATCTGAGTGCTTCACGCACCTAACAATGCATGCATCACTGAAAAGTTGTAATTAGCTTCAAATGCTTATCCTTGCTCTTAAGGACTGAACGTATAAGAAAAAGTCTCCAAAAAAGCAGTTACTGAGTTGGGGGAAAGCAACTTATGTTTACTATTTGTGTGCACACCTGTACAGGCTTGATACAATCTCAAAATTTTCCTGTAATAAGCCCCAGGTGTAACACCTTAGGCAATTATGAATTGAGCTGCATAATGAGCTGAAAGATTTTGTTTGTTCTAGCAATTAAAGACTTTCATTTCACTTAGATTTATGTTCCATTCAACTTGCAGATCTCGATCTTTTAATTTTTCAGCAGGTACAATTTTCTCCTGTGGAAGTTTTGCATGGCTAGGGACTGTTTCTTGAGCCTTTTTATGTACTAACTACAAAAACATACGTATTGGTAGCTTGCTGTGCTCTTAAACAAATGGGTGAATGAGGTTCATGGAGTTTTGGAAGACAAATTACACTTCCAAGGTTGCCAGCAGTTCTGCATAAACAGCTGGTGATTTAGTTGATCAATGGTAAAGAAAAAAGTATATCCATGCTTGACTCCTATAAAAGAAACGGGATACACTGTGACATCTATTCTTTAATTATGAGAGTGTCTGACTGTTGATTTTTTTTTAATTTCAATTACAAATTAAACTGCATTGCATTATGAACTACATTGAGATTAGCAGATACATCGGATAAATGTAGTACTGCACACTGAGACTAGCATCGGTTTACTTTGAAGCAATGATGATGACAAATAAGTACTTTTCTTGGAAGACTTCACTGAATTCACTTGGAATGAGATGGAATTCTTGGCCTGAATATTCTTCCTTATGTAGTTTCAGTTGTGATGTATTTTGCCTCCATCATGCTAATTACTGCCTGCTTTTGTAGGCTGTGTTGATGCTTTCGTTTGCTTTCACTTAGCAATCCATTTTACTCCCACCTTTGTTATATGTCTGCCCTGAGCTTTGTTTTCTCTTATTCTTTTTCTGGAAGCTGTTTTAGTCTGTTCAGTTAGAGTGGCTGATTTAAGGTAATTGAGAGATTAGGATAGTGGACAACAGAGACGAATTATGGTAGTTCATCTTTGTCAGTATAATCCTCTCTTGCACAGCTGTCCTCTTTGTTTAAAAAAAAAAAAAAAAAGAAAGAAAAAGAAAGAGGCTCAATTTCACGTGCATAGAAAAATTAGGAATAGATGAAGTGAAAGTATTTTGAACAAAGGTGGAAAAAAAGAGTACGCTCTGCTCTGTGGTAGGAGCATGAAAAGACCAAAGATTTCCAATGAATCTGTAGCAGATCATCAGTTCAGTCGAAGCTATTAACTCAGCAAATCCTGAAGCAAGAAAAAATTCTTACAAGAACATTTTTAAATTTAAGAGAATGAGAGAGAAGAATATCTTCTTCCAAGAGAAATAATTTTAAAATAAGCTTTTGGAGGAAAAAAGTGTATAAAGGAGAAAAGCCTGTATTGCACCTCAAGTGCATCTTTCTGCTAAAGATCAACTTCAGAATTATTAAAATTATTTGAAGTTGCAAGTAAACTGCATTGGTGGAGAATGGTTATATTAATGTTTAAAAGCAGGAAAGAGATTACAGCGTATAATTAAGAGAGACACCATTGTAAGTAGCTCCTAGCAATGTATTTCAAAGAAGTATTGAGCTCTCTAGAATCAAAATCACTTGTACATGCAGAACTTCTAGCTAAAGTTCTATTGGAACATGTGGGTTTGATGTAGTCTGGAAGTCTCGGAAGCTATTTGTTATCTCCAAACAGCAGAATAGCCAGCATTGATCACACTTCAGCAAAAGCAGAAGGAATCAAGGTCTTAACAAGGTATATTTACTTGATTTGCTGAAATCCTGAGACTGGAGGAAATGAGTGGTAGCACAAAAACACTGAACCTGTTATAACTTGATCTAGAAAGATGGAAGGCCTTCCAAGCTTCTAAGGACGCAAAGTTGTAATCACCTTAATCACTTCGAAATTTTCAGAGGAATTAGGTGAGGTGTTTTCCTGGCCCTGAGATATGTTTTTTGTTGGTTTTTTTGTTCTTTTTTTCTCCCTGCTAGCTCCTCCTAGGGCTCACTCTCACCCTAAACACAGTGCTGAATCTTCCAGCCTATTCTGTTGAAGCTTTTTCCAACTGGTCTTAAAGTCTTGTAGAAATTGATTGATAGACTGGTAGGGAGAGAAATTAGATGCACTGGGGCAATGACTAACTAATGACTAACTAATAGAGATACACTGGCCTGTCTGGCAACATCTCTGGGAGAAGAGAGCAAGCAACTGATGGAGGTCGGGTGCTGGTACAGGCTTACAAGGTATAATTTCTTGTCCAGCCTTTGTATAGCATTACAGTTGCAGGCACAAGAATGTACAGTCCCTATAATCTCATTCAGAAAAACATTCATTTGAATTTTATGTATGAAGTGATTTTTCTACCTCCTGGATGAAGGTGATGCTCTGTGGGCCATGTTTGGCTGTGCCAGAACCTGCTTCCACCTGTCACTGTGCTGAGGAAGAGCCCCACCTGCTTGGAGGTGGACTTGTCAAGGGAGCTGTAACTCAGAATCTTAGGGAATAAATTAAAAGACGATGATAGCTTGTTAAATACAGCTGATTTAACATAGCTAAATATAGCGATGTTTTGAATGTTAGAGACTTCAAAATTCTTTATTTACTTAGATAAAATGCTGAACATCTAATCTCTGTAATATGATGGGCAGCATGAAGCTCTTAGCTTCAGAGGCTACCTGTAATACATTGCTCAATGGCTATGTCTAGGTAGATACCATCAATAAAAACACTTTATTTTGCTATTGCTGCACAGTTGTTTTTTTTTATGCAAGACTTGCAAGTCTGCAGCAGATGGCATGCCTATATTGTTCTATAAAGAAGGAAATAACTGTGTATGACTTATTTGGATGCTGAAAGCTGGGGAAAAAAAAAAAAAAGAAGAAAAAAGAAAACCTCCCAAGAGTTACTCTTCTAAAACTAAAAGCCAAGGTGTTTGATGTGATGTCAAGGGCTGTTGAAATATGTAATTCATTCCATCTGCTGCCTTTGGTGCATGAGAACAACGTACTGCTGCCAGCTGCATATGCCGAAAATGGAGACGGGAGAAACCTTGGCAATCATTCTGCTTACTGTGATATGTGCAGAGTGCCAGTGAGCAACAATTTCTATTTTATTTTTAGCCCATGTGTCCTGGTTTGCCTGACAGGCCAAGCTTAGTGGGATGTATGCTGAATGCACCCAAGTTTAGGAGGTGTTCCCTGTGTTGCCAATGTTGGGGTTTTGAAAATTCATACTCATTAACCAGCTTTCTCTTGCCGTCTGTCTAGGACCTGAGTGGCTCTGGCTTCTGGGCTTAGCATTACAGAAGTTTTTATTTCTTCTATTGCTCTTTAACTGTTCCAACTAAGCTTAGATACGAGTTGTTCAGAAACTGTGGTTAACATTGATTTTAGTCAATGTTACAAATAGTTATGAAATATTTATTAAGTAATTTGTCTTTAGCAACAACAACAACGAAAACTTCTTGTATGAATATCCTAAATAAAATGCCAGGTTTGGCTGTATTTTCTATGTGCTCTAGGAGATCAATTTCTATAAATCTCAGCCTTTGTAGTCAAGGATTAGTATATCCTTTCTATATCTTTTAGGAACTGTCTTTTCTTCTTGCCTCCTCTTTCACGTTTTCCAAAATATCCCCACTGGATTGCTAATTTTTATGCTGAATGTGAAAAGTAAATTCAATAAATGACTGTGTTCTCTTTAAATCATTCTCTAGGATTTAGAGGAGATTATCCTGGGAACTTCCATGTTTTGTGAGGTTTCTCAGTGGTCCAAGAACGGTCAAATGTTAGGATTTCATTTGCATAAGCAGCAATACCTCTCTGAGAATTTTTAGGTGTGAACTTCTAAGATACAGTGTAATAGAAGGAAAGGAAAAAATGATTATCAATAAAATCATCTTCTTTTTTCATTTATCAACCAATTACTAAGGAAATAGCAAGTTAATCCCAAAGTCAGTTTACATTCATCCCTTTTTTTTTGTTATTGATAGATTGGTGATGCCTCAAGGTTGTGCTGTCTATAATATGTTGCCAGATAGATTTCTAGATAAAGAAAAGGTGTGTGATGAAAGACTGCTAAAGAATTATAAAACATATATTGTAATAAAGGTAAAGAGTTTTAGAAAAAATATAACAAAGGCTTTTAAGAATGTCAAAATGTTCACAGGCCATGAGATGTTTCTCTGTAATAAGGAACCCAGTAATGTAGTTGTTGGTCTAAAAAAGAATCTTAATCTTCTGGCTAGTCAAAGTTGCTCATCCAGCTGCGCACATGTACATCTATGGTCGTGCACTACAGAGAAGAAATAATATCCTGAGTAGCTTCTGTGGATCTGTCTGTACCCTGTTACAAACATGCACATACTCTCAAATCAGTACGCCATTTAGAGAATTCAGGCTAGCTGCATCCTTAAGCAACTTCCTGAACTGAAGCCAAAGTTAGCATGCTACGTGAATCTAAATTGGGATAGGGGTGTTTAATAGCATTTCATGGGCTATTGGGTGTTTTTATCCTGAAGCTTTGAAAGCTGTTTTGGATTTTTGCCATAGAGGGTATGGCTTCTAATTTAATCTGTGTCATGCATCCTGTGTTGCTTGATAGTGAGTGACAAACATTTCTGCAGTGTGTTGCTAATATAATCACGATAAAGCTGAAAGCATGTATATATAAAATCTTAATCTTTCCCACGCCTTTTGCATGCTACAAACACAGCTTAAGTGGGTCCCTGCAACTGTGTGCTCTGACATGGTGCTTGTAAACAACAGCATAGATGATATGCAGTTATCTGTGCCACCATGACACTGCATGAAATGTATTTGGGAAGAAATGAAGATAGGTATTTCTAATGCCAAAGACGTGGGAAATTGAATCACAGCTGGTGAACTTTATTTACCTAAGTTGGAACTTAACCAGAGCACTGAGGTTAAAATCCTCCCTTTTGCGCATGCATGACAGGTTCGTCAATAATCAGCAGATTTGCTGTATGTAACTTCTTTTGCAGTAATTCAAAAGTACGTTGTTGTTTTTTTTTTTTCAGAGGCTTCCACAATGAAAAATTCTGTAAGATATTCAAATATGAAGATTAAGCTTGTAATCTTTTAGTTAAAGATTTTGGTTTTGTCTCAGAACATGCTGTTGCCAACAAGAGTTTTGTGTCTCAGTGATGCTTCATGTACCTTGAGTACTAGTTTATTAGCTACAAGGTGATGCTGCTGTTGATTAGATCCTGTGGACAGTTTAAACATTAAGTAGCAGTTATGATTGCACCTAATGGCACAGCAAGTAATAGACTAGGTGAATAGTGAGTAATCTTGCAAGTGAGACATTCAGAACTGGGAATGTTTTAGTTTTAGAAGTGCCATAACTGCCTTGGATATCATTCTTTTCTTTAGCATGACTACTGATTCAATTAACTGAATTTTTGTGATTTCCATGTACAAATGAAGAATATATTCCAACTTCTGAATGTACTTTGGAATACTTTTACTTTCACAATACAGTACTAACAGATTGTGTGAACCAACAGTGGTTGCTGTTCCGCAGTACTGATGTGCTCATGAGAAATTTTTTTTCGATTTGAGGTGTGATTTCTAGGAGAGTAACTTTTCATCTTTTGGTCTGCACAGAAGTGAGAAGTCCAGTAGGTGGAAAAGGAAGATTTTTGTTAACTTTATTTTTCAAACCTAAGAATGAGGACATCCTATGACAGTAACTTTGAACCAGTTTTAACAAGTTAGAAAACTACTACAAATAAGGAGATAATATTGTCTAAAAATAGTGAATAAATTGTTGAAGGCATGTGCAGACTGAATTCCTGTTTCCTCCAGCAAGCTTTGACTATCCATACCCAAAAGGAAGTATCTGAAAACAGCTCTTACTAATAAGTATATTTCAGTCTACATGATTCTTTCAGTTTTGACAATACATGGAAATAATTTCTTATAGAACACAATGATTAAATATTTAGTATTTTGCAGGTATTGCTCTAACCAATTCAGTTAAGTATTTGAGCCCATTTCTTTGGGAAAATACTTTCACTGTCTGACCAGACTAATGTGTTATTTAGGGAGAGATTTGTTTTCATTAGCATAACTTATATTGTTGATGTAGCTTATGTTATATTAATTTATTACTGTAATAAAGTATTGACTAGGGTTAAAGCCAAAGCACCAGAGTTATTTTTTTTATGTACTACTTAGAAGTTATTTTATGTGCTAGATCTTAAATTTGTAAATCTTAATTTTGTAAAATTCTAAAGGAAAACCTTCATCCATTATTTTCCATAAGTGACTGGGTTTACTTATGTATTTTGTCACATATAGTACTTGGCAAAAAAAAATAATTTAAAAATCTGTTTTCAGAGCAGAAATAAGTTCTCTTTTTAGAAGACTGCTTTTGAGAAGATGTCTGCTTTTCTGCTTGAATTAGTTGTTTAGTATCAAAGTCATTTGAAACTACATTGTTTTTAAGAGATGGGGAAACGTTCTTAGTATTTCTAGCCAATTATCAGCTTAAAAAAAAAAGTAAGAATGCTAGTACTTAATTACTTAAAAGCATTGAATAATTACTAGAATTCATTGCATGGACATAGCATGACATACCTATGAAGACAGCTGCTGCTCTAAATAAAAAAAGAACAAAACCAAACAAACCCTCACACTTAATTGCTGAGGGAGCACAGCAGTCAAAATCTATCCTTTACGAGGAAACCTTGTAATTCAAATTAACCCCCAGGGATGTGGGCAACATAGAGATACCAAAGCTGGCTTTAAAGGAGCAGTGGGAAGCCTTAATGGACTACTTGTTTTATCCAAAATGTGGTGGGGCACTTTTGGACCAGAACTTCCAAGTTTGCTTTCAAGTGACTCCCTGTAGGATTCATAAGAGCTATCAAGAATGTGTGTGTGTTACTGTGTGTCAGGAAACTTGAGGGGAGGGGAGTTTCTCTCTTAAGTCACAAGCAAAAGTGGTAGATGCACCTGTATGTTGTTACTATTAATTATTGTTTGTTTTGCGCTACAAGCTTCTGTCTGTGTGAGGGTAATGCAGTGTGGAACATCAATAACTGTCCTACCCATGTCGTAATGATAAGAGGTTATACTCTCAGAGCTAAGGAGGGGAAGGTGCATGTAAGGAAATGGTGTAGGTAATACTTATTTTCAAGTGTGTTTTTTCCTTCCCTGTGGGAGTGCATACTTTTTTTTTTTTTTTTTTTTTTTTTTTGAAAATATACCAATTCACCAGATGCAGATTTATTTACTTTTTGGTGTAGTGCTTACCTTTAAAAAAAAAAAAAAACAAAACAACAACAAAAAAAACCACTTAAAAATAGTCTACCTGACAATGTTTTCTGTTGCCGTTCGTTTTAACCTCACTGCATTAGCCCCAGCCTACCTAGCCATATACCTGGCTAAGGCCAAGAATTGCCGAGACACACCAATATGGTGAGCAGCAAAATGGCGTTTAATGCGTAGTTCGCTTATATACATGCCATGCTTCATTTGCGCCCCTTAAGCACGCATCATAAATCAATCACAGAGCAGGGGAGGACCTGACCCGTCACATCCCGATTCCCCGCTATCGCCTAATGTTTATTTAGTCTTAGTCCCACTAGAACTATTGTTGTGAAATACACTAGAAATATAAATCCTCAATATATTCTCCAAAGCTATAAACTGCTCATAGTGAAGAAAATAGATTTTATCTATAAAAACAATAGATTAGTGTAACATAATGGCATTATGTTGCAGTTCTTTGAAATTATTGAATTTCACTGTTTAAAGTAGGTACAACATCCATAAGGCTAAATGGATAAGAAAAGAGCATATCTGTTACCGAAACAGGGCACCTATGAAGAGTTCAGATGTTGCTTATCTCTCATTTACTTTTAGTTTCTTTACCCTGGAATCAAGTGGAAAATACTGAATGCTTTCTCTTTGTTATAGCCTTGCACATAGACATGACTTACATATACTTGAACATTAACACTCTTTATGGTTAACTGTTCACGTATACCAGCAAAAAATAACTGAAGTGCAGATTCTATTTTGTTTTCCTCCTACAATGAAGGCTCAAAGATAGAATTGAATATAATTATCATCTGCAATGGCACATGCGATGGCACACGTTTGTTTTGAACTAGACATTAAAAAGAGTGATTGAATTTGCAAGAGTGACAACTGTGACAGTTGATAATTGCAGAGACATTGCCTCCATCATTTTTGCAGGTAACTTAGACTTGTTTTCTTGTTTAAGAAATTGGATAGTTGCTCAACTGAACTCTATCTTCTAAAGGAATTATTTTTTAATGGACAAAAAGAGATATAACTGAGAGAAAAATGAGCAAGAATCAACATCTTACGAGAAATACTAGATTTGATTTCATACTCCAAGTGCACATTAGGAAAAGCTAAAATTATCACACCTCCATCAGTGAGAAAAGAATTTGGGTTATTCATATATCGCATGATGGTCTAATTCATTTTCATTGCAAATCCCATGCTGCCTGTACTGGTGATTTTTGGAATTATTTGTGGGGCATTCTGCACCTGCTGAGCTCCATCTCTTGTTAACGTCATTACTCCTATCAAATATTATAAGTGAAACTCAAATTGTCTTGATGTCACTCTCAGGCAAATGTTTGATATGAACAGATCTTCATAGAGTTAATGGGCATTGAACAATGATTGCCTTTTTGCACTGTCTAGAGGTGGAACCATTAGCATATGCTCTTGGTGGATTCTTATACTGTTAATTTTTGCTTTGAAATGTTATTCTGATGAGTGTTACATGTCAAAGAACAGAACAAGAGGCTTGTGTAGTGAAGAGAAAAGGTGGCTCTCAAGATTAAGCCTTCTAGAACTGTGAAACTTTGCTTCTGAAACTAAAGGCCACAACTCTTGCTGGTTAAGGTTCTTGTAGACTGATGGAGCAGAGAGCTGACTAATCTCACTTGAAAACAACATTTAGAAAAGAAGATGTGGAAGGTCCATTTGTATGAGCCTTGTAATGCAGTGCAGGAATTTATTGTCTTACAGGAACTTTGAAGATGTGTCACTGTATAGGAGGATGAATTCTTTAAAGTGAACTACAGATTTCAAGCACGTTTCACCCCAAAATGACTAAATTAACTCAAAGCAGGGGAGAGGGTTAATGTTTCAGTCAAAATCTCCAGTTCAATCAAATGGATTAAAATCCCCATGAAACAGGTTCTAAAATCTCTGGGAATGTAATTATTTTAAAAATATTAGTTTTTGCCAGTGTTGGTAGTAAGTAATGTCCTCCTATCATCTTTCCTTTTGATCTTTATTGAAAGAAAAAAAGCTCAGTATAGTAGATACAAAAATAGGCTCAGGAGATAAGCACAGAAAAGTCAGTCTTGCATCTCTTTTGTTTATGATAGTAAACTTAGGGAATCAAACTAGTTAATTACCTGAAGAAGTACTGAAGCAATGAAAAGGATTTAGCTTTGCTCTCTGATTTCTTTAAGACTGAAATCTATGATAATAGACAACACATAATGACATACTATTTAGGCATTTTTTAAATAGTTTGCATAGTGTACGTTTTATGACTTAGAAATTCTTTTTGCTCCATTATTGTTTTTCCATTATTCATGGAATGTTAAGTTTGCTGATTCTGATATGTAAGAAACTTTTGGTGTTTTGTTTTTTTACGCTGAAAAGGGAATTATGACCTATTTGGATACAGAGTCTCATCTGTCAGTATTGAGATGAAGTGTAATAATAGAAAAAGTAATATGGATTAATGATGTCTGCAGAATTATGGAAGAGATCCTGTCAAATACACTGGCTTTGTTCTCTGACAGTTTTAATGTGTCAAATATTTCTAGTTCTGGAGGTATGTTTTCATCTCATGCTCCAGAACATTTTGATCATGGAGGAAGAAATTACTCCTATATATTAATAGTTAAGTAGCCCTGAGAAAATATGAACATTTGTTTCAGTTCAAAACAATTATTGAAAGAAATGGTATTTGAGTAATAATTAACTGTGTATTCTTAATGCAATTGTTTTTGTCCACTGTCACTCAGTATATCTACTAGTGATGAAAATAAAGTAGATGTGGAGGAACTTAATGGTTAACAAAATGATCAGTGAATGAATAATGAAGTATAAATAATTCTGAAGAGTCAGGCAGATCACTTAGCAAAATGACTCAAATTCAAACAATGCGTATTAGTAAAATCCGGTGTGCTGTTGTGGATGCTATTTGTATATAATAAAGCAAGTCAGTTATGAACTGGAAAGGAGTCTGGGTTTCATATCTAACAGCTGTCTCAATTTGAGAATATCTATTTGCAATTTTCACTCAAGAAAAAAATGTGTGAACACACTTTCCTTTATAAATACTTTGAAGGCTGTTCCAAAAGTCATGCCTGCTGTTTTATTCTGTTGGCCCACAAGATCAGAGGTGAATGTTGGTATTATGGCAGTAGAGATTGAACCTTTCCAACGATATTCTGTTATGTTTTGTTGCCATGTGACAGATGGCAGCGTGGGGGGAGTCTGGCAAAACAGCACCTGACATGGAAGTGAGGATGAAGGGAAGATGTGTCGTGGAATTTCTCCTTGCAAAAAGTATTGCACTCACCGGCATTCATCAATGCTTGCTGAATGCTTATGGCAACCAAACAATGGATGTGTGCATAGTGAGGTGGTGTGTGGTGCCCTTTCAGCAGTGGTGACAGTGTGATGAAAGACAAGCCACATTTTGAATGGCCATGAAGAGTTTCACAAACATGGCATGCACGCTCTTGTTCATAGTTGGTAAAAGTGCATAACTAATGGCAGTGTCTATGTTGAAAAAGAATGTTTTGTAGATGAGAATTCACTTTATCAAATAGTGTAATTGTGCTCTTTCTGTTTGTTGCAGTTTCAATGGAAATAAATAGAAGGCATTACTTTGAGAGTGACCTATGTATACATGTCAGGTTTTTTTGCTTTCCTTTGCCATTAATTTTAGACTGTTTAAAGTAGCACCATATTGTTGGCACTTGCATTTAATAGCTAATGTATAAGATATATGATGAATTTTGGTATGTCTGTTCCAAAAATATTTTTCTGTGTGGTAGCTCCTTGACCGTTTGTTAAATGAAAAAGAGTTTTTAAACATTTAAGTGAAATGGAAGTACAATTCTGTACTGAGCATTGTCTTATATCCATTAGCTTTGGTCTCCTTTCACATTACAAGCTTGCCCTTTAAGTCCTTTTGCAATTAGACAATTACCATGCTTGGTAGTGTTATCTTTATCTTTTACAAATGTTCTATAATATTCCACTAGTAATTAATGTGAACAAACTATGCTAAGCAAAGTGCATGTGCTTTTGAAGATCTGGAAAAAAAAAAAAGTCACGCAGGCAAATTGAGCAAAGATACCAGCTGAGTTAGCAACATACTTATTTGAATCTGTACTTTCATCGTTTCTGCTTAAGTGGATTGTTCTTATCTATGCTTATAGATACCTAAAGGACAGGAGTCAAGTGGATGGAGCTAAGCTCTTTCGGTTATGCCTGATGACAGGACACAAAGGGCAATGGCCATAGACTGTAACTCAGAGTTCAATACAAACATGAAGGAAAACTTCTTTACTGTTAGAGAGCACTGCAACAGGCTGCCTAGAGAGGTGGTGAAGTCTATCTGGATACTTTCATGTGTAACCTATCCTAGAAACACTCTCTAGCAAGGGGAGTTGAGTTGAATGACCTACAGATGCCCCATCTCACTTCTGTGATTCTGACATTGTTTCAGGGCAACTTAAGCTTGTCTATCCTTTTCCTTAAGCATATCATTATAGCTGTGATTTAGTACCTGGCTTTGTATTTCTTTTAGATTTTATTGTATAAACATAATTCTTCCCTCTCTTGTACAGTCTTTCACATATAACTGAAGAAAACATGATAGGATTTTGGCAGACCATCTGTTGTGTGGTATCACATCCTCAGCAAAGACAGCGGTCTCATGTTAAACAAGTAGACAGATTAAGAACTGACTGTTCATAAATCTGAGGAAAGAAACAACTATTTCTTTTTTAGCATTCCAGCTATACTGACTGAATAATATAACCTTTTTTTAATGATTTCAGTGTCAATGATCATCAGAAGTTCAAAATAAATTCAAAATAAATAAAATAGAAAACAAAATCACAGTTATACTGAACAGTCTTCATC
Source organism: Perdix hodgsoniae (assembly GCA_035772895.1). Taxonomy (NCBI): domain Eukaryota; kingdom Metazoa; phylum Chordata; class Aves; order Galliformes; family Phasianidae; genus Perdix; species Perdix hodgsoniae. Next base: position 7,034,529 of record JAPSGF010000015.1, read on the forward strand.
TTGGAGACTTAGTGATTTTGCTAAGTGAAGAGTATCTGAAGTGAAGCAGGGAATTTTTTTTACTGTAAATAACTCTTTTGCTGCAGCCAGCTTTTGGATTTTGGAAACTTATTCAGTTGTACTTCAACAAGAGTAGATATACTTTCCTATTACTATCATAAAATATCGAATGTAAATGCATTGAATGAAAAATATCAATGCAAATGATACTTCAAGAGATTTCATATATTTGAATTTTTCATTATAGTTAAATAAGGCTTTAGACCAACAATGTCAATGAATACTATTAAATTTTATGTAGTGGTAAGGCCAAAATAAAATATTGGTGTCTATCAAAAAGAAAAGTGATTGTACTTTGCAACTCTCGTATCAGGCTTCTGAGTTCATTTTGAACTTAAAGTTCAGTTTGTTATTAACCTCATCTTTCACCAAGGAATTATTGTATTACATACAGGATGGTTGACCCTAAACCTTACTGGAGGGAAATCTTATCTATCATTTCCATGTAACTCTTAGCCAAACTGGTGACGCTGTTTGGATCTACCTATTTCCCTTGCTACAGTGAGAAACAGCTGATTTTGTAGCTAAACAGCAGCTATTGGCTGCCTTATCTGACCACAGAGGTAGGAGATGGTTTTGAAATTCCATCTTAGCATTCTTCATCCCAAGTTTCTGTTTGTACTTAAGGAAAAACTTCATTTTACATTCTGTGGAGTGACGTGATGTTCTCCATATGTCACTACCAAGACCAAGAGTGACAAATGGGAAAAGGCCCACAGCTTTTAGCTGCAAGTCTTCCAACTCCCGGCCCTGATGGCTCTGCTTCTTTTGAAACACATTTCATGCATCAAGGAAAGGCTGCATACGTGCAGCTGGAGGAATTTACTGAGTGGGTTCTGTGTTGTGTAAGATGCATTTTGATATTATGGAATAAATTTGTTAGCCAGCCGCAGACTACTGAAACTTAAAATGTCTCATTAGTTAAAGGAAGATATTGTTGATATTCTTGGGGGGGGGGGGGGGGGGGGGGGGGGGAATCACACTTAGGAAAGTTACTGTAGTTTGGATTCTGGAAGAGAAAGCTTTGAAGTGTGACCGTATTATCCATTTTCATTTAACATTCAAGTTTGTAACAATATATTTTTTTATTTTTATTAAATATGGCATTTTTATATTTTATTATATTATTTATAATTATTTTCCTCCTTGTAAATTAAGTTTGTGAGGTTAGCTACAATTGTAATTATTCTTGGTACATACAGTTTTCTGTTTACTTCCTGTGAATGTTTCTCAAAGGTATTTAGAACATGCTCATCACCAGCACATGAATGATTTCATACTTTGAGTATGAAAGTCTGAGTCTTGCATTTCTTTTGCTCAGTATAAGTGCAACCATACCATGCATCCTTTCTGTATTCTTTTTTTTTTTTGTACAGTTTCTAGTTGCATTTCTGTCATTTTACATTTCCAGTAGTGCAAAACAATTCTTCAAATGGTTGATTGACCACCCAAGCACGAATGAATAACTTGAACTCGTTCCGGTAGACTGTGAATGTAGGGAAGAGATTTCATGGGACTGAAGCTTCTCTTAGCATCTCTAAAATCTTCTTAAAGCCCTTTGCTCTTCAGAGTACTGCTCTGCTATAGCTGACTACATTGGCCTGGGACAGGAACAGTCCCAAATTAGGGGAAGTTTGTCAATGAAGTTTGTCAACATCTTCTTACTGGTATTTGACATTGCCAAGCGATATAATTAGTCTAATTCATTTTATCACAGTAGAAAATGGGCACTGTAAGATTTCACAAGAATCACAGAATTGTAGGGACTGGTAGAAACCTCTGGCGATCACCAAGTCCAGCCCCCCTGCATTGTATTTGCTGTATTTCTTTCAAGTACTCTTGGAGAGCTGATGTTTGTCACTTCAAAATCAGTTTGGTTGTTTTTTTTCCTTGAAACGATGTTTTCTGTAAGCTATGCCCTAGACTTGGCAACCTGACATAATGCTCATGTTTCTTCAGGGAAAGGGTCAAACCAACACCTGCAGGAAATTCTCTTTAGTATTGCCACCAAGCATCAAGAGTCTTCTTCACTTTCCAGCTGATTTCTTGTATTGATTGTATTATTTCATATGACACGATGAATGGAACACTTTGTGCTCCTTTTCAGGGTATTCTTTTCTTAAATGCTCTTTTTATTTCATTCCAAGTGTAGGAAACTACAGAATCTCTAACCCTTTTAAGTACTTAGTAGAATTACGTGTAGTTATACTAAGAGATTAGAAGAATTTCTCCTTTGTGTAGTTATGTAATTATTTAGTGGACTTTAGGGTTGGACACTATTGAACAGAATTATACACTTAAAAATATATACATTGGCTTTAGAATGTTTCAATTGTAACAGTCTGTGAGAAGCCATATGTCCTTTCCCTTTTTCTCCTGACAAAAATCTCTTCTTGTGGTGCCTACATTCCTGGCTAGTTTTTACAGAATTTCATCTATAATAGAATACTGGAGAGTTTTTTCTCACACTTTGTTGGTTATTTAAATATATGACTAAGATGGTTTTTAAGAGATGTGCCTATTAGAATCTCTAGGCACATGTACATAAATTAATACATAAAATTGACCTAGTTGTCAAATAAAGAATTCACCAACCTTCTCTTTGCTTTTGCAGCCAACTCCTCGGGCAAAAGTCTGAATAAATAGATAAACCCTGCAGCATGCCCTGAAGGCTTGTAAACGTGGACTTTGCCAGGCTCTTTGGGGTTAGGGAATTTATGGGAAAACCTTGCCATTGGGCAGCAGAGGATATGTGTTTAGGGTTTTTGTTGTGAGCAGATTAGCTGACGTCAACTGCAGGGATAGGACAGACTGACATAAGGTATCAGGGACTTGTAACTCCATGCAGCACCTTGAAAGTTGGTGATCCACTCTGTTAGTGGGATGCTGCTATAGGATTTGTGTTGCAAAAGAGATGGCTGTCAGAATATGTAGTATTTTTCAAACTTTTTCCACGTGGAATGCCTATTTAGTATTTTGGGAATAAGTAATCAGACCCAATGATGACTATATAGTTGGCAAAATTTAGACTTCTTTAAAATTCAGTTTTATATGCAGCATTTCTGATTCAGTGTTGGCATTAAAATGAAACAAAATAAATCTCAGAGTACAGCACTAAAACAGCAAAAGGTAAAGGACCTCTTTTTAATAAGGGAACACAAACTTACAGGTTTGTTTGTTTTGGCTCAATATCTTTCCGTTTTGGGGAAAAATGAAAAAAAAAATTGAGCTCAGCTCATACAAGTCAATTTAATAAAAGTTTTCTGTGCATTAAACTTGCTATTTATATTATAAATTTATCAGTTTTAGTTCTTTAATGCAATCTTAAATATCTAACAGAAGGGGAAGAAGGAATGTCACGTTGCAGACCATAGCTCCACTGATTCTTTCAAGTAACTTTTTAATTAAAAAAAAGAAGATATTTTATGAAATACTTGTATTACTAATAAAGTAAGTGCACTAATCATTCATATGCTTTTAATGAAGTGAAGGAACATCCTTGTAATGTAGTAAAAAGTCTCTTATACTTGGACTGTGAAGGAAAGATTATTAACTGGACTTAACTTTATGTATTAATTCCAGTTACTAGAGAGATTACTTTAGTATCCTTTATATATTTATGCATGTACTCCTTGCAATTCAACCTGCTGTTGAAAAGGACGAATAAAAAAAGTACATAAACCCCTACAAACTAGACTATTCCAGTACACCAGTAGTAGTCCAGTGCTGTCTTAGAGACAGTGAAATTAATATTCACAGAATCACAGAATTATCAAGGTTGGAAAAGACCTAGAAGATCATCCAGTCCAACCATTACCAATACTCCCCAGCTAAATCCTATCCCTCAACACAACATCCAAACGTTTCTTGAACACTCCCATGGTCGGTGACTCCACCACCTCCCTGGGCAGTGCATTCCAGTGCCTGACCACCCTTTCCGAGAAGTAATATTTCCTAATGTCCAGCCTGAATCTCCCCTGGCGCAGCTTGAATCCATTCCCTCTAGTTCTATCACTAATTATACAAGAGAAGAGGCCGACCCCCAGCTCACTACAACCTCCCTTCAGGAAGTTATAGAGAGCAATGAGGTCCCCCCTGAGCCTCCTCTTCTCCAGGCTGAACAATCCCAGCTCCCTCAGTCGCTCCTCATAAGGCCTGTGCTCCAGACCCCTCACCAGCTTCGTAGCCCTCCTCTGAACATGTTCCAAGGCCTCAATGTCTTTCTCCTTGTTGAACTTAGAGGTTCAAAAAAACTACCAAAAAAAAAAAAACACCTAACTACCAGAACTATCTTGTAAACCAAGCTCCCCTTCTGTGTATAATAGAGCAGCACTTCTGTTAACCAGAACCTAACCTTAATGCGATTGTTACTTGTATACTGGCTTCTGTCTTGTACTGATGAGCTTTGAAAGGACATAGCTTCAACAAGCGATACACAAAAGATGATTCATTCAAGATTGATGACTGAAAGATTCTAAGAATTCTAAGATTGAAAATAATAATAATAAAATATGAATGTCAAGATATAGAAAGCATTTATCAAAGTTCTATATAAATATATATATGTATTATTTAGGGAATCAGTATATAAATTGTATTTTTAGCAGTTTATTAAAAATAATGATTTGAAAGAGATTGGCCTCTTTCTTCCAGAAGAATTAGAAGGACCAATGTAGACAATTCAAGATGAATTACAGAAAATATTACTGTACGTTTATGGCTTTGACACAGTCCTTTTCATTTTACAATAATGCATTTTCTCATCATATTACACAAGTATATTTCTAAAGATAAGTTTAAGATGAAGCACGTTTATTGAAAATCAAGTTTTTTCCATTACGAGATAGCACATTAATCAGAATTACTTAAGCAAAAATGAAAACTTTTTGGAATTTCAGCTACAAGCAAGTATTCCACATCCTCAGCTGGGGCAAATCTGTACCAGATGCAGAAAGCTGCTTGTCTGGCAGAAAGAAAAATCCTAATTTCCTTGCAAAAGGCTTATCTGTGAGGACTTTTCAAATATTTAGGTCTGCCAGCTCTTATTAATATAACTGATGTTAATTTTATTTCATTCCTCTCCTGCTAAAAGATAGATCTGTATACACTCTTTTTCTCTGGAAAGTGAAATACATGCACGCCTCTTTGGAAAGACCAGGAATGTCCATTTTTAGATAACATTCTCTTGTTGCGAAGAGTCTTAGCTGGCTTCTCAGAGTGGACCTGTTGTGAACACTTGCATAGAAGTTGTTTTAGTGTAGGATTCAAAAGAGGGCTCTGGTTAAGCCATACTGAGTTATGATGTGTAAGTAATTCTAAGGCCTGATTGTATGATTTGATTTGTGGAGAATCAATTTTGTTACCTCAAATGAAACAAATATGTTAGAAACAATAAGAGTCATTCCATGGATTCTCAAGTCTCCTTTCTTCCCCACTACCTTCCCCGTGATCCACAATTGAATTTTGACTGCTTTCTTTTCTACATCCTTTTTCAGTTCCGTCTGTTTTTATTGAAGCAAATAAGACTTAGCTGAGGTAGATTAATTTGTTACTGTCTTTAAAATCTCTTAATTTCTCAGCTGAAAGTGTCTGCAACATTTCAATCAAGTACAAATTGTATGCACAAAGATGACATGTTAATTTTTACACATAAATCAACAGAGAAGATATGAAAAGCTATTTACGTTACCAAAGGAATATTTCTTTTCTGTTAAGATTCTATTTCAAAACATATAGCTTTTTTTTTTAAATGACTTCAGAATATTGAACTGATTCCATGCTGTTTTATTTCTGTTGTTGTTTGTACCTTCCAGGTATGAATATTTACTTTTGTCCTCTAAAATGGATGGCAAGATTCAGTATCATGCTATGAGAAATGATGGTACTTCACTGTTTCTTTTATATACTAATGCCTTTTGAACTCACCTGTCAAAAAGAAGAACAATGTGAGAATTCTTTTCTTCAGGTTTGGGTTTAAACAGAATGCTTTAAAGGGCACATTTGGGTTTGCTTTCATAAATACCTTTGAACATGGTATCTCTCTTCAACATAGCAGTATTTTGAAATACATTCAATATTTATTCTAATATTCTGAACTAAATATTCTGTAATTGAAATCATAAGATGCCAGCGTGCTTTTAATCTACTGTCAATTTTGAAAGCTTATATTGATATTTTTTTTCTAATTATCCTACAAAGGATTGTGTTTTAAATAAAATCTTTCCTTGAATATTTAGTTAGAGTTTTTGAAAGCTAAGAGTGTGTTCTGGTTTGTTTTGTGCTTCAAGTACAGATGTGTGGTTCTTCAATTACAATAATTCAGCAGAGCATGCCTCTAGTTGCTGGTATTTTTCTGTAAAAGCTAGTCATCATCTTCTTCAGACGTATCCTTATTTTTAGGTAATTTATTTCTGATGAAATAGGAAAGATGATGACTTGCATCATTGTTACTATCCAGCAAAGGTGACTTCTGTAAGTGTGAAACTGTAAATACTGAGTGGTGAAGAATAGTTTGCTGGAAATCAAGGCAGCCAGTGCTCAGTCCTCTGAAATTCATAAAGTTATTAACTTGGCTGAGGCAGGGCCAAAGCTTTAATACTAGGAAATCAGACTAAGCAAAACATTTCTGAGTAACACTTACTGCAAAGCTACACTGTACATTAAAAGAAGGAAGAGAGAAGTTCTAGCAAGTCATTTCGATCAGCCTTTGATTCTGTCAACTCTTGATATGTGCCATTCTAGTAAGCTCTATTAAATGCATTTTCTTAATTACGCATCTCTTTCCATGTGTTTGTATTGTAATTTTACACTTTAAATCTGTCAGTTGATCCCTCCGCTTAATATTACCTAATCACTTAATGTTACCTATCATTGTTACAGACAAGTGTATATAGTAATGATAATGTATGCAAATAAAGGAATATCTATAATCGACTTTGTGCTTGCTGTTGCTGATGCATTGCCTCAGTTCAATGTCACTCTATAGCAATGCATCCAATAACCTTTGCCAAATTTTGTAGAATGTTTTGCAAATGAAATCCGAAATCTGATAGTTGTGGAGAGAACTCATTAATGCTACTTCCCTCCCTACTCCCTCCTCTCCTTCCTAGTTTTGTTCTTATTCCCAAGAAAGGAGAAGAAAATAAAAATTAAAAAAAAAGCCTCAAGAACCCCCCCCAGCATCATAGTTGGAAGATACCATGGCATCATTGTTGTTAGCATTTCCAAATATAAATGGCATTAAACAGCCTGGAAGACAAGAGAATAATCAAACAGTTCAACTGCAGTGAGAGAATATGTCCACAAGAAAGTAGTTTATAAACTAAAAAGAAAGAAGCAACTTAACACTGACTTAATTTTTTTCATATTAACATTGTTTTGTGAACAGGATATAAGTAGAAAATGAGTGAGGATTTTGCGTGAGTACTATGGATTATCTCAACCTTGATATATAAGGGAGAGGATTACCTCTTTATTAACATGCCCGTTAGCAAAAGACGAAATTTCTGGTGTTCTTCAGTATAACCTCCAGTTTTTCTATTAGAAATTAAGTGCTTTATTTTCCTAAGTGCCAAAGTTAGCAGAAGAAAACAAATCTTTCTTCTGCAATAAATTTGGAGCTCATAGCAAGGGAAGAATACTGCAGGTACTGTTTCTCAGGTACTAGCCTGGCTACTGCTCAGTTTTGGAGAAAAAGGATGGTATTTTTATTTTATTTATTTATTTTTTTTTAATGAGAGTCAAAGGCTATGGAAAACTGCACTTAGGAAAATTTTCTGAGAATTAGTTTGTCTTTTATGCATGAGATTATGAAGTTCATATTCTGTAAATCCATAATTTTCAGTTTCTTATATTTGACTATTTTCTATTTTTCAGTAGTCAGGGCAAGCAGAGTACGAAACGTTGAGCTTGTGTAACTTAATAAAATTTTCTAGAGGAATTTTTTTACAGTAAGGGTATTTTTTTAGACTCTGCCTATCCCCCCCCACCCCCCCCCCCCCCCCCCCCCCCATAAATAAATCAATAAATCTCCAAGTAGAATGATTTTACATTTTTCATCTGATAAAGCTGAATGTTATTGCTACTGAAGAATATGATTAACAGTGAGATAAATTTGTTGGGTTCAATTTGAAGAAATGAAAGGAAAAGAATCACAAAGTCCTTCAATCTATAAGGGACCTGAGTGGTCTTTAGCCCAACTTACTGCTTAAAGCAAGTCAGTCATAAACTTTGTTGAAGACTCTTAGGACTTCATCCTGCTGGGATTTGAACACCCTGAAGTGCAATGACTGTGCAGTCTCCTTGAGCTTTTGCTCCTCTACTTAATTTTGTAATGAAATTTCTTCCTCTTATATTCAGTCAGCATCACTTCTGTTTCAGTTTATGACCTCTGTCTTCTGTTTTCTGGCTGTGCACCACAATGAAAGATGAGCTTTTACATTCTCAATAGCTCTCTCAAAGTTACTGTAGGATTGCCTCTGAATTCTTCCAGAATCCTCTATTTGAGACAAAACACTTCCATTCATCTTCATCTCAATTTCTTCAATGTACAAGTGCATCTCTGCATCATCTCTGAACTTGCTTGAATTTATCAGTCTTCCCTGTATTTGTTTTTGAAGAACAGATTTTTCTTTGCATTTACATCAGATGCGTTCTGTCCACAGAATGGGGAGAGCTCTGTGGTTACTATCTAAGTACTCATGTGAGATGCTATGCTTTTCTTCTCTATATCTCCTTTTCTTTTCCCTGAGAAGAAATAAGGATTTAAGGCTGTCTATTGGTTGAAAAGCATAATGAATCTCCCTTAAATAGAAAAAGTTAAACAGAAGTACTGAGGCAGCATTTTTTTTTGGAAAATGGCAACGATGCCATTTGAGGACAGGAACTTAACGGATATCTTAAGACAGTATAAATTAATAGTTATGGATAAGGTAAGATAACTTTCTAGTTTTTTATAGTTCTATGAGGTCTCTTCCATGCACTTAAATTGTAAGATAAGTAAGAGGGTCTCTGCCCCAAATGGCTCAAAGTACTTGATATGTCATGTTAGAGGAAAAAGTCAACCCATGTACTTGCTTTTAACCTCTGATACAGTAGGTGTTGTCTTTCGGGATGTGTCATTAAACACTTTCTATAATGCCACCATAATGGTGAGTCAGCTTGCTATGCAGGTTTTGTTTATCTTTTTAATTCTCCTTTGTGAATTCTGAGCTAGAAGGTACTTCTATTAGATCTTTTAGTGCAATAACAGCAGCTTTTGAATGATTGCTGTCAGAGGTACAGCAGAGTTCAGTAAGTTTGAGTTACTGGAATTTTGGCAACTCATGTAATAAGATAAATGTGCTATACATACAAAAAGTAGAATATAGATCACTTCTGAAACTGTCGCATAATATATACTGAAGCTTGCTTCTAATGATTCCTTTAGGAACTATTTGTAAGAAGATGGAAGAGTCAAAGCCAGTTCTGTCTCTTTTCTAGATATGAAGCTATTCAAATATTGCACATAAAAATGATTAGCCACTCACCTGCCTGAAATTAATGCAGTGCAATCCTAGACAACTTGTGTATTTTAAGAGGATCTGAGATATCTGCTGCTTGTGGTGGTGTTGAGGATTCAAATCATATCTGGTTAGCAGTTGTGATGAAGACCCGCACGAGCAAATAATTTAAAATAAATTTTGTAGAGAGCAGAATAGCTAACACACTTCTAGAGTACAGTCTGTGAAATGTAGTGATGAGATTGTGCGTTGTGCTAGGAGGAAAGAATTGATAATACCTCCAGAATTAACCAGTGAAGGTGTGGATTTATTTCTTTAGCTACTCAGACATTTGTGCTCCATGTAACTGTGTGTTTCTTTCCTGAGGGTTTGGTAAACAAGAAAAACGTGGGAAAGAAAAAGGAAAAAACAACAACAACAACAAAAACAGTGTGAAAATCCAAGTGGACAGATCCATTCCAGAGAGGGAAGGCAGTTGCTTAGGAGGAATGATGAGAGTATTAGGATGAAATGGAAAGTGGCTATGACATATTAGGTTGGAGCTTTGTTGTTAAAGAACAGTCTAGGGTTGCTCCACTGTTTTTTTATGAATACACGGTATTAGCTAGGATGCTTTATGGAAAGCACCAAGTTCATGAGCTTTTGCTGCCATTTTGCAGCACTTGGGGATGGTGAATGAGGGAACTGCCCAGGCAGCTCCCTTGAGTGTTCCAAGGCTGCTTGGTCCCACCTTTTGTGTCAAGTAACAAAATGCACTTACTGTTTTTCCTACCTCTTGATCCAGTTTGCCTGCCGTATGATGCGGTGACTGGTTTGAATGCTTTTCTTTAACATTGTTAGTATTGTTTATTTGTGCAGCTCTTGTTTAGAGAAAACAAATGTCTTCAAACTCAAAGAAGGTAATGACAGTGCTTGTGATTTAAGGTAGAGATCAATGACTGTGCACAATTAACTGCATTTGACAGTTGGTTTGTAAGATTCTTACCAAGGATGAGTTTGGTTTGACAGACTCATTTGCTACCATGCCTCCCAATACTGAACTGTGAGAAAATGTAGGCCTTTATATGCTTAATACTTATTGGTACTACTTTGGCCATCTGTTTTGGTTTCTACTGCACAAGACTTTTGTGGTGTCAAATCCGACTTGACGGAATACTGGATTACAAATGCTAGTGTATGTTTCCAAGCAGAAATATTGTCATGACTGCCCCATGTTTGAATGAACTATGGCACAATCTTTATTTTTTCTTTTAACTTAGCCAGTTCTTTGAGAGGATTAATTTTTGAACTTCTAAATTTTAATTCCTCTGTGGTAATGCATAATAAAGAGTAGGAAAAAAGAAATAAAATAATTACACAATTTCTATGTTAAATATATTCTAAGCATACAAAATAATAGGAAATTATTTTTAAACTAATTTTAAAATTTATTTCTAATGAAGTAAGAGTATTGGAAAAATATCTGCACAAATCAAACACAAACAGATCACCAGTCCCATGTCTATCGCAAATTCTCCCTTGCTTTTCAAATGATAGACATCATTATAGCTACAAAGAAATTTTAGTGCAAACTGTCACATGTGAAAACTCATTGTCATTGCTAGTAATTTACATCAGACCATTTAATTTTTTTTTATAGCTATAGAGTACCTTGTCCACTGCTCCCATGATTAGTTATGATGGATCTGCAGATATATTTAAAATTACTTGTAAAATTCTTGATTATGAGAACCAATCACTTCAAGATTTTTATTTATTTATTTATTTATTTTGTTATACACTATCATCTTTGAAATAAATTGCTAATATAGTTACTGTTCTGGAGAGATGCATACGTAGTAACTGTTAGCTTCAAATGAAATAACATGGAAAGGTAATCTCATGTTTGATAAAGTAAGGAAAGAAGCTAAATAGTTTTGTTATGTATTTTAGAGATTTGTGATGCTTGCTAGTATGTTTCAGGATACTGAGTATGCTGAGGACAAATGCATTTCTTCTTTGCAAGCTTTCCAAATTAGGTAGCTCAGATAGGAATTATCAAAGCACAAGTCAGTGGGGAATAATAGATTCAGTAGTACAAGTATGGGGTACATCTCTACCTCTACATCTTAAAGCAAAAATATGGCTGCTGGTTCTTCACACTTCAGTTTTCTTTCCTGTGCAGTTGAATGCAATCATGCTAGGAGCCACACGGGTCCCTAGGAAGCAGGATCTGCAGGGACAGAAATCCTGAAGTGTAGATATACATTAGTCTGCCTTTAACAGTGTTCTCTTATCTGGTCTCCATGAGGCATACTTTGCTGGCAGAAGGCAAGAAGGGAGATCCCGTTGGTTCACTTTGTATTTAGGAAACGTCTGGGGACATAAAACTGCATTTGTTTATACGTAATATAAATAATGCATGTAATGTATTACATGCCATGCTTCTCAAATGAAAAGTGTTTTTGTCATTGACCTCAACTGTTGTGTTGTTCGAGAGTAGGGAAGTTCTGAGGTTATTTTATTCTGATCTAAAATGAAAGCATTACTTCCCATTCTCACACAGATATTGGCAATTATATGTATATATATATGTGTGTGTATATATATATTATATTTATATATTTAAAGCTAAGTGAAGTGCTTATATATGTAGAAAACATGAAAGGAATGAGGAAGAAGATGGCTGTCCTACTACACTTTCATTTTCTTTCTTTTTTTTTTTATGAGAGCAAAACACATTTTGTTATTGCCTGCAGAAATGAAGGAAAGACATATTCTCCCAAATTTTTCTATTCTAATGCTGAGATGAGGAAATACAATACTATGTGGGAAATAGAATAGAATAAGTTTTGTAAGACTGTGTTAGTGTAATTCATGTTTTTAATACTTTTACTTCTTTTCTCTACCCTTCTCCTTGTACTTTTTGTCATATGTCAGTAGACCTTTAGGCTTTCAGCCAGTTCCCAGCCTTCCTTTTGGGGGAAACTGTCTTGAGTTCAATGTTGTTCAGGGTATAATGGCCTTAATTTCAATACAGCTTTTTAATTTTATTTGTTTTGACAATGTTTTATTGGTAAGAAGGTTACTTCAATGACAGCTGTGTTTTTATACATTCAGTTAGGCCCAAAGGAATGTGGGAAAACCACAAGAGACAATTTTTTTGTCATTTGTGAAGACTTGTCAAAGTAAAATTAACAAGTGAAGAAAAATATGGAACTCTATATATTTAGCGTAAGAAGTGAAATAAATATAAATATAGATGTATATATTTCCGCAAAAACGTGGGAGAAGGGAGTTTATATCTGAAGCTTACAATTGGTTTATAACCCAACTGATTTAGTGAAAGTCTAAGAATAACTTTTTTCTAATTATGATTTTTCAATATTTGCAGCTACCTATTTGTCTTTGCCCCTGCTCACAGCTATATGTTAACCTAATGGCACAGAATGAAGTAAAAGTTGTTTGCTACATCAGGTTGCATTATTTTAAATGAAATCTTCAATTACACTGATATTAAAGTGGGATTTGTTTAAGAAGCTTCTGCCACAAGTCAAGTAGTGCAGGTTATAACTACTATCATCTTTTTAATAGGTAATAGGGATTATATTAATGGGAATGTAAATTCTAGAAAGTGAACCTGATGATACAAAACAGGACACTACCAATAATACTGAGAAGTGTTTCAGTTGACTACACAATAAGATCTTAATTCTGGATGGGTAGAGCAGAACGAAAGTTTTACCTCAGTGTAAGTTCTTAATGTGCCTGGATAAAACGTCAAAGTCTGGCCTGTAATCCTAGCCTAGACAATATGATACATTTGGCTATATGTTTGAATTACTGCTATGCATGTAAATAATTGAGTGAGCACTGCCAACTATTGGTAGATAAATTGAAAGCTTTGCTCCCAAAGTGCATCTATTAACACGCCATATGCTGTGTGCTAACATATTTGCTCTCACAAAATTGTAGAGAATGAGATAAGGCACTAATGACCTTACCCTTACCTTCCACATTTTTGTGTAAACTACAAGAATATTACAAGTCAGTGTTTTATGTGTAATTCCTTATGATGCAATTAGAAGTGCTAAGAGCATAATAATACTTCTATACAGGAAGCTCTGAGATAGGACTTCTGGCATAAAGTAACTCTACTTCTGCTTGGAATTGACAATGTGCTTTGAGTGGAGAAACTGCAGGAGCAGATGCTCCGGCGCTGAGCTCTCAGCCATACATGTGTTTTCAAGTATTTCCTCTCTGGCTTAAGAGTAAACTCTGAAGTTTACTATGAGACTTGTACAGAATATCGAGGGAATGTGTGACAAATTGTAACCTTGTAGGAAGTAGGGTGATTTTCCATTTTACTTCTGTTATTTCTTTGTGATTTTTTTTTTTTAACATGAACCTTTTGTTCATTAAGGTCTTCATTTCTAAACTGCAGAAGAACCCATTTGTGAGAAGCAGGTTAATCCACCATTGCTTTCTTCTGTAATTTCTGTTCATAAGTACAAATGCATCTTGAAAGTACTTCTCTGTCTTTTGATATTACGATAATTTGAGAGAGTCTAAAACCATAATGGATGATCCCATGCATGTAAATAGTATTCGAGTCATTCTAGGCTGGAACCTTTCTTTTTCAGACACAGTAGTTCACCTATTCTTTGATTTGCTATTCATTATCTTGATGGAGTTTATACTGTTTTAGGACTACTAGTAGTAGTTTTTTCTCCAGTAGCCAGGGAAAATATAGGTAAGTGAATTTCACACGAATTGAGGATACAGTGATATCTAAATATTTTGCTTACTGTCATGTATTTGGAAAGAAATAATTATAGGAATGTTTACAGTAAACCAATATTAAGTACCCTGAATTGCCAGTATGTAACTGGTACTGAAATTTAACTGAAGTTGGGCTGTTTTATATATATATATATATATATAGTGTTTGGTTTTTTTTTTCTGAAGGGTTTACATGGCTATTGAGCAGGGCTGAGGTACTGTACTGAGTCACAGTACTTCTCTCAAAACATGATATCATATTTAGGTTAAGGGATTGTAAAATAGTTGCCAGAAGAACCGTGTCAGGATTTTGTCCCTTTTTCTTTGACTTCTAAAGGGATTGTATCTCATTTCAAGGAGGTGGCCCTGGCCTCTGCATCTTCTATTTGACCTCTTGGCATGCTTTACAGTTGTTACATCTTTACTAAAAGTTGACCTTTTCTGCAAATATTGTGTTAATTCCTACTGAGGTTCCATCTTCCCCAGGGATGTATGTACAGCTAGAACAGTGTCCTAATATTAGCTTGTGACACTGGAAAATTAAACAAAGGTGATGCTACTTAACTTCTGCACGTTTAATGAACAAAGTATTTGGGAAAAATGGTCTCTGCCAAAACTGTGGTATTAGCTGAAGTACTACCCTTGTTTTCAGTATACACTCACTGTGGATTTGAATTGAAGCAATTAATAAAATCTCTATGTTCTCCATGGTGGTAATATGGAGCAGTATGTGTTTGTCCAACCTTACGGCGATTAATAGCAAAGAAAAGAGAGGAACTACAGGTATACCTGTATACCATGTATAGTATATACAAGTATATACTGT
Source organism: Perdix hodgsoniae (assembly GCA_035772895.1). Taxonomy (NCBI): domain Eukaryota; kingdom Metazoa; phylum Chordata; class Aves; order Galliformes; family Phasianidae; genus Perdix; species Perdix hodgsoniae. The sequence continues at coordinate 7,049,676 of JAPSGF010000015.1, forward strand.
AATTTCTTTCAGCTTGTCTACTGTCCTCTGTGGGGGGAGGAAAGTGTCAAAGTGTCAAAAAATGAGTGTTAAGCAAAGGAAGTAGCATTCATTTGGAAAAAAAAGAGGGCATTGCTCAAAATTGCCAAATTTTCATTTGAATAACTAAAATCTCAATTTAAAATATCCTTACGATTACAAATACAAAGTAGCATTGAGATAAAGCAGGGGAGGCTGAGGATGAGCTCAAGAACACTGACATAAAGTAAAAACAATTTCTTGAAAAATTTTTTTTGGAGAATTGATATTCATGATCTTAGAAATATTTCAGACATTTGAAAGCTACACTTTCTAACAGTTAAATACTGTGTTCTTTGATTTTAATTCATTTATTAATACTTTGGACTTTACTTGAAAATTTCACTCAAATGTTTATTTATTTGCCAGTTTACTGCTTGCTTATGTCTCTTCACTTGCAAACCTTGCAAACCTGACTTGAGATTAGTGCCTTTTCTTTTTCCATGCTAGTCTATCCCAAAAGAGCAGGTGTGTAGCCCAGTAGTGCAGATGTGAAGAATAATGGGAATCTTGCCTTCATATGTCCCTTGCTGATCCAGGGAAACAAAGTATATGTACCTCATTTGCGCAAGATGATAATGCTGTAACTGGCTGGATTTTCTATTTGTATTACTTCCATTTAATAACAGAGACAGGCGATTCCAATCCTACAGCAAAATGCTATTAAAATTAAAAAGAAGCAAGCAAACAAACAAAAAACTATACCTTGATTTGGAAAACAAGCACAATTATTTCATTCTCCCCCCTCCCTCCCCCACTTCTGTCACTGATTTTTCTGCTGAACCAATTAATGTGTTTTGTAAAACATTGTCTAATGCGTTCTGAAAATCTGGAAGTCTGAAGGGTTATGCATATCATATTCAGGCATTTTGCAGATGTTACTGACAAAATTAAATATTCTTTCCCATTTCTGAAATGTTTGTAGTCTCTCTAATTAGATCATATTTCTCCCTGAGAATTTCATTTCCTTTGAGGCTTCTGTTCTATGTACTTGGATATATTCTGCAGACCATTAAAATATCTAGCAGTAAGGGTAGATTATGAGCTGCTATTCTTAGAGTGACTAGCATAAATTTCTCACTATCTTTTCTTAACTTAAATGATGGCAAGTCCTACTTCTGTACTTCTGTTCTGTCTCGTTTTGTGGTTGTTTTTTTTTTGTTGTTGTTTTGTGGTGTTTGGTGTTTTTTTTTCAGAAAGCATATATATATTTAATCAAATAGATGAATAACAAGTGTATTTGTAGCTAACGCATTAATAAAACCTTCATCTCCTAAGGACGTGCAATTCATTCTGCAGCACAGTTGTGTGTTGTTTTTTTCATAGTGAACTCTGGCAGGCCTCCTCTCCATTTCAGCTCTTATTTTTCACTTTCTTTGAATGAAAGCATTTATTTAATCTAAGTTGAGAACCAATAAAGAAACATTAAACTGCTGTGGTGTTCACAGTTAGTATCTTTCTACTGTTCTAAGTCCACACAACTGAAATCTCTTGGGCAACTTAAATTTGCTGTGCTGTAGTATGAGACCACACACTGGCTCTATTTGTCAGGCATGTCTTAGGCACTCTGACTCCCAGGTCCAAATGTGATATTTGCCACCAGCTTCCTTATGGTCATACAGATTATATCAGTGTCATACATCCTCTTATGTTCAGTTGACAGTGGAGGGAAGTCATTGCCTTGGTCTATCTGGTCTGGGGAGTGGAACTGGAGGACCTACCCTAGAGCATACCTGCACTGCACAGATACAATGAGGAATCTGTCATAGATCTGAATTAAACATCAACAAGTGGTCTTTAGGTATTGCTTAAGTGGTAAGATCTGTATTAATCTGTTTATATTTCTCCTTTCTGTTGCAGATGTTTAGGTATTTTTCTGGGTTTTGAATAGTATTTTACAAGTCATGAGGTTAACGCGTTCATACATTTATTTTAGTGGGGCATGAGGTACTAATGTTTGGTCTGTAAGACCTTCCTCGTCTTTGTTAAATGTTGCCTAAACTTTAGAATTGCTTTTATTTTATGAGGCCCTCAGAAACACTGGGACATGTCCATAGAGCTTGTTATGAAGTTCTGTGTCTGCGTATCAAAGTTCTGTGTCTGCGTATCAAATGTGCTGAATTTTCTTTCTTTTTTCTTTTATGAGTATTTTGCGTGTTTTATAGCTTATTCATGAAAATGAGTCTGTATGAATCTAGAAATTAGAACTGAAAGTATAGTTCAAAGTTTGTGAAAAGAGCAAAAGGGATCAGTTGCCCATCTCAACTAAATTTGTAGAGTAATTCCACACTACAAATTTAATTTCTTCACAAAGAAAAGGGCCATATGATGTTAGCACAGGCTGCTGGTGCACCTTGCTTAGAAATTCAAGCAGCATTTTATTTCTCTGGTTGGGATGTGGGTACTGTAAAGTAGAGTTTATGGAATAATTCAGTCTAATTTGATTTTTCAGTAGTGATTAAAGTTAACAGACTTATAGAATTTATCATAAATTTCATGTGAATACAGTTCATATGTAACTTATTTTTTATGGTTATAAGGTTGATTTGTCATCTACCATTTATTTTTCAGTTTACTCCATCTTTAAAGTATGCAGCAGAGATTTCTTTCGTTATTTTTTGCTTCTAAAGAACAACAACACAACAACAGCTTTGTATTTATAAGTTGTGTTGTAGTGTTGCAGTGATGACTAACGTTTTGTCTAATTGAAATGGGCAGTATAAAGAGTCACCTATATACCTGAGATGGAAACATCAGCAGTGGAAATATTTATCTTCCCAAAAGGTCATTAATATATTAGAATTTTATTTTATTTTTCTCACTCAGTAGAAGTAAAACATAATATGGTTTCAAAACTCAATATATATATCAAAGTCCATAGTTCAAACTATTCTAGCTGCCAGCTTGTTACTAGAGACACCTTCTTCCAGCACAAATAGTGGCACTGATCCTTTTGTGTTTTGGTAGCATCTAACACGAAGCAGAAATTCTCTGACCATGAGCATTTATTTAAGGAATTTGAATTTCTCTCCTAAAATGCATCTCCAAATTTAGTTTGTGATTTTTTTCCTTATACTGCCTTTTTATAGTGATTTCACATGTCCAGCAGTGTTGCTGATGTCACATCTTATTCCACCTAAATGATATGTGAGAAACAAAAAAGATTAAATTCTCTAAGTGAAAATAACATTCCAAGCCAATTCGTAAAAAGTAGTTTTGAAAATAAGTATTTCTTAAAGAATTGGAAATAGGCAATCCTTATGTAAGTTTGCTATGATTGTAAATGTTTCTCTTTGAAACCAAATTCTGATTTCTTGCTGATCTGACTGAATTAAATTTTAAAATAAATTTCAACAGAGATAAATTAAATTCTAGTTATTTTTTCCTTGGCATGCCACTCTAAACCTTAGCTAAACATATAGGTCATCATTCACCAAGGGATGAAAGATTATATTTGGCTTCATATACGGTGATAGCCTAAGTTTAGCATGTAGACAGCCAAATGGACTGCTTAAACTGAAAGGCTGAGAAATACAATTGCCTGCAAATTGCATAGAGGTGATGAGATCACAGATAATTTAATTGGAACCCATCATGACTTCTGGCCCTCAGAAAGGGCAGCTGTGTCAAATGTTTTAAAAACAACAGCAACAAATCAGAAAACTTTCCAAAAAATATTCTAAATATTTTAGTTCTTTTATGAATGGAAAAGCAGACAGACAAATGAACCATCCATTATGACTTTGTGTAGGAGAACATGGGAAAAAGACCCAAAGGTAAGGAAGAGAACAGATAAAAGATCCTTGGATTTCTGTATTAAATCCAGTATTTACTCACAGTGTTAAAAGATGAAGTCCTGAAGGGGACTGTGGTTGTTTGTCAGACGTGATTGCGAGGTTCTTAAGAGATATGTGTAGGAAGAGTGTTCACTATTTGTAAATGCAAGGGAACAAGTGGAGGGGAACATCTACATCGTACAGCTTAAATGATGAATAGTTAGGAAGCCTATCCTGACTTCTCAGTAGACAGCTCAGTGGGAACATCTTCTCAGGACACAAGTAGGATTTGCAAATTTGGAAAGCCACAATGTAGCAAGAATTGCTTTCCTAACATCGCAAAGCCATCTGGAAGAGTAGACAGTACTAATTGCCTGTTGTAAAAAAAAAAAAAAAAAAAAAAAAAAAAAAAAAAAAAAAAAAAAAAAGTACATATATTGAGGAATTCGAGGTAATTCAAAGGATATAAATGGGAACTCTATCATAAGATGTTGAATATAGGGTATGAAAATACATAAAATGGTGAACAATGTTGAAAAAAAACAACAGCATTCTTGTCTCTTTCTTCAAGAAAAAGGAGAGTGGATATTGATTGTATTTTAATTCACATACATCCAAAATGCATAGAAGAAAACTCTCTTGAATGTGATTTCTTGTTATATGGAAGAAGCATGAGGCCATGAAAATAGAATAAATGCTCTGTTGGATCAGTGCTGTTCATCTAACCCAGCATTACAGGGCAGTAAAATGCTGAGGAGAGCATGCATCACCTGATCCATGTTAGATATCTGTATCCCCATAATTGCTGCATCCAGGAATGTTGCTTGGGATATTAGAGAGCTCTTACTATCTTTTAGTATGCCTTAACAGATCTGTTATTCCTGAATAAATTAATTTTTAATATGATGGCACAGTTTATCTTCTAAATTGCATTTCATATTTTAGAAGGATACCACCAGCTGCAGAAACAAACTTTTTATTTGCTTTAACTGATCTCCTGCTTCAAAGTATCACAGCATTACATGAATGAAGTTCCAAGTGTACTGCATTCATTGTTCTTGAAACATTAAATTCCTCCTCGGTTTCCTCCCATCAGAATGAGGAGCCTCAGTCTCTGAGGCTCTCCTTGGAAGGCAGCTCCTCCTGCACCTCATTCTCCTCAGTTGCCCTTTGCTGTAGTTTCCCCAGCTCCATTCACTGAGATGACCACATCTGCACATTACAATCTGTGCCTAGGGCAGAATACCTGGCAAATCCTAGCAAAGTACTCTCTGGGGCTCTCCACGGACCTTCCTAGCAATACCCAGCATTTATTTTATGACCTCTCTGGATGGACAACAAGGGGATGACTTTGCAGAACTGTCAGCAGTGGCTCTAAGATTTCTGTCCCTACCTGGAATCATCATGTCCAAGTGTTAGGTTATGGTGCCTAGGTTCACAACCACACGTTTGTCTCCACTGAAGAACACTCTTTGGTCACCTTTTTACCAACTGTCTCAGCTTTGTTAAGTCCTTTTGAAGTTCCTTGTTGTTAGCTGCTGCATTTGATTCCAGAAATACTTGGTTTGCTCTCCCTGTTCTCATTTCTAGATTATTTCTGTTCTCCTGTTTTTGAGCTTCAGCTCAAAACTCTCCTCTGTTTTTTCTTTTCTCATATTGCTTTCATAATATTTAGAAACTACAAGATTTTTTTCATATTTCTCTCCACCTGGTTAACTACAATAAACTCTCAGCAGTGCTCTTTAAAGAGCTGCTGTTGTCTGTACATGAGGTCCAGGAAGCTTAATTGGGATTACATTCCTTTCTACCCTATTCACTTTAGAGCTCAATCCCCTGGGAAGCTTAGCCTCTGGCTTTAATGACACTGATACAGTACTACGTGATAAAAGTGGTATTTTTTTCTCCTAAAGTTAATCCAGCTGCAATGATGGAGGAACCCATGTAGCTGTTTGCTCTACAGTCTAGTCCCTCGGAGGTTCTGAAGTTCTCTGCCTTCCTTTCTGTCACTTTTGCACTCGAATCTTCCATACTTAGCATTTTTCTGTACAAACTCTCTGAAATAGGATCAGTTGCACAGTTGGGGCAGCCCACAGCTGTACTTCAGGTGATACAGTTCAATCTGTTAGTTTCCATCTATCTTTCATCACTGTTTTCTTTGTACCTCACTGCACTGAAGTAATGTTTTAACATATCAAATAGTAATTTATATTTTAACATTTATCTAGACTTACTCCAAGATTTCTATTGAAAAGGAAATAAAAAGAATATTTTTTGTGTTTAAAGGTGTCTTTTTATCAAGTCTGGGTTTGTTGGTGTTTTGTTTTGTTGTTTTTTGGTTTTGTTTTTGTTTTTTTTCCCCAGCTTTTCCTCAAGCTACTGAATTATTTTAAAACATTTGTTTAGTTAAAGGTCAGTCTTTCTGAGCATGATGGATACACATACTTTAGTCCTGAAAAAACTCTTCCCATTTATTTGACAGAACTGTGTGCATTGGCCTTACTTATCTCAAGTGCATTTTCTTGGAACTACTGAGCTAACCTTGCCGTCAGTTACATCAGTGCAACTTAGAAACAACTGGAAAAAATTATTGTGCATACTTTGGTTTTGCACTGGTACATGCGAAATGAAAAATCTCTCCCTGCAAGGCTCTGACATCCTAAATGAGTACTCAGTGAATATTGAACTTGTAATTAAATTCTATGCTTGTATCAGAGTGCTTTGGGTTCCCATTCATTCAGGCAAGCTGTCACCTGCTGGTGTCAGAAGTGTATCCAAACAGAAAGAGGTTTTCACAGACCGGTGAGACAGTCACCTGATTCCAGAACTCTTAACAGAAATGTGAATGTACGTGTTCTCTTTTCATGATGCAGAGTGGTCTAAAAGGAAAGGGAGAAATGCTGAACATTTCCCTGCGTGCAATTTCTCAGGAATGGTTTGAAATTTTTGAACTCTAGTCTGTACTGATGAGCCTTCCCAGACACTCAAATAGGAGTTTTGAATAGTATTTTTCTTCCAAAACTTATAGGTAACTTTTAAAAATCTAAGCTTCTGTTCAAGGATACTTTCTGAGGAACTTCCCCCCCCCCCATCTCTATTGTCAATACAAGTTTTTCTTCTCTCTATACTGAGAAATATTTTCAGGTTAATTTTTCTGTTTCCTTGCACATGCATACAGTTTTGATAGTTCATTGAAAAGTCAATCTCTAACCCCTACTTTACTCAAAAGCTTTATAAATTTCTGGAATCCTTCAATTTATTTTTTCATGGCAGATCCAGGAAAGAAAGACCTATCATCCTTTTGAAACTATTTCTCCTCCTTCCAAAGAGCTCACAGAGGTATTGATCATCTGAGCATTTGAACACAGAACTATGAGGCAATTATCTCAGTGATGGCCTCAGCAAAACTCACGAGATTTTTCTTTTATAAATGGTACTTTCATTGTTGATGTAGCTGAGAGTGAACTAAGAACTATGTCATGTGTAGCAAGATTAGGTCAAGGGAGATATCCTATTTTTACCTCCTTCTATCAACCAGGAATTCCATAAATCTCTGAGCCTTTTAAATCTGGAGACAAGAGTACTTTGTCTGGAGCAACGCCTTTGAAATAACTTGGACTGATTATGCAAGTAATCTGTGTTGATCTGCTTCTACCCGTATGAGATACAACTATTTCCCTGATTATTTAATCTATGAAAATGCGAGTAATCCAGCCTGGAAAACTATGTTTGATGGAAATGACAGTCTTTGGTTGAGGCTGCTGTTCAGTACAGAGTTGGATGTGTAAATCTGCAACTGCTAATTTACAGCTTTGTCAGAGATACTCATGTTCACATTCACTATTTGCGCTTGTTCTGAATGATTGATTTATAATATGCTGTACTTTTGTGGAGAAATAGTTCCTTGTTTCTTTGTGCACAGTACTGAGTCCACTCCTTTATGTGAATGATCTCAGGTTGGTGAACTCAAAACCCAGTTAGATTGATGGTTCATCCCTCCAGTGAACACCAACTAATCTGTATTAAAAAATGTATCATCACTTTTCTAAATATTGAGAAGGAATTTTTCATTATTAACTGGATCCATACTGATAGTGAGAGTACACATCACTCTGGTGAGAACCAGGTTGCGTTTAGATTTTAAGAAAGCTGAGTTTTCTCATAGCATACTGGTGATTAAGATGTGATTTTTAGTGCAGCAATGCTTGGACTAGTTGCCTTAATTACTATTGTTTTTCACTCCAACGAGGACTAATATTTGAAGTTATTTTAGTTGCATCTTTTTACTAATTGAAAATAGACTGGCATTGTATTTGCTCAGCGCATAATGTGTCCTGCCTACCAACAGCCACTCAGGTATTCCTGCGATCACCAGTGTAATGGTAAAAATGAGGGTGCCATCAACAAGACAACTTACAATAGAAGAACAAAATAATTCCTTCTGTCGATGGTATGTTTTATGCATTCAGTATTAACCAACAATGTTGAAGTAAACTTGTTGATGGGATATCAGCTAACCTGAAGACAGGATGCAAGTAACTCTTTTTGCCACCTCTTGAGCTGCTTGAAGTAATGCAAGGGTGGTAGGTGACAGAAACCTACTTGGCATATTCAGTTGAGTACACAGAGCATAGAAAATAGTACGTCAGTATTTATAATGCTGTATTTCAAAGAAAAACTGTGATGTCAGTGAAAATTTTCATCTTGCTCTTTTTTCTTTATTTCTTTTCTTTTTTTTTTTTTTTTTTTTTGATCAAAAGTAATGTTTGAACTGGATATGTCCAACATTCCCTAATTTTTTGATCTCAGAATTCTCTCATTTCTTTACCATGTAATCTAGTTCTTCCTTGTGTTTCTCAAGGGAAAATGCATTTAGGTAGCCCTAGTGCACAATAATAATTTTTTTCTTGCATTTGAAGTGACTGTAGGTAATTCATTCCATTTGGTTATATCCTGAAACATAAATGCCTTTTTAAGGTTTGTAGAAAGCAATTATAAAGCTGGTAACTTTGAACTATTGAACTGCATGCCCCAGTGCTGTTGGCAATGCTAAAAATGGAAATATTAGATTAAATTTTTTGAAGCAGAAAGTTCTAATAACTCAAGTTACAATATTCATTAACTTCTATTTACACCATTTTAATCTGAATCCACATTGTATGTTTTTTTTTCAGAAAACCATTAAAACCTCAGCCAAATGCATATTTCACAGTATATGCTAATTCAGATTTGGTATAAATTATGGTTGAATTGTCAGAGGTGGCACACTACTGCACAGCTTGAGGGTTTTAATTTGAAGGGGTGGGGCGTTAAGTGCTACGGTAGCTTATTCCTATAGTAGGTTAGCAATTACAATGCTGTGCAATGTAAGCTCACAAAAGCTGACACAGGTCTATCAGGGCTGAGTTGAGTGCGTAAAAATGACAGCTTGGTCTTGCATCCAAGCCTTGCTTGGGCTGTTTGAGGCTTGTATGAGGAGATGACCGGACAGTCATCAAGCCTTGGAGATCTTTTTACTTAATTATTTTATTTTATTTTTTTTTTACTTAATTACTTAACTAATAAGTACCTTGATAATTGAATGCTGCCTGTGTTGCTCCAAGAGTTCTATGAAGAAAAAGCAGGAGTTTTATTTTGAGCAAGAAAGCTGATAGGAAAAATTATTCAAAATGAGAGTTTGAGATTTACTTGAGTATGTTCTGCTAAATTTCTTAAGTCGCTGGCTCTTGCGACTGGTCTCCTTTCTGTTCTATGTAAAATGCTCAAATCTGCCCTGGTATGAGTTAAAACCTTTCTGACTGCCAAGACTTTGGGCATGGTGCCTGGCAGGAAACTCTTTCTGCTTAGGAACTGATAACAGTGCAGGATTTGCAGAAGAGAAGACAAAAGACTTAAATGCTGCCTTCTTGGCATCCTTTAATAGAAAACAGTGGGAAAGAAGAGCAGCACTGCAGATGTGAACAGAGATGAGGGTATCCAAGTTAAGCTTGAAGCTTCCTTATTAACATAGGAATGCAGTAGCTGATATGTATATATTGTATAGCTGTGTGAAAAGAGTGAGTGTGATGGTACTGAGATGTGATCTTATTAATTTTTCTTTCTTAATAGGTTTGCTAGAACATGATTCAGTGCTTTTGCTTGACTACTGAACACGAGTATTGTCACGGATTTTGCTGTTCACAGTAACGAAAATTTATATGGGATGAAGTAAATGAAGCTACTTTTCATTGTCATTTTAATTATTAAAAAGGTTTTTCAAAGTCAGGTCTGGCTACCAGAGCCACAGATCAGCACACCCCTAAAACAGAGATCAAAGAGCAGTGGCCTGCAGAATGCACCTTGTGGTACCTGACCAAAGTGCTGCTCTATTAATTGCTATTTAATGTAAATAAGCAAGTAATAAAGGTTTGGAATTGTCATTAGTAAGGTTCTTGTTCAATAATGTTATTATACTGTGATTTCTCTGTCCTAACTTTCGAATTTCTGTTTCTCTCCTGGCTTTAGTGAGTGTGGCTGCTGTGATCACAGCTGCAGCTATTTCACTGGGTAGTTGCACTTATTCTGGTTGTGGCAGCCTTTCAGATTTCTTGCATGCAAGGAGTGGCTTTAAAAATTCATTCAGATTGCAGGTGATATGGTTGGCTTACTTTTATTAGTCGCAGGCTGTGCTTTCATCATCATGCATGACTGCACTGATAGGAACAATTCTGATTCTGGCAGTGCTATTGAAAGACAAAAACAAACAGCTAAGAAAAAACTTAAAAACTACAACAAAATCCCAAACAAAACAAAAAACAGAAAAAGCATTTATTAACAGCCTGGATTGATTTATTTTACCCATTTGTTCAACTGGCTTCCAGATTAAGATCGCCTTTTAACGTGACAAGTTTGAGTTGTACCGACTGTTGTCCTAATCTTTGTTTCATTTTTAGGTGCTGTGGTAAGAGCTTTCTTGCCTCCATTATGTAGACATAAGGATGCCTACAGTTTCTGAGCAACTGCACTATTTGTGGCGTTTCTACTTCAGTTCTATTATCCTGTAGGGTATTTCTGTGTGAGAACACTTGCAAATCACTTTGTCTACTTAACATCTGCCCATCATGGTCTTGGAAACCTTTCTTCCTATTTTTGTTTTTATTTTAAGTCACTGTTTGCTTTGAGTTCAACCTCATTAAGACTGTGACCTTCAATAAGTCATCACCATCTGTGAAAGCAGTCTTTCAGTATCAAATATAGCTATGTTACTCACGTTAATTGCCCTGATTTCCTTTACAAACTGTTTTTCTTTGCAACAAGATACTTTGCTTTAGGAAATGATAGGTTTCAAACAGCACTGTAGCTATATCTTTGTACCCAGTGCATCCTGGCTACAGCTTGGCTCATTTGCATCCGCACGGCCAGTGATCAGCTTTGTTAATCCAATCTTGATTCTTGAGTTACTAACAAAACCACAAGTGGACTGTGTTTCTCTACTGGTTTTCTTTTACACTATGTGTTGTCATAAGTTAGATTGATAGAAGTAATAAAAATAGCGCCGGTATGTTTCTTCAAGTATCTTGTTTCAAAAGCCCCAAACTGTTCTAAGTAGCTTTGCTAAGAAGAAACAATCATTAATTTTTATACTAATCATTTAGAAACGGGGCATTTTGCTGTGCATAGCTATCATATGGCAGCTACAAATAATGCAGGCAAGAAGATTTGTATCTTGTCATAAGGGCAGTCTGGATCAAGCCTTATTTTCTTTGAAAGTTGAAAGATTATGATGTGACTTCAGAACTGACACCTGCAATTTTCCATAGAAGACATATAAGAGATAGAAATGTGAAACCATAGGAGAGCACCTATAGAAGGCAAAGGCTTATACTAGTATGTACTTCATTCTCCAGGTTTGCTAGCTGTTTTGAAGGTAGATGTCCTGGAGTAAGAGACTTGAGAGACCAGATATAAATCCTTTTTGTTTTAGGAACTGTTGGTTGGGTTTCTCAGCTCTTCTCAGGAGAATGATATGGAATCAGTTAAATGGAAGGTCATGACAGTTCGTGGCTGCCTAGTAATAATTGCTACGGTTAATATAGTCTAAGAAGAGGAATAATATATTAGGACAGAATGGTAGAGTAACGTAGGAAACTTCAACCTAGAATCCTAGCAGTCTGTTTAGATTAGTATAAAGAAGAGATGCCAATAATTCAGTGTTAAATCTTCTGTGGAAAGGGAGTTGTTGCCAGAAGTGCTGATGTAAGAAAATATGCATTGACTATGATTTGAAGTCTTAGTAAGAATTTTAGAAAATAAAAGTGAAAGATTTGAATATATATATATATATTTAATATGTACAGGTATATTTAGAGTTTCTGTAGGACTGCTCTTTTGGTGTATCTTTGGAATTAATAAGTTACTCCTGTAGAATCCCAAAATAGCTCAGATAATAGATAGAAAACAAATTATTTACTCTGAACAGGCCTAGAAGTAAAGTTGGCACAGGCAGTAATACAACTGTTGCCCATTCTCTCCATCCTATCTATGACTTGAAGATTTGGTTTTCAGTGTTATTTTCTGTCTCTTTTTTCATAAGCAGTATAAACATTTTCAAACAATAATAGCATCTGTGAAACAAGCCCAGAACTTTGAGATTGACTAGGGAAGAAAATAAAAAAGTATCTGACCTTGAAATGAGAGAATAGAATCTAATGTACAAACAACCTGTCCAGAAGTTGTGTAGAAACTGGATGAAGAAGACAGGCCACTTAGAAATGATGTTTCTAATGTCTTGATTTTTATTATTTTTTACCTATTTTATGAATTCTTTGATTTCATTTTACGAATTTGGACTACAACACAAATTCCATTTGAATGTTACACAATTGGACAATAGCTGCAATTCTCAGTCTGGAATTACTGAACTTTGTTGCATTTTTGCATTGTTACATTTTGTTTCCATTCAATTGAGCTTACAAAGTTTTCCTTTGTCCCCCATCTCCGTCCCCCGTCCCCCCCTATTTTTTGCACTTTTAGCAACATTATACACAGCTACTCTGACTTTAGAGACGTGCTGATATATTACATTTATAATGTCAAAATGTAAATAGCACAAAACTGTGATAAGCTCCAGTGACTTCTGTTGTATTCTTAAAGGTGGGGGCACTAATAGAAAAAGATAGTGGAATGAATGCTGAGGGTAAGCTCTGTTCTTGTGGTTGTGCAACAAATTAGATTATAAAATTTAACTTAAACTTTCCATCTTTATGGCACATTAATACATAATTTATTTCTTGTATCAGTGTGTGTTATATATAATGTAATTTAAGCAGCTAGAACCTACTCAAGTTCAAATACTTTGTTTTTTCTTGTAGTATGTATTTACATCTATATATATACAAAATGTATATGTGTATGCATATAGATGTGTATATATAGATGTATGCATGTATACACATCTATATATCTTCTATATACGTTGTTATATAGAGATGTATAGTTCTTCTCTCTTATGTAAGCTCTTGTGCATAATGTGACTTTGACTGCTACCCTATGTGCCTTCAGAATGACTAAGTTGCTGCCTCTCCCACTTTTTCAGCTTTTTCATTCTGGCATTCTAGAAGTACATATCTATCGAGAGGTCCAGATCTTCAGTTGTTTTCACTAAGAAGTCATAAAATGAATGGCAGATGCATAACATGCCTTCATTCCTTCCTCTCATTTCTTTTCTAATTGGATCCCTAAATATTTTTGTGTGAGTCACAAATATTTAGCCAATGTTTATCCCATGCATACGAACTTCTTCCCCACTGACTATAGTCATAGTTTTACAGCAAGAAAGAAAAAAAACGGGAGTCTTATTGACCAGTAATGTATATCAAATCTCTCAGATACCCATGTAGCTCAACTAGCAGTGAGCTGCTGAGTTTAACTCTGCTGAGCCGCTGAGTTTAAGAACTTCACATTTAAGGTTGAAGCCTAAAGTTGCCATATTACTCTTGTCTTCAGTTCTAGTAGTGCTGTTTTGCCCTTTTTTAACTGAATTTTATTTTTTGTTTGTCTGATTTCTTAAATCCTATGGTAGTCTCAAATGCAAAGATAATTCAGGTTTATTTTTACTACCAAGAGTTTCTAGATCAAAATAAGATGTAAGAATTGTTTCATCTTGAAATGATATCAATACTCAAATGCTTTTGTCACATCTTATTAAAGCTGTGGTTATACAGCAAAGCTATAAGATGATAAGGAAGTAGCAAGGACATCACTTAGCAAAGTGTTACTCTAATAGCTCTTTGCTTCTGCTCCCATTGCCATCATTTCCAAAGAGCTTGTTTTTTCTCTTTTAGTGATAATTTAGAGGGGGAGCTCAGTAACAGAAACTGATAACACCTTGTATTTCTATTTAAATATAGTAGTTACTGATGGTCTATTTCAGGGAATGAAATATTTACAGTTTCTGAACTTCAGATGACAATCAACTATGCTTATAAGAAGCAGCATACTTCCTGTTTTTAAGTTGAATCTGTTATGTAGCTATGAAGTTGCACAGCTAGTGTGATGCTTCAGGGAAAAAAAAAAGTCTTTTGTTAATGCAGACTGCTGTTCCTACAGATTTACTTAAATATAGCATTTGTAGTTTGAATAGTGGTGTTTTGAAGAATAGTTTATATCTATGGGACAAACTCCACTGATGCAGGACATGATGATAACAGTAAGTACCACATTATAAGCTTTCAACCACCAAGCTGCCTTTTTTGAAGGCTGCTGCTCAGTAATGTGGTTGATGTGAAGCACACCTTTTAGTCTAAATGATGTGTTAGACTTATGCATATACCTAAGTACTCTGAGGCATGACATTTGTTTTGTGCTCTGTGGCATCACTGGCCTCAAGTCTGACAGAGTATCTATGTTAAGTGAACATTTAAAATGCATTAAGCATGATCCTAAAGTCAAAAAAACAGAAAAACAGTGAGCAAGCTATGTGTTGCTGTGGTTCATTGAATCCTAATTGTTTCAAACTGTTATTGATCAGACAAAATAAGACTACTCTGGTTACATTAATAAGTATTGGAGACTGTGGGTTCAGTTGTTAAACAAGCTCTTGAAATGATTCTTGTTAAGTACAGTGAGAACAAAGGGTAAGAAAGGAATTAGGCTGAAAATAAGTTAGAGAACTGAATGATTTCTATTGTGATTTCTATTGTGATAGCAAAAGAAAGATGTATTTTGGGGAGCAGGAAGGGACGACAGCTCTACTGATTTCATTGATACTCAGTCTGTTTTCCACCTGTTACTGGTAGAGATTTATCTGAAGTTGTGAACAGAGCTGCCTGTTGAAACACATTCTTAATTTTCATAGTTTATTATTTTTCCTGTGTGTTCGCGTGTTATAAAACACTTCAGGTGTTAGTTGACTTAACTCTGACTCTTTAGGTTGGTGTCTGAAGGATATACTTTAACATATTAATGTTCTTTTAATTTTATATTATTTTTTAAGAATTATTTTTTGAATAATTAAAATGCATTCTGTCATTCTCTTCTTCGACCAACGAATTAGTTTTGCAAAGTGTTTGCATTAACATGTGACCAAGCATAGGACAGAAATGTTGTGTCAATATTGTGGGTAGCAGGGGGTGTGTATGTCTGGAATCGTCCAATATTAGTATGAAGTAGGCTTCTATTGTTAAAAAATGACAACATGAGAATTCCTCTTGGGGCTCCTTCACATCCCCACTTCCTTATGCATGAAGTACCTCATACAACTTATTAATCAGAGTTCTCACAGCTTGTTCTAGTTGTGTCTTAACATAAGAGACCAGTGAACATATCTCCTAATGTAAATCATTGTAAACTTCTATCATGTGCAGTACATGCAAATAAAGTTTTGCCTTAGAATTTCTATTTCTATTCTTTTTTTTTTCTATTTTTTAAAAAACTAACAATTGAATAGTCCCGAGTATATATGAAGTAGAATCCATTTTTTGAACCAAAATGTTTATATTTCAATGTAAAGAACTTGTTAAATCCAAAGGATTAATGTTTGGAGGTTTAATACTTTTAGCTGAAGTCACTAAATCTGTCTCTGGACTGATGGCATGTTTGAGTGTTAGCTTTTTTGGGATAGACAGAATGATAGCAGTGCAGAATCTTTTTTTTTCCCTTCCTTTAATTTTGAGGAAATATTGAAGGAGTTAAATAGGCAATGTGGAACTATAACAGGATTATTAAAATAATCCACTGATAATGTGAAGGAGAACTACTATCATAATGAAGTCTGCAAGTGATTCTAGTGGAGGAAAAATGAACTAATACCAGCAAGTTTTTCTCCTTAACAGTTATCTTACAAACACGATGACATGAACTTCATTAGAGAGAATTAGCACAGAAATGTTTTCATGTACTTAAAATTCCCTACATGGCAGTTATCGCCAAAATTCAAAAATGCAGAAATGTGCAAGTTATACTACCTCATAAAGTGGTTCTTCACATTGTCAGCTTACCAGATCCTGCAGCCATTACTGAGTTGGGGGATAAAAATAACAATTTTTAGTGACTTATTTAATTTTCCTATTATTAAAATTAAAGTTGAGGGACCAAATATAGAATCAAGGTGAACGAGCACAGCTAAACATATGTTCTGATGTCATCTGACCATTATTTCAAGATTATTCTTTTTCAGACTATAGTAAAATTTTCTTATAAACTCGTTTTCATAATACCAGGTGTAGTCAACTTATTCCTCAGTGGTAATGCATTGAAGGATCCTTTGTCAGCTACAATAGATGGAGAATAGAACACTGTCATTGTGTATTTTTTAGCATGAAAAGTACTTTTTTTTTTATTTTACATATGCTGTAATATTTGAGAAGCGCTTGTTTTATTTTTGTGATTAGGATTTTCCCCAGTTTACCTGACTTGTTATGTATTTGCCTTACTTGTATGGTGCGTAATTGCGGAGTGAAGATGAAGTGAATATGTTCACTGATGTAATGACTACAGACTCACACCAGTGTAAAGCTTGCATTGGTACAAAATTAGAGGAAAAGCTATTTTAAACTTTTTCTTTTGTATGAGAGCAGTTTTGTTTATTTCAGCATAGTTTCAATTGCTAGTCTTTAAAGCAGCAGTTCTTGCTGATTACTGAAAATAAATACTACCTTCAGGAGATGAGCAGTTTTTTTGTTTGTTTGGTTTGGTTGGTTAGTTGGTTGTTTTTTTTCTCTCTCTAAAGTACAAGCATGATGCTTAAAAAATAATAATTACACAGATCAAGAAGGAGAAGTGCATATTTTTTTCCATTATAAAGCCGTAGGAAAATAATGTTGTGATACTCTGAACTCCAAAAATCAGTGCTCATCTGGTTAGGAAACTTTCCTATTAATTCATAATCAACTGGTGTCCATCTTATCTAATTCTAATGGCTATTGAACAAACAAGACATCTAATCTTTTCTTAGATTTTATACATATATATTTTTTTTTTCTAGTGGATGTGGCGATGTAGTTTTAATTATCTCTGTCTTAAAATAATTCAAGGCTTTATGAAGGTGCTTGATTTGTATTTACACTAGCTATCTATCCCACAATAACTCACTTTCAGAGACTTGAGAATTAATGGCTTGGGATTTTAATTTCACTAACCCATCTAAGATTAATCTTATGTTATTGTATGGAAGTAAGGAAACTTAAAACCCTGGACCTCCAAGCAAACTTGTTTTTCTTGTCTGTTGAAAGTAACAGTAACAGTTTTAAATGTCCAGAAAAAGTATGTTATGATCTTATAAATCTAAATTTAATCTGACAACAAACAGCAGAATGCTGAATATTTTAAGTTAGGGACGATGGGAGCAGTTCCAAGACTTCTATACTCCCTCACTCCTTGAAACACTTGAGAAATTCTGTTACAGTGATAAATACTGTTGATAGAAATGCAGCCTGTGTAGTTTACAATATGCTTTTATTCTAAATAGCAGGTAATATCACCTGGTTTATACACCAAATAAATTATTTTGAAAATAGTTTAATTTAAAGACTTTTTGTGTTCATGCTGGCAGGTTACATCAACAGTGATATGAATGAATTGGAAGTTCAGAAAAGAAAAAGTAGCAGTAGTGCAATACATCTGCAGAGACTGAAATGGAATTTTCAGTATGCTTACTTTTATCAGCTCATCATCTTTCAGAAGACTCTTTTGCAAAGCCTCCTCCCTTCATCAGTCATTTCACTAATCATGACCAGGCTGAATAAACAGATTGCTTTTCTAGAGTTAAGGTGGAAGATAATTTCCATTACTTTCTCTCTTTTGGCTACCTATACTTGAATTTTCCAGCTGTTTAATTCTGGACTTTGTGCTTTACTGAGAGGCAGATGAAATATATATACATATAAATATACTTTGCACTCACAGAAGATGAATCTGAAGTTAAATACACAGAAGCTAGGGGATTCTTCTAACCTAGCTGTAGGAGTTTACGTAAAAGATCTCTTTGGCTGTTTCAATGTACTGGCAAGAAATGAGTAATTTTAGTGTGTGGATTATTTTAAATGCCTACTTTCCATTGGTTTCTCTCTTTATTTTCTTTTATTTTTAGTGTTTTCAAAATAGCTACTGTTGTTTTTGAGGACAGCATTTAAATAGTACGACTTTTTTTGAGTTAGCTGTAAAAGTGGAAATATTTGTATGTAAGCTAGTTAAAAAGACTGAGGAGAAATATGGTGAAAACAGTAAGAAAATATTTTGAGCAAAGAGTTATGCATATGCTGGCTTGAAATACATTGAAATAGAATAAAGTACTGCGTGTCAATAAAACCTTGTTACGGTCCTGAACTTTTGAGAAATTTGATTAACAAAGAAAATTTTAAATAAAAAGATAAAGCGTAGAAATGGAAAGGGAACTTCTGAAGAGAGTCTGTGGGTTTATTAAAGTTCAATCATGAACCAACTCATGTAAGAAAGGTAGAAGCTGTTTTAATTTGCCTTGATAAAATATCTAGCATTATGTTCACCCTCAGGGCACTATAGCCTGACAGACTGCTTTGTTCGCTGTACAGCTTGCTTTCTCTCTCCGCTCTTACAAACTGTGATAAGAACTCTTGCATCAGTAGTCTGGTTTTGGGGTGGTTTTGTTTTTTGGTGTTTTTTTCTGGACTTGTTGCTTGTTGCTCAAAAAGCATCTAGATGTTGTACTTAGGGACATGGTTTAGTGGGAACTGCTGTTGGATGATTGGACTGGAAGTTCGTAGAGGTCTTTTCCAAACAAGCCGATCCTATGATTATTTTAACAAAATCAGTTTACAATCAGCTAGCAGTGCAATTCCATTCTTGCTTCCACCCATGAGGCAGAAAATAATTATGTATATATTCTTAATTGGTACTTGGGAGGTAAAATAACTGTTTCTTTGTAATACTAGAATTCACAAAGGATAGTTAGACTGGATAGGGAAACTGGGTAAGAATTTTGGGTGTGGATATTAGATTTTCAACTATCTATAAGACCATAGTATTTATTTAGTTTTTCAATTAATAATAAAAAAAATGTTTGCAGAACAATGTCTTTAACACAGAATTATTTCATTTTCTTCTAAAAACTTAATTTAAATGAATTTTTTTCTATGAAACATGAAAACAAAGATAAATAATTTTTGTGAGAAATAAGGAAGAAGAGAAGATGATGATTTTTGATGAACCGTAATTATCAAATTAATGTGTCGTCACCCCCCACCACAGTGGGTGTGTTTACTAGATGCGGAATCTGTTGCATTTATGGAAACTTAAAATCTCTCAGGGAAAGAAGATTTTAGTAACAACTCTGACAAGCTTATGAATAAAGAATTTATGAAAAGTCAACTCTATTAAAGTTTTTGTGTTCAGTAGAAACTTTTTTCCCCAGTGACTAAATAAAGATTTCTACTGATGGTAGTTTCACCTGCAAATGTGTGGTAGTGAGGAATACTGTTCCTCTTCATTTTCAGCTCACTTTTTCCCCAAAGAAAACAAGTTCTTCCCAGTAGGTATTATAGCTCAGAGGTATCACAATGTTTTGTCCCAGGGTATATCCACAGATGATCTGCATTATCTCTTATATTAGAAAAGTAGTCTGTATTCAAAATATATCTTATTTTCTCTTTTGAAATGAACATCTTAACTTAGTGTCTGTTTTTTACCTGTTTCCTCTTATCAGAATTACTTCTCTTTACTTTGCAAGCTATGAAGTAGACATAGTTTCTTTCTTGGTCTACAAATTGAATCAGTGTGTATCAATGTTCAGAAAAAAAATAAACATAGATAAGAGAAGGACATTTATGTTCATTTAATATTTTAAGATATGAGACAGTTAATGGATAAGGATTACAACTGTGGAAAGGAGAAAGATAGTGATGATAGGTTCAACCATTAGGTTTGGATTTTTACTTGCTGCTTATTGTGTTGAAATATATTGTGAAGGAGAGAAAAGGGTATTTTAAAATAATTTAATGTACTACTTCTAGACTATCAGTGACTTTTACATGCGTATGGGCCTATTAGCAAGGGTCATAAAACATTACATTTACTCTGACATGGCAAATACTTTTATCATTCACAGTGTGACAATCAACAAATGCAATGAATAATTCAGAATTACTTCATTAAAAAAAAAATCAGAAACCATGAAGCATCTGTTTAAGGCTGCAAAGGAGGCAATAGCAAGTCTATGTGTTAAAATAATCTGATTAGAACAGTAGTGCAGACAGCTAATTTAGTATGTGACATTTTGGGTATATAGGGTCAAAGATTAAAAGTGAGATTGTTGCATAACAATCCAAACTGACAAGAATAAATTGTTTTTTAACTAAACCCTTATATTTCTGAAAAGAATATGGAATGCATGGAGAGTCTGAGCAGTTGTAGTGCCTCGTGTCTGTGGAATTCTTGACGTAATCTGCAAACTACAATGGCTATGTCTAACTTTTAAATATTATCAGTTATCTGATAATTATAGAAAGCATAATTATTTCTTATAAAAATGACATGGCACAAAGCAGAAAATGTCAAGCTGAGGAAGAGTGGACTCTCTTCTGATTTAGGTAGATACAGTCATTATTTCTTTACTGACTTCAGACCTTGATAAACTAGAAGTTTCAGAGATTTAAATTATGGTTTAAGTAATTTAGTTAGCCCCCTAATTTCTTTACCTGTATACTACAGATGAGCAAGTTGCAAGGCTTTATCTAAGATGAAGAAGAGAGGAGAAAGACGCAATTCTGGTTAAAATGTGATCTCTACTCTAAGAGAGCACTATTGATAATTGAGGTACCAAAATATTTTCACCTATGTCTCAAAGAAAGAACAGAATTCTCTGTTTAGCTCTGCATAAATCAAATCTGATTCCTGATAATACACATGAATCAATGAACAGTTGCATTCTCAGTACTAGAGATAATTTCAGAAGTAATTTGTATGTATTCTCAAGAAGAATTAGACTGATAGGAAGTTTGCATTGGTAGTTTAAGATGGAATACAATTAACAGGTCAAGTAATGATTTCCAAGGCAGTTACTGTTATACCTATGGAGATCAGATGTGAAAGAAATGCAAATGTGTTAAAGACTGTAAATGCAAATATAACTAAATAATTATCATGTTTTATCCAGTAATGTGTTATTGATTTTTGGCTATGGCTTCTTGATTGCCAATGAAGACTATGGCATTGTGAGCCATAAAGTAAACCATGTTTGATGCAATAATTCCTCAAGGTAATGAAACAAATAAAAAATAATCATTTTTCCTATGTCCAGAGGGTATGTGGACAAGAATGAAATTTCTTCTTTGTCTGCTTTTTCACCATCCTTCTCCTTGTATTTTCCACAAGAAATGCAACATATTTTGCCAAATGTATGGCGTTGTATTTCTGAAGTATTTTTCTTCTTCTGTTTATTCCTTATATCTTGCAAAATGAATAGTATTTTTTTCTTGGAAGTTAAACTTCACTAGGTGCACCTATTTGCTAATCACTTAAGGTTTTTTATAACATCAGTTCCACAACTATTGGAAAAAATAAGTAATTGTTGTCTTTTTCTCACCCCTCAAAAGCAAATGAAAAAGAAACAACAAGAAAAAGGACTGCTTTCACACTTATTACTGAAATCCTTTAAGATTGAATTAAAGTATGTAATCATAATCATAGAATGCTTTGAGTTGGAAGGGATTTCTGAAGGCCATCTAGTGCAACCCCTCTGCAATGTTACAGACTTACAGTTCAATATGCAGGAGAGCAAAATGCCTTGACAAGTGTGACCTTTAGTTCCTTAGCTCCTTAGTTAACAGAGGTAGAATTCAGCCCTTGCAGCTAGTAGGGCAAATGGTGTCCTGGGCTCCATCAAAGGAGGGGTGGCCGGCAGGGACAGGGAGGTGATTGTTCCCCTCTACTCTGCCCTTGTGAGGCCTCATCTGGAATATTGTGTCCAAGTGTGGAGCCCCCAGTACAAGAAAGACAGGGAGCTTTTGGAGAGGGTCCAGAAGAGAGCCACAAAGATGATCAGGGGACTGGAGCACCTCCCCTATGAAGACAGGCTGAGAGAGCTGGGCTTGTTCAGCTTGGAGAAAAGAAGGCTGCGGGGTGACCTAATTGCAGCCTTTCAATTCCTAAAGGGAGCCTACAAAAAGGAAGGGAATTAACTCTTTGAAAGGGTAGATAACTGCAGGACAAGGGGAAATGGTTTTAAGTTGAAGGAGCGGAGATTTAGGTTGGACATCAGGGGGAAATTCTTTACAGAGAGAGTGGTGAGGTGCTGGAAAAGGCTGCCCAGAGAGGTTGTGGATGCCCCGTCCCTGGAGGTATTCAAAGCCAGACCGGATAGGACCCTGGACAGCCTGGTCTAGTATTAAATGGGGAGGTCGGTGGCCCTGCATGTGGCAGGGGGTTGGAGATTCATGATCTTTGATGCCCCTTTCAACCCTGGCCATTCTGTGATTCTGTGATCCCTTGTCCTGCTGGCCACATTCTTCTTCATGCAGTCCAGGATACTACTGACCTTCTTGGCCACAAGTGCACACTGCTGGCTCATTGTTAGTGGGCTGATGAAATAATGGAACATTTAAATTACTCTTTTTTTTGGTTATTCTGTTTGGAATGCAGTCTGCCATTGAGATTCACTGGTTTTGCATAGAGACGTATGGCTATATATATATAATGTGCACACACTGTTTATTGCATCAACTTCTATCTGTGAGGGGGTTCTACTGTGAGTGGAGTTTTGACCACTGAACTTCTTGCTTTGCCTATATGCATTTGTTAAACAATCCTTTCTGCAAAGGAATGAATATACAAAAAAAAAAAAAAAAAAAAGGGTTTTGTAAACTACTGTGATTTGCTGAGTAACCAGAAAGAAACATGTAGAAAAATGGAAGTATTTTCTCAATACGAAGAACTCCATTTTACAAATGTAAAGGAAGGTATGTTGAGAGACAGAAAGTTTCTGATGAAGAAATTCTGATGCCTAATTAACTAAATACAAAGGGGAAAAGAATCCTGGGATGCCAGTTTTTAAGACTAGAATTGGCCAAATATTCATATTTTTCTAGGAAAATTATATAAAAGCTGTCAGCCTTCATATTTTATGGCATATTTCTCTCCATCATTCCCCAGAAATGCGTGTTAAAGCAGATATGTGTCCACTCTGGGAACTGATGATCTTCAGTGTTTTTATCAGCAAACCATGCAGCCAGGGTGTAACTTTTATAGACTTGTGTGAGTTTTGTTGCCAGTGAGCCCAAGTGATTCCCACATGGCTGGGTGCTGTATAGGGCAGAAACGTGCTCTTGCAGGAGCTGAACTCATACAGAGGGTGACAGGCTGATGTATCGCATCCAGAGGCACCAGGGGTGAGATTGGAGATTTAATTGGCATTTAAGCCTTTAGTCATTTCTCAACTGTTTAATGCAGGGAATGGGTACACCACAGAGTTGGTAGCCTTAGCCTGTCCATCTGTCCATGTGCATGAGTAAGCTCTGTGTCTTGGAGGTTTCTCTGGGAAGTCAAATCCCTTAATCACTTGGGAAACCATTCAAGGAAAAAAGACCTTCATTTAGTTTAGATGCTTGCTCTTTTGTTTCCTTTCATGAATACTTCAGAAGAAAAATGAGAAAGTGGCGCTAACGTGTCTTACTCATGTATGTATTTTTCTTTTTTATTTCTTCTAAGAAAAAAAAAAAACAGAAAAAAAACCCTTAAAAAAAAAACTTTAAAAAAAAAACCTTATCAAATGCATCTTCTAGATTATCAACATTTCTTAACAGTCAAATAATTATTCATATGCAAATGAATTTGTCCAGCTCTTTGTCACAGGCATGACTCACAGGTGAGTGTGTCAAGAGACCACACAATTAAGAATCATATAAACAAATATGGAAGGGATTAAGAACTGGACAGGTTAGTTACACCTGTCATACACATAGCGGAGCATTTGGCATGAGTATTTGACAGAGACTTGTTTGCCAGATTTTTTAGAATGTTAGCACTGCAGCTGTTACCTAAGGAAATAGTTCCTCCGTGTTGCAAATGACCTGTCTTCTCTGGTGTAATGCTGGTAATTAACCCTGCATGCTATTTCCACTATCCTCTCAGCATTTTCCAGTACAGTCCAGTTTTTAGAAAAATATGTTCCTAAACAGGCAACTTTTCTTAACAACAGTAAAGACAAGAATGTCTTGTACTGGTGGTCAATCTGTTTTGGTCTGTACTCGTTTATTTGTCAGTCATGCACATGTTAGGGGCAGCATGTATTCCCACACGTGGTGGGGAAAAGGAAAATGATGCAGGCTGGAATATGAACATAGTGTCAGTAGTAATCAAGTTTGTTTTCTTTTTTTTCCCTGTAATATCTATTTCCTTCACAGTTCAAAAGTAATTACCAAATGATGAAAAAATTCCCAGTAATTGTTTCATTGGATGAGTTGAAGTAGACTGAAATCTCCGACTAGAAGTTTGTTTGCTTGTTTTTGAGTTCTACTATGTGCTTTAACTTGGCCCTGGAGCTCTGCTCTACCTGCTTTTAAGCAAGCATTGTGACTGAACCCTCCTGGAGCAGGAGCAATCCTCCCATGCTTTCCGTTCCTCACTCTGCCCTCTAGGGAATTGTGTACCTGCTGGGCTGAGACTTTGTTGTCCTACAGCTGATGTGCCTCCTCAGCAGGAGCCCAGAGGGTGCCTGAGGCCTTGCATGGCAAAAAGCAAGAGCAAGTTTGATTATTTTGTGGGCTCATACATTTTATGCTGGCTCTCGAATTTCAGCACATTAGCTAAAGAAAGGATTTGACTGTCTATGGCTGAGTGAAGGGAACAGCTCCTAATAAGTCATGTTCTGCACTCCTAGGATTGCTTGCTGCAAGCAGGAAGAGAAATGAAGGAAAACACTCAGATAAAACTGAATTGCTCATCCTGCTGGGAACAATTAGGGCAGTTGGTGGCTTTTTCTGGCTTGCTCAGCTGGCTGTTTTCCCCCAAAAGACCACGTGGGAGGAAAGGGTAACAAGAACTCCTGGCAATCCAGCTACTTTCCTGACAAGATTTTTACTCTGTGATAAAAGGGAATGTGAACAGAGATGAGAAGTGCTCTTCACAGCTTGGAGTGCTGTGTTACAGAATTAGCAAGGCTGAAGCTGGGCACTAAGTCAGGTTCTGAACTGCTCAAACCATTTGTGAGGTTACCCCAGTGAAAGGCTGCACAGATCAGTGGTAACTGCATACATCTATGTTAGAGTGATGGGGGTGTTTTTTGTTCTCTAACTGCTATAATACACATGCTCAAATACTATCTTCCATGTTGTCTTTTAAATGCAAAACATTCCTTCCTTGTAAGCAAGCGTGCGCTTCAAACTCGTATTTTGTTGCTAATGTTATATCAGAACACATCACTATGTACCTATTTTATTTAATTATTGATCCTTTCAACTTTATAAGACTTAATTAGAATTTGCTATATTGAATGAAACAAAAAAATTAAATTTGCTGAATTAGTGAATAACGGAGAATTAGTGGTAGTGATTTAATTAACACAACACGCTTTATCCCAGCACACTAGTTAATGAAAGGCAAGCATTGGGCCATCTGGTACAGTTTCAGGAAATGTGGAAACATAGCTGCTTCGCTTTGTACCTTCCCTTCATTTACTTCTTGCAGTTTGATGAGTCCACTATTTCTCTTTCCACTTTCAGGTGATTATTCATTTCCCTGGTGAAGTCTGTAAAATTCTATGGAAACTGTTAGGATAGAACACACTATTTAATTGTAAGGTCATATTAATCCCCATTATGTTTCACAAAGCTGCTCGATATGCTAAAGGTTGAATGGCTCAATAAATATGATCTATCCAGAAGGCCACTAGCAATCGCTTCCATGCTCAGTAATTAAAAAATGTGCATCTTTGCTAAGCACTGGTCAAGCTCAATTTGTTATGTCCAGTTACTGTTGCAGGGCACTGGGAACTGTGGAGACATTTTTAGAAACAGTACATTCATGTTTAAAATAAAAACATCTAGATTGTCCACAAATAGTGATGCAGGACACAGCATAATTTCAGGGAAATCCTTCCACCAGCTTGCAGCATTCAGGTTTCTTCTCATTAAAATTAATTCTAAGATCAAATAAAATGGCATTTGTGCAGTCTTTTTTTCAGTAGTTAATCAAAAAAAAAAAAAAAAGAGTTTTTGAGATTATTTTAAAATAACATGAGGTATGCATGTTACTTTTAAAACATAGGTCTAGGGAATTCAGGTTTTTGAACTGTGGATGCTTGAAGATTCCACTTAACTTCAAAATGTCACTGAAAATACGTTGTCTGCCAAGACTTAACCAGTGATGGCTGAAGGTATCAAAGAGGGAAGAAAAGAATCAGAACAATAATGAATTGCTTTCTTCTACATCTGACTGGAAATAAGGAAAGGAAACATTTCCCTGAAGGATTTACTTTTCCCAGCAAGGATCTCTTTAAAATCCATGATTGTCATGCTGTCTTCTTCAGCAGCTGACAGGCATAGTTCTTTATTCACTTCAACCGTATGAGGATGTGAACAGAACTGAAAGATAGAGAAAGGACTGAAAAATATTGATTTCTGTGCTTCATAATGATTTGTTTTGGCCATCAAAATGTTCTTGTTTGTATTGATGTTCTAACTGTATCAATATGCTTCCTGTGATTATTCAAATACTCATACATTTTCTGGAAGACCTGAGCAGAAAGAAAATTAGGATGGACGTACCAAAGTAAATGATAACTTCAGTGATCGCATAAGATCTTATATTTTCTGGAAAGAAAAAAAGAGAGTAGTCTGTGATTTCAGTCCTTAGAGATGGCATTGCTTTGGTTTGGAAAAGTCTAAACAATCTATTAGTTTTAGTGAGAACTCTGCTCTGAAAGTAATGTCTCCTGTTTTAGTATCTTGACCCATGATATCAGAGATGAATGTTAGCATCATGGGTGAACCTTCCCACCAATATTCTGTTATGTGTCATTGCTGTGACAGATGGCAGCAGAGAGGCAGTCTGACAAAACGGCGTCTGATGTGGAAGTGTGGATGGAGCAAATGAGTGTCATTGAATTCCTCCATGTGAAAAAATCGCACTCATTGACATTGATTGGCACTTGCTGAATGTTTTTGGAGATCATACAGGGGATGTGAGCACAGGGAGGGGTGGGTGGTGCATTTCAGCAGTGGCAAAGCAACAGTGGGTCCCTCCACTGGTACAGATATGTATGAGTACAGTATGCAGGCAAAAATGCTGAGCTAACGGTGGTGGCCATCTTGCAAAAGTCTTAGTAGCTTACAATTTGCTTTATCAAACAGTGCTATTGTGTTCCTTGTATCTGTTGTAGTTTCCATGGAAATAAGTAGGAGGTGTTACTTTCGGAGTGACCTGCCTAGAATTCTGCACCCTTCAAGGAGGGGGCTTTTCTCCACAGTTTACTCGGTGACACTGGGGCAGGAGAGAGGATAACAAATGCAAATTAAGTTTCCAGTATTACTTATTTATAAGTATTTTCCAGTATTACTTAATTATAACTTTTGTTTCAGAACGGGGGGGGGGTGTTCTGTTTGCTTATTTTAGCTGGTTTTATTCCCTTTATTTCAGGTGTGAGAAGATTAGCCGTAGGAATAGTAACTTGCCAGTACTTTGCTTGTTTCATGCAGGCATTCAGCATTTTGCATGTCTCATATCAAGTGTTTTAGCACTCTTCTGGAAAATATGTATGGAGCTCAGGGAGTATCCTGAAGAATGGGACTGGTCACTGCGAAAGGACAATTGAACATTTTAGATCCAATTACAAAAGAGTTATTTAAGGCTGTAGAAAAGATGCCTCATTGAAGAATTAAACTAATAAGAAAACATAACAAAGCAAACAAGAAATAAAAAACGGATTATCCGTTACTGGATTCAGCTGGCTGAGTCCTGTTACAGCATATTTGGTAATGATGTCCAAGAAGGTATTTGCCTGAGTCACGCTGACACAAATTCTGAGCCATCAGGGCAGGTAGATTTTTAGCTTGTGCTTAAGAACACACTATTCTCTAAATTTAATTTTGCTAGTGACTTTTCGCTATAAAATTCAGATAGGGTAATAACTTTACTAGGGTCTAAATATAGGTTTATAGCTATTGCCTAGTTGGTGGGAGGGAAACAAAAGTTACTTGCCTTTTCAGTTAAAGCTAATTATATTTTTCCATGAAAATCTTTGACATCAACTTAGTTCTGCAGTTAAGAAATGTAACTGAAAAATGTCTGTTTTCTGTCCAAAATAATCATTAATTTAGAAAGTTGTGATTAATAATAAATGGCTAATCTTGTCCGAATTCTTCTCCGTGGGCTTTCTTGCATGCTGCATGGTATTGTTTTAAACAATCAGAGTAGGTATCATCTGCAGAAAGAAGTTTTCATCAAGATACGCTAAGGGTTGCTCAATGTCTGCTTCAGTTCAGTTTTTATTTATCTCGATTATTTCATCTTTTCCTTTTTTAAATTATTCAGTGCCATTTAAAGGTAGTAGAGCTGAACTAATGCAGGCGCAGTGGCTGTGACCATATTAACCACACAGCTCGACTCAGTGGGGAACAGAAATATTTGTAACAAAGCAGTTGGTGGTGAGGATCTAACTTGACTGAATAGGTTTTAAGTCCTTAGCTGTTACCTGCTCCTGTAGATGGAATGCCTATTGGAGGTTGGGTCTCATCAGATACCCAGCTGGGCTGAACATTCAAGTAGTTTACTATGGTAGAAAATCATTCTGTATGTGCCATGGCCATTTATAGGTTGAACTGATGCTTATTAGGAAGAGGTGAGATATGAAGACTGGCTTCTGATCTGCACTAAAATGCAAATAGGTTCAAAGAGAGCGATGTGTTCAGTCAGTTCATCCTGCTTCTAATGACCAATTGCATCGAGCTGAAAATTTGAAACCTCCCTGAACGTACATACTGTTGGTACTTAGTCCACACAACTTACTGCTTCTCTGCTGTTCAGGACAGGACCCTAAGATTTCATTTATCTCGATACAGGTAATAAGAGTCAACCTACATACTCTTGCATAATTGCACAGTCTGATCAGGAAAGGCTAAAGCTTCTTCTGTGTTCATTCTTTCTAGTTTGCTTATTGTAGCAGGATGTGAGTCTCATTGTGGCTTGCTAAGGGCCTTACCTCTTCTCTCACTGAAGATGAAGTAATACCCAACGGAACTATAAGATGTGCACAGCCTTTTACCCATGAATGGTAAATTATTTGGGATCAATGCTTTGAATGCTTCCCAGAAGCCACATAATTTTCCCTGATAATCACTATTTAACTGCCATGCTTCCCTACACAAATTTAATTTCAATTTTTTCACCACAGTTGTAGTAATTTCAAATGCGTGACTGCAATTAGCTAAAATACTAACTATGAATTGAGTTTGACACTGTTCTTTCAGCACCATTTTTATGAAGAATTAAATATTTTTCATCATTTCTGAAGTCTGAATTTAGTGTTTTAGCAAACCATCAATCAGAGGTTCAAGTCAGCTTTTCATTACCTTTCCAGTCGTATTCCGTTAGGCTTCTTTCACCACTTCCTTATGCAGGAGCCTGACAGCTAGGCACTAAGTGATGCAACTCACATCTGTCGTGTCTGGCTCATTCTTTCTGCTATCCCCAAGGTGATAATTGTATCATCTTTGTAACATTTTGTTTTGTTGCCCTTTTTATTATTTTTATGTATGTGCTCATATTAGAGCAGATGAAAAATGAATAACTGGAAAGACTTTTCTTTTGTAGACACACGTTTTATCCACGCTATAACCATGAACAAATAGAGTAGCAGGGAGTCTAAGTATCTCCTGGTCCTCTAAGTCAGTAAAGACAGGGGCAAGCTACAGGGCGTTTCAAAGTAAAAATATCTTACTCTATGCATAAACTGCAGCTTAGCAGTCAGCTTAATATGAGGGAAAATAGGCATGCTACTAAATTAGGTATTTTGAATCAGCTCTGGATGTGCCTCATTTTTACATTTATTTGATTCTCTGCAGTTGCTTAGACAATGCGTTGGCTACATAAAATGAGAAGATCCACGTACCCTCACTTTTCCTTCTGGAAAAAAAAAAAACCATATTTACAAAATTTTGTCTTCTAGTAGTGCGTTTCCATTTCCTTGCTACTTAGTGGTAGCTTTCTTATTGGTCAGAATATGCAAACATAAATCCACAGGTAAAATCTCTGAGCTAATCAGTTTGTCTGTTAGCTTTCTTTTTCTTCCTTATGAGTATTTCTGAATCTGTTCCTAACATAGAGGAACAAAAGTATCCTCCTCCTGATAAGCAGTATCACAAAAATAAGCACTATTATTCCAGTCAAAACCTTTAGCAGGCATAAACTTCAGTAAATATTTTTATATTGAGAGAATATAAGCAAAATTTAGAACTGCATTCTGGAATTTCAGAACTAGTGAACTGAAAAATGCTGTAGCTCAGGTCTTCAGCTTCTCAAAAGCCTATGGTCCTTGAGCTGCTGTTGTGTCTTCACTGCCTTTCCCTTTAATGGTAAGGCTAGATTCCAAGTTCAGGCACCACTATGTGTAACTGGTGAAGATTAGTACTGTAATTGGCTTTGGCATTTGTTTGAACCAAATCGTATCCAAAAACTTAAATTCAGCAAACATACATGTGTTCTGCAGCAGTCTTGTCCCTGACAGTGCTGTCTCTAACTAACAGTTAGCTTCATTCCTTGTTAAAAGAAATGCACTTACCTCAAATGTAGCAATCTCCCATTCAAATACTGCTGTGAGTTATGATTTGTTCCCACATCTTTGACAAATTTGGGATTGGACATTAAGGACCAAAAGGGATCAGGGAAAGCTCTGAATTGAAAATTCTGGACTCACCCAAGGGAAATTTTGTCCTTGTGGATGTTATTAGTACCTGATACCAGTAACTGGTTTTCTCCTCTAACTCAATGCCATCAGAGTTGTTTTTTTTACCATCCCTTATTACATTATTTGGACTAAACCATATCCTTAGCAGATTTCATTTGTCTAAAAGTGTACTAGCTCTGATACTGGTGGGATCATATCTGCAAAGATTTGAGATTTCATTCAAAAAGAGTCTGACCAGAAAGCAGTGGACTTCTGCTGCTTCTGTGTACTGTCACCTTGCACTTGATATAGATTTACGGAACCTCTAACATTTATTTTTCATCACTGATCTCTTAAGTGATTTCTATTAATTGCATTGTTTCCAGCCGCCTCTAACTTCAGGTAGTGCAGTACCACTGTGCATACTTAGACAAGCTGTAAGTAGGGATCAGCTTTGTCCATGCTCTGATGTCCCGAGCAACCTCAAGACTCATCAGTATTTTTCTGTCATTAAGAAATACTTGAGATATGTATGAACTAATTTAAATTTTTCTGTATCTTGGATGTGCATGATTGCTCCTCCCAGAAAAGCCTGCTCTGGAGGGTAATTAATTTCCTGTATATCTCTTCATGCAGCATCTTGCTCAGCCATTTGCTCTTTCAAGGTGGGCTGTGCAGCAGTTCTTTGTTCTCTCCTCCTGTGGGTGGCACTTCAACTTTAGCAGGAAAGTGAGGAGGACAATTTTTCTATATGTTGCAAAGAAAAGTCTGTGACAAATTAGCAATACTTAAGAAATATGTCAATACTGCAGGATGTTCCTTCTAAGCAATCAGTGAGATGGGGTCTATTTGTCTGTACAGTAATTTCTACATTGATTTACTATGAATTACTGTTCTGGTTTAGTTTGTTGCCATGGCCCTTGCTTCCGTGATTTGAGCTTAGCTGTGTTGTTCTTCCAAACTTGAGTGGAAAACCACCTCACTTTGTAACTATGTACATCGTCCCTTTTATATCAAACATGAAGCTTTGCAACAACTGCTGGTGCCACCTCACTGTCAACACCCTCAATCTTTCGAACAGTCAGAAATCTCAGTGGTTATTTCTGGTTGTGAAATTAGAAGTGAGAGGTAAACAGGAGATGACAAAATTCTGTTCTTGTCATTTTTGGGGGGACCACTTGTGAATTTGTGTATTTCTGAATATACCTTCAGAAACTTGATTTTTGTTGTTGTTTTAATGCATTTAATTATTTTGAGTTGAATTCTACATTATTTTAAATGCCTCATAGTATATCCACCCCTTTTCATTTCAGATTGCCTTTTACATATTCAGTAACATGTAATGAAACAGGTTTTTATGGAGTCAGAATTCTAACGAGGATTTGAAACGTTAATCAGAGTAACATCTGAAATGTTTTTCAGAGTCCTATGTGCAAGTGGCAATGCCTAAAAATGGCCTTGAGTGATTGTTAATAGAATAAAATGAATTGTAAGCATTTATGTTATTAACTCTTTAGTAATGACCAATAGCATTCCTTGGTTAAGTTTCTTGTCCCTCTGTTTAGGTGAGATGGTAGTATAGCTTACTTCTTAATACCTGGATAATTGTACTATTCATCCATAACAAAAGCTACACTGGAAAAGTTTCAGTCCATCCAGAATCGAAAGAACATCTAAACTTCTATTTTCAGGTTTTTCTATTGTATTACTTGGATAATCATTAACTGAAATAAAAATAAGAGTAAATTTTAAAGGAATGCATATGTTCACTACTAGCAGCTCTAGGTTCTCTCTTGACACCAAATCTTAGCTCAACAGGATCAGCCTTCATCTCTTTACTAACAAGATAGTCCTAAACAAAAATAAAGTAGAAAGAAATGGAGAACTTCACTCTATTTACTATCTCAAGTTTCAGATAGGCTAAAAAAATCTTAAATCCTCAATTCAAACGACAAATAAATCCCTAACTAAAGTAGATATGAATCACTTTAACTTGTTCAGACTCTGAGGAGCGTTTGACCTTTCAAATTTCTCAAGTTCTGTCACAACTTTTCCTTCTCAACCCTGATGATGGAAAAAAAAACAAAAGACTCTGAATGTGGCACAGAGAAATAGATTCAAATCCATAGTGGGTAGCTTTCATGGCTATGCCACATGACTCTCACTGGTGATATGTGACAGAATGAGGGGAAATGGCCTCAAGTTGCACCAGGGTAAGTGGTGCTAGATCTGATCTATCCTAGATCAGATATCAGGAAAAACTTTGCAGAAAGGGTTGTTAAGCACTGGAATAGGCTCCCCAGTGAGGTGGTTGAGTCACCATCCCTGGACGTGTTTAAAAACCATTTGGACGTGGTGCTCGGGGACATGATTTAGCAGAGGGAGTTTGGGGTTTGTATGGTCAGGTTGTGGTTGGACTTGATGGCCTTTAAGGTCTTTTCCAACCTTAGCGATTCTATGATTGTATAACTATGACTCACAATCTCCTGGCTTATGTTAACATGCAAATTTAAAATGAAAATTTCTGATTTATGAAGGGAAGGATAAAAAATCACAAAATTGGTAGCTGCAAAATACCTGGTTAGGTATAGCAGGAGCTGCCAGTCCTACAGCAATCCCAGCACTAAAGATGTTGTAAGGCCATGTGTATTATTGTACCAGAGCAACATAGATTGTGTAGTCTTTGCTCTTCAGCATGCTTTTGGACTACTTGGATGTTCTGAAATATTTATCCTCCAAAATTATTTTCTGCAGCTATGCAGTTAAGTCACCGTGACTCATGAATGGTTTCTTGCTGATTTTAATAGCAGGAATTCAAAAATGTGGGTTTACTTACTGTTTTCTTCTCCATTGACAGGTTTAAATTAACCTAAAGAATGCTATTGCGGCTGGCTATAACCACAACTGTAAATTCAAAGAGCACTTTGAGTAAATATTTTCTAGTATTTGCTTAAAATCCACAGCTTCAGCAAACGTTTCTGCTAGCAATTTATTTACTAGGACATGTTTAAAGCAAATACAAAAGGGATGCAAAACTGAAGTCAAAGCAACAAACGTGTTTTACAATTAAAATGAATATTCATAGGTAATATTTTGCAGCATTGACTCAATTCTAGTGTCAGTTCTCTGGGGACATGCCATCTTTTCCCTCATTTGCTAAAGGATCTATCATTTGTATGTATAATAGTTAGGGATAATAAGCGTTGTTTTACCTGTATTCAAGGACTTCTGAGCTGGCTTTGACTCAGCCAAAATATTTCCCTGGTCTTCAATAACCGCCTGCTGCATTGGAAGAACATATGAAGACGTCTCCTGAGAATCACTACAAAAACAGTGAAATAATTTGCTAGTTTAAAATCATTTCTGCCAGCAAAGAGACTTGAACTAGGACAACTTTGATCTTAGAATAAATTATGTCCTAAATTGCAGATCTCCTGCAGATAGTACAGAAGTAAAGAATATGTACCTTCATCTCTCTTTTCATTACTTTTTTTTTCCTTCTATTTTTAGAGAGATGCTGAAACTGATTACTTCCTTGTTTTTCCATAGTATGGGTGGCATTTCAGCAGAGGGCTCCTCCATCTGCCGTTTAGCCCAGAAGTCATAGCTTGTGCTTAATGGATGTATTCTGGAGTTCCGTTCTTAGAAATAATTGAAAATTAGGATGAGAATTTATTGCATTTCAGAATCCTACAGATATTAGGGTTTTTAATGTAGTAGAAATTGATTATGTAAATGGCAGTTATATTTGATGAGTAAATTTTTATATATTAAATGGTTATGGTTAGTGACCCTCTGTGCAGTTAGTTTCCTGGAAGAGATTCTGTATAAATTCTGCTTCCCTGGTTTGCATTCTCTTTTTATTGTCTTGTGCTGAATGATTTGTTTTGATGATTATAGATACTTTGTATTACTTAGACTACAGATTTATTTTACATGCAAATATTATCCAATTTCATGTCTTCATTAAACTTTAATAAGGCTTTACGAACTTAGCGCATAAAAGACAATATTGAATCAACAAAGCCTGTGTAATGATGATTGAAATGCAAGATCTAGGCAAAGCAGTGGGGGAAGTAGCTCAAGTGGTAGCAGTGCTGGTAAGCCTGACAATGCATTCAGTTTATTTTAAGCTTTAATAGCTTAAAAAAAGTGTGAAGTAAGAGTCTGGGGAGAAAAAAAAAAAAGAAAAAATGAGGGTACTACTGTTACTGTCAGTGGTATACTTGAAAGTAAATGCTAATGATGTTCATTTATATGTAGCACATGTAATTTCTTTTAGTGTTTTTAAGATGATAAAATAATCATAAAAAGAGATTCAGCTTGTGGGTTATGGTGTATGAGGAAAAACCTGAGTAAAATATGCCGTGCTATTGCAAAAAGGCAAAGATGATCATGAATCTCAAATAAAGCCTAAGTGGAATTATTGGGTGAAGGAATCTGGTCCTTAAAAAAAATTGCATTAAATACCCAAGCATAAATGTTGAGTACTCTGTTCAGTGCAGTAATGACTTGACTGCAGTAGACATAAGACATCTCTGCTACTTTCTCTGTTCTGGTTGCTACCACTGACACTCCTTTTGAAAGAGTGTGGTTCACTTAAACAAAACAGCTGGAAAAAAAGCACTGCATAGACTAAAAGAGTTGCAAGCCAGCCGAACACCAGCACTGTTGCTTTTCCAGACTGTGTGTTCACATTACCAGTCTCAAACTCACCAAGTAAGCAAAGGCAGCAGTCACTCTGTGTACAAGATCCACGAGAGCAAGAAGCTTGCCCAGATCTGGGAGAGGACAAATGGGCTGGCCTTTAGTGACCAGGGATTGCAGCAAGTGTGAGCAGCAGGGGTGTGCTACAGGCCTCTGGGCAATGTTGTGGTGCTTGGGGCAGCTTGCTTTGGTTGCAGACTCATAAGAATTTATTGCTGTCAGGCATAGAGGAAAGCTGGTACCTGGTAAAGATGTGTGTTTCTGGCAGAGATGTTCTGAGTTGAATGCTTGTGGTTTAATACAGAAACTAGGAGAAACTGAAAAGCCAGGAGGAGCACCCATCTTTGTTGATACAACCCATGGAGTGGAGGTGGTTAATGCTCATTTTCCTTCAGAAAAGACCAGAAAGGAAATAAAAGTATAAAAGCAGTAACAGAGAAGGGCATTCAGTGCACAGACATGTGCAATATTAAACAGCAGGGGAAGAGTGGAACCTTTAAGTGCTTCTGTCCCAGTGTCAGAAACCTAAAAAGTGAGAGAGCGAGTGAGCAGGAAAGCTGGGTGTCAGATAACGAGCCTGCTGTGATACATATCTCAGATGCGGTGGA
This sequence comes from Perdix hodgsoniae, assembly GCA_035772895.1. NCBI lineage: Eukaryota > Metazoa > Chordata > Aves > Galliformes > Phasianidae > Perdix > Perdix hodgsoniae. The sequence goes on from JAPSGF010000015.1 coordinate 7,086,146, forward strand.
AGGAGGATGATCAATGGGATGGTGATCAATGGGGCACAGAGTTGCCAGGCTACCAACTTTGCAGGAATGAGAGAATAATATGTACAGGCAGGAAAGTATCACAGCATGAGAAACATAACGGCTTAAAAATATTGCAGAAAAAGAGCACTGCAAAGGTCTTTCACAGGATTTCTGCCCACTCATAATAGGAAATAACTAATAAAAATAACTAGAAATGTACAGTAAACCTTTTCTCAGGACCACAAAGTTATCGGGAATGTGAAGTGAAATCAGAGAAGCTGGGAATTTAGGACACGGAATAATAGTGAGATATTTTTTCTGCACGGATACAGATAGGTCAGTGCTTCATCAAGATGAGATGTAGAAAGGAAATTTCTGGACATACAGATGATTGAATGGTAACGTTAATGTTAAAAATAAAAAGACACCATTCTGGATTTTGTATGATGATACAAAAGATCTACTTCAAGGCAAATTAAAGGAAGAACGAAGAACCCCCTTAGCAGTGATCACAGTGACAGTACACTTCCATGTCACAGTCAGAGAGAACAGGGTGAATAAGTCCAGTCAGTGAATACTTAAGTTTAGAGTAGGGGAACAAATTTAAAAACACAAAATAAAATCAAAATAAAAAATAAAAAAGAGGCAATTAGTCAAATAAATAAACTAGTAATCTGAAAAGCAAGATATCTGCAAAGAGCATGCTGTGTTCAAGAGTGCTTTATTATTAGAATCCCAGGTAAACTATCACATTGGAAATAAAATGGAAAGAAAACCAAAACAACAACAACAGAAGCTATCAAAGTAATCCTGGGAGCATGCCCCTGAGGAGGTTGTCACAGGGGAAGTCTTAAAAAATATTTTTTTAAAAAATATGGAGCTCATCCAAATAAAAACTAGAAAACCCATAAATCATGGCAGGTCAAATGTAGAAAGGAAACAGAGTACTAAAAATGTGAAGAGCAACTTTGAAGGGATTCTTGAGCTTCTTTTCAAAGGCTCTTAAGTCAAAAGCAGGAGTCAGGTAGGGCAAAGCTGGGATCGCTTAATGGCAAAACAATAAAGAAGAACTTGGGAACTAAAAGACTGTAGTGGAGAAGTTCAGTAAATTTCTTTCATTGCTCTTTGCTGTTGAGGACATTGGGGCAGTTCCTACAACTGTGCCGTTCTTTCCAGTAAATAGGGTAGGGGTAGGGGTCAGAGGAACTGGATGTGTATAGATAAATCACAGGAAGTGTTTGACCAAATACATGTATGAGATGTGGTGGAAAGCAAATACTAATGCTGAACCATTGCTGTACAGAGTTAACACAAAACATCAGTGAAGTCCTCCAGATCCAGGTCAATATCTCATCGATGACCTAGGAAAGAAAACAGGAAGAGAAAACCAAGTCTTTCTGGAGTCAAATGCTGTAGTTAGCAAGGATTAACCCCAGAATGACCTCACAAAGAAGTTCAGCACCATCCCTTAATGCTAGGCCTGATGAGTGCAGAGATCTTGGAGCCACTGCTGATATTTCTGCAAAGCCATCCCCTTGCTGAGGAGCAAGGTCACAAAATAAATGCTGGACATTGATGAGAAAGGCTATTGAGAGGCAGAGAGAACATTCTAATAGGGTATTGAGCCCTGGGTTAACAACAGTTCTCCCATCTAATGCAGCCTTTTCTTTTTGTACATTAGTAACACTAAGGTAAGAATTGTGATGCTCTGTGGTGTACTCTGAGAGAAATTAAGTAAAATTAAGTTTATGCAGATGACTTGTGCTTGCTTTGCCTAATGCAGCACAGTACCAGGCAGGAGGTAGAAGTCAGTAACATAATGTCAGATTAAATCCAGAGGCAGTATGGCTGAACTGACTGGAGCAGTGTGAGAGGTTTATATTAAAGCAAATCTTTGCCCCAACCCTGCTACAAGTTCATCCTGCATCTTTGCAGCTTTCCACCTCTATGTTGTTATTGTAGTTTTATTTTTTAGAAAGGAGATGGGGGGGGAATCTGTGGAGAAGAAAAAGCTAAATAGTAGTGTGTGAACATGATTTATTACTTATTTAAAAATCGAAATTTTGTGTGTGAAATACTGTAGTGGTGGAACGTCTTTCTGACAGTCCAAACATTAAATTCCTGCTTACATCTACTGGAAAGACTGCCAAAAAATTGCTCCAGGGCTGGCTCACTTCTGAACTCTCTCACTGCCCAAGCAATTCCAGACAACAGCATCTGTGATGAGAATTGATTGGCTACTAGTACGTTTGTTCAATGCAACCCCCATAAAGTGGGCAGAAAAGGGAAGAAGTCAAAGCATGAATGTTGTAAAGTTAAAACTAATGAGGAGAGAAGAAATTACTCAAGCTGAGCTCTAGAATTATCTTTTTCAAGTATCTTTTCTGATCACCAAAAATATAAATAGCTGATACATAGTACTAGAGTCAGCTGCTTACTTAATTTGTTGCATCCACCCACTTTAGTGTTTAAAATCTGCTCTTGAGGTGTGTACAAAATCAGAAGTTGATGCATGTGGTAGCTTGGTTACTGAGAACTTTCACACTTCCACAAAACTGCATGAATAATTTATTTTTTCCTTGTCTACCGAATGTAAACACACAGGCATACCTCCTATACCTAAAGATAAATATATGTATGGCTAAAAATATATATTCCACTACAATATAACTTCAGTAGTTTATACTGATTTTAACTTACCTGAAGTCAGATGATTCTATTTTGACTTCTAAATAGAATTCCCTTCCTCTGTGCTATAACCCATCATGTTTCTGAGAGTACCACTTCCTTACCTAGTTCTTCCTCCTGTAGCAAACTACAAACATATCCTCTCTATAAGCCTTTGACTTACTTCTGTTGTAAATTGTTCTCCTCAGTTACTTTTATGGAAACAAGGGAGAACATTTTTGTGTTTAACGACAGGGGGCTTTTCAAAGCAACAAATAGTCTGGGCACCATATTGTTCATAAATACAGTATTCTTGAAGATTTCACTTCCCAAGAGACATCAACATTATTATCTGCAGTCGGTGGCAGTGGCATATATCACAGTTTGGCTTTGCATGATGTAATGCAATCTGAAGTGTAAACAAGACATCTATTATAGTGGATGTAATCACTTTCTGTTTTATGACTTCACATTTTTATTATGCCTTCATTACATAGCAAGATATATTTCAACTTTGACCCTCATCTGCAGAGTGTATAAAAGGGTTTCAATAGATGAAAGCAATTTTTCACTTGTAAAAGCTGTCTTTTGATGATAATACTGAAAGGCTTCAGAAGAAATTTTTTTTGTCCACTCGAACTGCGTAGTGAAAGCACACAGACTACTCTTTCCTATAAATACAAAATACTTTTCTGGAATTCAGTTGCATTCTGTTTCATCTGGATTGCATCTTCCAAGCTGAAATCTGCTTTCTCCTTTAAGAGAAACAACTTGTTCATACATGTGAGTATATGCTAAATTAACAAAAGAAAAAGAAAAAAAGAAAAAAAAAACAACCTGAAAGTATGCAAATACATATAGTTCAAATATGATTTGTCTTGGCTATAAATCATTTTCAGAAGCTTGTCACTTTATCAGTTACATTGAACTGACTGTATAAAAAATGACAAGCAAAACCTAAAACCATTCAGTGATTTGGTTTTCCAGTTTCATTTGCATAAATAAGACATGCTACTGAACAAAAGCTCTGGAAGAATTTTTACTTGAGATGCTCATTGGCTAGGAATTTGCTTATTTTATGCATTTGCTGATAATTTAGTTTTGAAAATGACTGCACCTTTTTTCATCTCAGCTGTATCCTTCTCCAAGGGTTACATGCTGTAGAGATGTGTCTTCTGAACTATCTGCAACCTCTCATCTTTAGAAACTTGATTTCTCAGGAGAGCTGACAGTAACTTCAGACCTGATTTCAGAAGTATCTGCTTGTCAGGGGAATTCTTGGACGTAGAAATTCCTCCGAGATTTCTTAGCTATCAAAATCTTAGAATATATGAAATATTAAATCACACGGTCCAGAAGGGGTGACTGAAAGTTCTGCATGGATTTTAAGGCCTACCTGATGATTATCAGTACTCATATCATTAAAAAGGAGAATAATTAGGGGGAAAAGTATCTAAATAATTTGGTGAAAAGAGCTGAAGTCCAAGCAGATGTATTCAGTGTTATTCTTGGAAGAAGAAGGGATATATTAGAGACAAAACAAAAGAAGAAAAGAATAAGCATATGTAAGGAAAGTGAGAGAAAATCTGTCTCTAAAGCATATGACAAAGGTTAGAATAATTGTAGGAAACTGTACGCACACAATGGCTGTTTGCCATCACATTTGTGCCCTAACAGAATAGCATTTATTGCTACAATTCTCAGTGTTATTATCACACCATCATTGCAAAAATGAAGTGCCTCAAGGCAGAAACACCTTATCCTCATTCATCCTTGATATCTCCCTTGAATATATGCTTCAGTTTATGAAGGAAAATAACATTCTTTTTCTGAAAAATAAAATAAAGCTAAAACCAAACTTGTTCTTTCACAGAAAAGATCTGAAAGAAAGCTTCATGATTGCTGACCTGGATAATATTTGTCAATTATTATCCTGTAAGAGAGATATCCACTCAGAAAAGCCAGTCTTTCATATCTCCTCAGTTACTTCTGTATACACTGTAGGAACAATCTGTTTGCACAAGGTATGAATTGCAGTTTTGCACAATTGAGGACACTCTATGCTTTAATATTTGCTATTGTAAAACCATAAACTTGGTTGGTCCACCATGGAATCCTCTGGGCTAGTTGTAAAATAGAGGGCTGTTGGAGGAAGAGGTTTGTGTCAGAGCTGGAATTGTAATTGTGTGGGCTAATCTTCCTTGAACTGTAGAACCGTGCCATTTCTTGTACCATTAATCTCATAGTGTAGCCCCATTTTCACTGCATCTGGGAGTTCTTCAGCGCTGATTATCTCTCCGTGACTTGTTGGGTTGATGGGCCATTTATCTTCTTCTGGGTTGAGAAAAAGAATGAAATTTTAAGCAATGACAAAAATGTCTGCCTTAAAAGAAGGAACATGAAGAACATTATTCAGTGTGGATTATATCTCAGAGATGTTGTCTCACATCAGACTCAGCTAAATGAGGCAGAAGTAATTGTACTCATGGGTTGTTCCTACCTGCATTTTGTAGCAAGAAAGCTCTATAACACTTTATACTGCTATCTACTAACCATATCCCACCCAAAGGCATTAGCAGCCAAGTTCAGGCTGTCCAAAATTTTGGCAATGTTCTGAAAGAAAAACAACAAACCACTGCAAGAACAGGGAGGATCCAGAGAGCACCTGGGCTGCAAAGCTCCGGATCTCTGCAAGCAGTCTCACCATGGAGAGCTGCTTCGGTACTGGTGCTAGTGTGCCTGCTCTGAGGGCTCTGGGCTACAAATAAGTGGATTTGGGGTTTGGATAAATTTGGAGCAGACTGATGTCCTTCCCAAGGACTGGATCCTTACAGGCAGCTGAGATTTCAAGTCTACAGATGCTGTTGTGATGAAATAATTGTAGGGAAGGTGTACGGTGATAATATCTTAGATCTAGTTTTACCCATGTGAATAATATCTGAGTTTATCTTTGTGTGAAATACATTGCTGCAATCACCTGCAATTTTTCTTGCTGTATTGTCCTGTGTGACCGCAGTGGCTGCCAAGTCCTGCTCCGTGTTGCTCCATTTTGGTGCTACTCTTGAGAGTCACAACTTCTGTGTTAGGAGTTGTGAATGTAAGTAGTAGCAGCAGGGCAACTGTGCAGCTCACTGCCCAGAGTGAGGTTGTAAAGTAAATTTCAATATACCTGGAGCATCCTTACCTTCTAAAAACACCCTGCTTCTTTACAGATCCAGATATTAATATAATCTGAAAGAGAATAAATTAGCCTGGTTGCTTATCAAAGTGGATTCCATTGAATTTCATACCCAAACATTTAATTTAACCATTGCACATGAATTTAGAAAATAGAATATCAGAATCAAAATTCAAAATACTTATTCTTTCAAGATCAATGTTTGAACGGATATCTGAATATATTATAAATATACATTTGTATAGATCTCGTAAGAAATCATGTGAAATTATTTCCTGTTTCACACTGAAGGCAGGATAGCTGTTGACTCCAGTCCTGAACTCCACTCTGAATGTGGTAACTTGACTCAGTAAGGCATTTAAGCACAAGGAATCACAGAAAAAGTGATCTGATGAATCATGGCCCTAACCATGAAAATATGTCTAATGAAATTGTGTGAAATTAACTTTATTCACAAAGCACACCTGTTCCGCCAGGAAGATGGCTATAAATGTATTTGTGTCACCTGCCCCAGCTGTGAGAGCTCCTATAAATCACATAATTCCCTCTGACAACTGATACTGCCTTGAGGGCACCCTTTTCTTTCTTTGTGCTCTTTCTGAAAATGTGCATTTGCATAAATACAAATTTGTATGCCAATAAATTTTCCACTAGATTTCCTTTTTCTCTCATAAACTTGAATAATGTTCAGTTTATTCATAATTTACTCTTCCCTCCTCTCAAAATGGAGAAGAGGGAAGTTTTATGTACAGCCATGCTATGAAATAGGATGTTATTTCTTCAAATACGGCCCATCCAAAGGCACTATTTTTTCTTAAGGCGGTGTTTTTAAAGAGTAGTTTTCTTTGGCTGTGCTGAATCCAGATGAAAAAAAAGAAGCCAAAATCTCTGGTAAACCAATTGTACTGGGACTCTGCTTATTTATTGGTCTGATTCCCCAGTTCTCTCTTCTGTATCTGGAGAAATTTGTGCTCTCTTCTATCTAGATAGAATTTAAAACTAAACTCCTAAGAAAATCTTGTCTTGGGTGTGGAGCATGCAGTCCCCTGCTTCTACACCTCCTTTCATCCAATGTGAGAAGCCAGACCCCATGTGTGACTAAAGGGGTAGAACTTGAATTCCTGCACTCCAGGTGGGATGTGAGTCAGTCCTACTGCTGAGGGAGATCTTAATAAATACCTTATTGGTCATCTTAACAGGGCATGGAGTACATATGCTAGTAAGGTGCTCCTGTGTAAAAATACAATGGCTTTCCTTCAAGAGGGGTGTCAATTTATTAGTGGATGTCCAGAGAAGAGCAGTCCAGGGCTGAGATTAACAGAATTGCTGCAGAACAGCCTTTAGAGGAATAAATCATGGGGAGTCATTGTAACAGTTTTCAAGTATGTGAAAGACTGTTGCAAGGAAGGAAAAAAAACCAGCATTGTTTCTGCGTCTGTGACTTAGGATACAAGCAGTACCGGATTGAAGCTGTGAACAGAAAAATTTGGAATCACTGTTAGGGGAAAATAAGCAAACAAAAAACCAACAAAGCCAACTGTCTGTGACATGTACCATACAGCACTGCAGGACATGGCCTTAGGGAGGTTGTGGAGACTTTAAAGAGTCAGCTGGTTAAATATCAGCTGAGAATGACAAAAGAGCAGCAGCCTGTTCCCCTCATTTTTGATCTCAATGTGTAGAGTGACATTAGAATAATTACAGTCAGTCCTTTGTATGCATAATGTGTAATTATATCTTGGTAGGTCTGTAAAATTTGAGCAACAAAATATTACATTAATGCATGTGTGAAAAATAGATTTCAGCAACGCTTAGTTTTTCTTGCAGTACATCCATTTGTCTGCTTTTGCTGAGTTATATTATGTTTTAGCTTCATTCCTCCTGTGGTTAAAATATAAATTTCCACCAGTTCTTACAAACCATGGAATCATAGTTCCAAAAATTGGCTTTACTTGCAATTAAGATGAGAGACCTGGGACTGTTAAGCACGGAGTAGAGAAGACTGAGAGTGGATCTTATCAGTGCTTATATGTAAAGAGTAAAAGTCAATCAGCTGGGGCTGGGCTCTTTTCAGCAGTGTCCAGCACCGGGACAAGGGGCAATGGGCAATGGGCACAAACTGGAATAGAGGAGGTTCTGTATGAGTGTGAGGAAGAACTTTGCTGTTGGAGTGATGGAACACTGAAACTGGCTGCTCAAAGAGGTGGTGGAGTCTCCTCTGGAGTTATTCAGCAGCCACCTGAACACCCAGCTTGATGATCTGCAGTAAGGAACCTGCTTTAGCAGGAGGTTGGACTCAGTGGCTCCTTCTGACCCCTGTAATTCTATGATTCATTTCCCATAATATCTGTTGTGTCATCAGCAGAGCTTTTAGGTATGAATGCTTAGTAGAAGCTTCCATATTTGCTTGAGAAATCCATAATATCTGTAGCTTTTGACTCGCACAAATATTTTCCTTACAGTAACTTTTCCAAACAGATACTTGACTTGTACACTGTCACTTCTGTTTACTTTCTGGAGCTAAACCTGCTAAAGTTTACAACAAGCTTAACTGAAATTGGACCCTATGCTCTCCCTTGGTTACACATCAAAGAGAGTCTTTTCAGAAGATTTTGTATAGTACAGTGGCACAAAGGCAGTACTGCTACAATGTCTGCCCCAGAGGAAACCTGACATGAAATCTGAGCGAGATGAGTAGAGCTGACAACTCCTCCTGTTTGACCACGGAGTCTGGGGATGGTGCTAGGAATCCTAAACTTGCCAGGTGTTACTGTCACATCTTCTACAGCTAAGAATTTGGCCAGCAAATATCTCAGGAGTGAGTATAAAATATAGAAAAGTGCTGAGAGTACAAATAGAAATCTCAGAAGGAGCAGACTGGCAGTTCATTTTTGCACTCTTTCTTTCATAGAAAAACAAAACAAGGCACTGGAATGGCTCAGATCCATTATTGTATCTGCTTCATATCATACAACCACAAAACGGTCATCATAATTTATGGAAGTAATATAAGTGCTAGGGAGAATTGTTCTATGACTGTATGTTACATTTCTGCTCACAGGCATTCTCCATTGGACCAGAGACGGAAACAAGCCCCTGTCCCTCTGCTCCAGCAGTTAAATAATACAACAGCCCCAAGATCAGAGCAGTGGATGGTCCTTCAGTCTTCAGTTCTGAGCTGGCTTTGAAGACCTAGCCTTGTATATCAATATTAATTATATAAGTGTAGATCAGCCACACTCCCCTGAAATGCCCTTACATCTTCCACCTCAATTTGGATGTAACTATAGAATTTTCACTAGAAAGAATCTTCTCTCCCCGTGTCTCTAACTCCAGTGGTACAAAATTACCTCCACCTTGTTGGTGGGCTCAAGAAATTCCAGATTAAGCTGGTTGTTCAGCTACATGTGGTTCTTTTAGTGTGCAAGTAAGAGGTGCCTGTATCTCCCCACTGGGGCTTCCAGTTGATATCCATGCTATCACAAACTAGGCAATGTTTTCAAAGTGCTTCCTTTTCCATTATTTTTCCCTAGATGCCTTAGTTCATAGCATTATAAATCTCATTTTTCTGTGACCTGTCAGCATTCCTTTGATTGTTTAGTTGTGCACTCACCATTGCTGTCATTGTAGCCAGTTGTCATTTGTCATTGCTTTCGCTCTTTCTGGCTGTGTGGAGCACTCTGATTTCAAATGCTGACTGCTCCCAGTAACACAAACAACACAGCAGCTGGGGAGGGGAACTCGTGAAGAGATTATCCCCTGGTCCTGATCCACAGTGGAGTGCCAAGGTACCTGAAAATCCATGCAGTGGTCTGTCAACTATGCTTGCATGAATAGTTGCCGAAGTCTGTCATACAGCAATCTCATTTCAAGTTAGCTTTAGAAAATTGCTGTATTCCCCTTCGTGTATCTTCTGTTCTGCTACTGTGATTGAGTTGTTCCTCTTAATGTTTTTTATCTTAATTCTCTCTCCAGCTTGGTCTTTCTGCTCTTTGTTTTTCTTCAGTTTGTGCCTAATAAGGTTGCAAATCCATTTGGTAATGTTTAGCTATTTCACTTGTATCAGCCTGAGAATATGCAACCTGACTTTGTGACTCTCTCAACAGACTCTTTCTTACTTTTAACCTCTTTGTCAGTTAATACAAAAAGTTATGTGGAGGGCTTACCATAACATGGAAACTGGTGGAGAAATGCAGTCTGGGCTACAGTAGTTGTACCTTGGTTAAGCTTATGATCTTAAGTAATGTGGACCTAGCAAAGAGTGAAGTCAGAATGCCAAGCTTTGGGACAGTGAACTTCAAGATGTTTGAGGAATTATTGGATGAGATCCTCTTAGAAACTGTTTTTAGAGACAGAGGAAGGGGAAGAACTGGCAGCACTTTAAAGTGCTGTGTAATGAGTGGATGGGATTAAAGCAGTGGAAGTGAGGATGGGATCAGGAAAGCCAAAGAACAGATGGAATTGACAAGGAATGTGAAAAACAACAAGGACTTCTTTACATACATTGGGTAGAAGAGAAAGACAAAGGAGAGTGTACCCCCTTGAATAAATAAAGAGTGAGAACGTCACCTGAGACATGGAAAAGTTCTTTGCCTAAGCCTTCATGACCAGTCAGACTTCTCACATCTCTCATGTTTATGTGAGGGGTGGGGGAGCAAAATCCTTCTCAGTGTAAGAGCGGAGCAAGTTGGTGACCAACTCATGATAATGAATGTGTACAACTCTATGGGGCCAGATGACATGAATCCCAAGGTCCTGAAGGAACTGGCTGATGTGATGGCTGAGCCACTCTCCGTCGTATTTGAAAAATTGTGGCTGTCAGATGAAGTCCTTGGTGACTGGAAAAAGTGAAATATCACTGCCTTATTCAAGAAAGGGTGAAAAGAACTGGAAATTACAGGCTGGTAAGTTCACCTCTGTGCCTGGGAAGGTCATGGAGCAAATCCTCCTGGAAGAGATGTTAAGGCTCACCCAAGATGTGGAGGTGATCTGAGACAGCCAGCGTAGCTTCACCAAGGGCAAATTGTGCCTGACCTGACTGGTGGTTTCTATGATGGAGTGACAGAATCAGTAAACAAAGGAAGGGCATCTGGTGTCATCTACCTGGACTTGTGCAAAGCCTTTGACAAGATTCCATATTATTATTTCTAAATAGGAGAGATATGAATTTGAAGGCTGGACTTTTCTATGGATAAAGAATTGGTTGGATGATCATAGTCAGAGAGTTATTGTCAATGTCTATGTTGAGATAGAGGCCAGTCACAATCGTATTCCCCAGTGGTCTATCTTGGGGCTGTACTTTTCAACTTCTTTATCAGTGATGTAGATAGTGGGATTGAGCATACTCTGAGCTGATGGTATTAAGCTCGGTGTTGCAGTTGACACACAATAAAAGAGAAGGATGCCATACAGAGCGGCCTAAACACTCTCAGAAAGTGGGCATGTGAGAATCTAATGAGATATTTAACAAGGCCAAGTGCACGGTGTTGCATTGGGTTGAGGTAATCCCATATACAAGTACTGGCTGAGAGAAGAACTCATTGAGAGCAGAGCAGTCTTGCGGAGAAGAACTTGGGGGTCCTGGTGAGCAAAAAGCTGGACATGAGCCAGCACCGTGAATATACATATTTATTGTATTTTAAGTCCCTAGCTGCCTCAATAGAAACTGGATTCATATTCTGGTGAGGCTGGTGAAAAGCTCTGTGTTGACTTCCGTGGATTTTGGGTTGGAATTAGACCAGAATTAATAGCATTACTGTAAGAATCTCTGTCTTATACAACCTTTTCTCTCTTTAACAGCTTTTTTAGCTAAATAAAATGACTGTTGTGTTTGAAGAAGAAAGCTTAAACATTTGCAGTATTTGGTAACTCAGTTTAGATCTCATGATATATCGTGTTCTTCAGAAACTTTTATGTCCTAGAGGGAAGTTATAACTTAAGAACTTCAGCTGTCATTAAAAAAAAAAAAAAAAAAAAAAAAAAGATTGCTTGGTCTTAAGATTACCCAAAGGAGCTAGCAAATATGAGCAATAAAAGAAAAAGAAAAAAAAGAAAAAGAAAAAAAAGAGTGAAATAATGATTCTTAAGTTGATCTTGCATCCTCTGAGGAAGATGACTCAGGGTAGTGAATGTATATAATTCATTCTGGGGAAAAAGAAACTGCCTGACTGGGCATAAGGCACTCCTCTTAATGCTAAATTGGGATAATATGCCTGAGAAACTTTGGAATGGGAAAAAAACCTGTGGTGTACATATTGAATACAAACTCTAGGTATAACCTTCAGATATCTCATTTGTTTCGTTCATTTCATTGCCTTTCCCACAAATTTTGTATTTCTCTTGATGGAATTGGGATTTTGTACTACTTAGGTTCCTTTTAAAATACTCTTTCTTACTATTTTCCATACCTTTACAACTAAGATATTTCAGATTCAACAAAATGTTAGTAGGTCTATAAAAGTTTATGTAAGTCATCATTTTGTAAACACAGATCAACTTTAAGCAAAGGTGATCTTACGTACCTCTGAGACTCAATTTGAATTTCACACAAATACATGTTACTTAATTGTATTTACTTGCTTGGATTATAAATAATTAAGAATGCCTGTCCAAATCTCCTGGTGCCACAATATGTCAATAGCTATACCATCCTAGCAGTGTGCAATTAATTATTTTAACAGGAACTCAGCCAAACAACATCCAATGGAGATTCTTCAGTCTCATCTTTACTGCGAGAAACAATCCATACTTTTCCCCAGAAATATAAAAAATGTACTTTCTGTGTCCTCCTTCTCCTTTCTTCTTTCTCTTCATCTGTTTTAAAATTGAGAAGACATATGATTCAGCCCTTGTTTCCTCTGTACTGATTTGTTTTCAGCTAGTGAAGACTTTGGAATTCATTTTTACAAAATGCTGCTAGTTCTCTGAATCCACACCTAATTAAAGATTTGTTTCAGTGTTTACAAATCTTTCAGTAGTCCACATTGCATTTGATGCTGTTGGGTGAGATTTATTTTTTAAAAATGTTTATATTTAAATTAAACATCCAGAAATAACCAAACAGTTCTGTATAGATTTACTAACATGAATATTAATAAATTATGTGCATTAATATAATCAGCCAGGTTATATACATGCATGTATGCATGTATATAATTTTGCTGGTCTGTGCCATTGTGATGAAAGAGACCTCTGAAAAGACATAACATTGCCTAAAAGGTTTATGGAAACATTGAAGAGTGTTCCAGTCACCAACATTCATTTTGCACTGTGTTTGTATGGAGTACTTGCCTGAAACCCAGGGATATGGGGGAGAGAGTTGTGGTATTTTGGTTCTTGCTTTATTATTATTATTATTATTATTATTATTTTATTTTATTTTTTATTTTTATTTTATTATTATTATTATTTTGATAGTTCAAAACAGATTTCCAATATCCCACAATCAAATGTGGTGAACAATGTACAAGTGATAATATACCCGTTCTGCATTTCAGTTTCTTCATCTATTAAATCTGTTAAAAAAAAAAGGGCTTTTTCATGTCTGGGAGCATTATCTCACATTTACCATTAAAACCCTTTGAAGTCTTCTGTCAGGTGCTGTAATTCTCCTCTCTGCAATTAAACGTGCTGATAGTTGTCTGATGTGATTGATGTATTAGGTTTTCTAAGAAGTTGATGCAATTTTATAAACTTTATTTTTCATCAACCCCTTAAAGGGGTCAAAGCAGAAAAGGTAATATAACATCTAGTCTATCTGGATACTAGACTGTCCGCAGCTGTGGTCATAGGTGTAACTCTTAGCTGAGAGCACAGCTAGGTTACCATTTCTCCATTGTAGCAGTAGACTGGTCCCTGAATTCCTTTTGAAAATATATCCCCAGTACCATCATTTTTACTCATTGACAAAACAGTGCTTTGCAGGTTAGAAGCATCTGCCCTCTCTCAGTCACCTGAGAGAAGATTCTGGTTTTCCATACTGACATGGAAATGCATCAAATTGGTTTTGTGTTTCCCCATTCTATTTAACCATCATAATGTTACTTATCTCAGGAATTAGATGACACTTAAACATCTCTCAGAGGTATTTTATATTGTGTAAAAATACAATTCACTTAGACCTACTAAAATAAGACTTTTCAAAAGCATATTTAAGTCTCACACTTTGTTATTAATTTCCTTCTTTAGGCTAAATTCTAATGCATGTATACCCAGTAGAATAATGTACCTGCAATTTTTTTTTATTCATATGCATTCACAAATCAAAGTAATAGCATACATTCCTAAGAAATATTAATCTTGTTCATCTCCCTCTTTTTTCTTTTTTGTTGTAACATCCACACAATATTTCTTGAGAAGGGAGCTAAAGAAAAAGCAAAATTTGAAATGCATCGAGATTAAGTACTAATAATTTGATAATAGTAATCATATAATAAATGGTATCCTCATAATATCTGCTGTTGGTTTTGAACATAATGAATCATACAGCAATCATGCAGTTGAAGAGCACATCATTCTTAAGCCTTTCATTATGAATGTGCTTTTCGTATTTCAAACTGAATGAGTCTATGGCTGTAGGGGGAAAAATAAGGCTGAAGTTTTATGAATCTAAAAGTTCAGGCTGAGAATAAAAATTAGTACAGCGTTTGAAAGTGAGACTGAAAACTTTATATTATTCTCTGTCGCAGAGCTACTGAAACCCTCCCTCCTGCCATAGTGAACTAAGAATTTCTGAGACTTTGACAGTTATAGGCTCTATATAATCATTAATGTCGTATGAATAAATAAAGCCTACTTAATTCAACACTAATGAGATAAAGTGTGTTCAGACAGTTTTCAGCACTGAAGACCATATTTGCTCATAGTTCTGCTAGAATAATTGTTCATTGTTGTCATGTTATGCAAATTATTTTCAACCATGTAGAGCTCTGTAGACAGCATACACTAGCAACGCTGTGTGAAACTGTGGAAAATGTTAATATAAACTTGATATATTTTGCTAGCAGTTATTATTTTGGGGTATTTAAAATGTAATTTTAGTTGCAATTAGGAACAGATACGTTTGGAATTAGCCAAAATAACAGGAGAGCAGAGGGATTATGAAGAAGGAAGGAAGGCTAAATTGGGCCATGCTCACATCCAGAGAGATGTTTAAATAATCCTGATATACTTAATACACTTCAAAGCATTTTATCTTTTATTGAGTTCTTTTTCAAGAACCTTCCAAGTTTCCCTTGTTCTCCTCTTCACTGCTACTTATAGTGTGCACAGCATATGAACTTATCTGTCCAATTATTGCATATTTTACCATGCTCTCTGCTCACTTCTGCCATTTTTTATGGAAAGGAAGAAGGAGATTAGATTATGAATTTAATGGACAGAGTCTGCTTCAAACTCTGCTCAAAACTGTAAGCTCAAAAGAGATTAAATTTAACAGAAATGTTAAAGCTAAGGTGTGTATATGTGGAAGCTTGCAGGCATCTGTTCTGCCATATATGATTCATCAGGGGCAAATGTGAAAAATGGTATCAATTGGTCCCCCTGTGTTTGTGAAAACTCATCATCAGTTTTGTCATAGCAAGGTTTGAAAGCAGTGTCGGGACAATGGTGCTACCTCCAGAGCAGAATTCTCTCTCATCCTAATGAAGGGTAGCTCAGCCTGTTGGTTGTGAGTCTTACCGTGAGCATTCTCCTGCCTCTGAGGTCATCCAGGGAGTGATCCGGGTTCTGATAGGAATCTGATTGAACTGAAAAGCATGCTAGGCTGCAATTCTGGCAATGGAAGATGAACTTTTGAGCATTTTCAGGTGCATTTAAATGCACAGTAACTAGATCAATTGAAAATATCTCCTCCTGTCTGTGCTTTGTATTTTTAAACTACTGGAAATGACATGAAAACACTGAACTCATAATATTTTTCTACTACCTGTGCCACATCGCAGTGACAGGATACATGCTCTCAATTGTTACTGTAAACTGCTGGCTAATCTCCCTCTTTTAATATCAGCAGTTATATTTATGCAAATTAACGTTGTAAAATTTTCTTGTCATCCATAGTTCTGAATTTGCTTCAATATTTGTGAACCAACCATCTCACTAAAGAAAAAAAAAAAAAAAGGAAAAGGAAAAGAGGCAGCAGCTAAATTAAGACCAAACCTACTTATAATAAAAGTAAGAAATAAAATTTATTAGTATACTTAAATACTGGCATGTTTTTCAGGAAAAAAAAAATCATAAAAAGTGATAAAAAGATAAATAAGCTGAACTGTGAGAAGGTTGAAGAAGAAAAAAAAATAGAAGTCCAAAGTTCATTTCAGAGGAGGCATTAATAAAAACCGGATGACGTGCAGCAAAGGAAATTAGCTCCTACTGTATATGGACATGAATAATGCTGGAGGATGTATTGTATAACTTAATCAGATAGGCTGTAACAGGAAGATGCAACTGTGGTTTCCTTAATGACCGGTGGGTGATGTAATCAAATGCTAAATGCATATTGTCAGGTTCTGACAACTTTCTATCAAGACAAAGATGGAGTATCACTTAACCAGGAGCTGAGACTGATAACACATCCTCTCCCCAGTGAAAGGAGGTAGGAGTAGACAGGTTTCTATAATGCTGTTGTGACATGAAGCAATCTTCCTGTGTCATTCTCTAATGTAAATATCGTGTTCCCTCAGGGTACGTGTCTGCTGAGATCAGCAAGCTATGAAGTTATTAGTGCTGCTGGCTCGGGCACAGGGCACATCCAAGGCCAACACAGCATGGCCCTGCGGGAGGCTCAGTCTCAGCCAGCAGCTCAGCCTCTGGTGCTCCACCATACAGGTCCACGGGTTGTCTGCAATTAAGGTAGTGTGGGACTGACTGAATGCCCACACCTCTCCCTTAGGGAGTGAGAGCTCTCCTGTAAAATAGCTTTTCTGATATTGGGCTTGGAGGACTTCAAACCTGCCATTTCTCTTGCTGTTCTGCATGTTGTCAGAACAGTTAGCCTCCATCTCAGGGGCAAACCAGGGCTGGATGCACCTGCCTCAGGATGACTCTGAATAGGAGGGAGGGCTTGGTCCTTGCTGGCTTCCTGGCACATGTAGGTACCAGCCCTTTGTTCACCAGATTGGAGTGATATAGCAGCAGTTTCACTGCAGGTTACTGGGGTGAATATAAGAGACAAACAGAGTGAAAACTAAGACTGAGTTCACTGATAATCCTTGGCTTTGCATTTTAATGCATATTACTAGTTGAGTGCTAGATTGTGTTCTTATGACAGAGCAGATTAGGAAACCATTTGCATGTGAATCTCTCTAAATCAGTGCAGTTTCCCTGGTAACAAATGGAGAACCAAGCTCCAAAATTTGCTAGTTGCCATTAAAATGTGTGCAAGTGGGGAGTGTGTGTTCTTTTTGCAAGTTTTTATTAGAGGAAAAAAAAGGGACTGCAAAACTTAACAAGATGCCTGATTTACATAAAATGAGAGGTTGAGGAAATGAAATCAGTTCTTCAACCAGCAGCGCTTAACTTATACAAAAATCTCATTTCTAGTCAAACAAAACCAGGGTATTTTGCAGACAGAGTTTTGCTTTCTGGCTATTGCAAATGAAATTTGCTATTGCTTATTATTTTGGGGGAAGCTGACAAGAAATGGCATTTCCATCAGGCCCGGCTTTCCAAGCTCCCTTAGAAGCCAGCTGGGAAGGCTTGGTGTTAATTTTGCTGGTGACACAACAGGGCTTCCCAGCTCCATCAGTGGCTCTGCAGTCAGTTCCTCAATCTGTTCTGGTTTAGCCTTTAGGGAGGTTCTAATGGGTTCCCAGTCCCTTCACAGCCATTGGCTGGATTGAGTCTTGAGTAGTCTGTGATTAGAGCATCCCTAGTTGTTTTCTGAATGTGTAGTATCTGCTGTTTTCCTTTGGTGATTTCATGAAACTTTTCATATATTACCTCAGTGGTTTTGGTGCTCACTTTTTCAGGGATTTATCAGCAAAATATCTGATAATAAATCTGCCTCATTAAAAATTAACTCAAAAAATATAACTGAAAACATGTAAGCACACAGGTGAAAAACAATCTTTTTTTCCCCCTCTTTGTTTGTTTCAATTGCTAGATCTCTGTTTAATAATCTCCAGTTTGCAAGTTATCCTAATTAGGCATAAGTTTGGATGTGGAGCAAATTGGAGCTCCTGTTGCCTCAAATCTCTGCAATGCACATATGAAAGAAAATTCTATATAAAAAGATCTCCTCTCAGTAGAAAAGTATCTCTCTTGTTCAGAGGTCTAATTTTTGTAAACGTTAAAATCATAAAATAGGTTTTGTAATAAATAAAAGTAATTACTGTTCAGCAGTCACTTAGCAGCCAGCTAAGCTCCTTCTGCAACTGAACACAGCTTTGCTTCATTTTATCCGACTAGAGTGATATTTCATGTCATGCTGGGTTTTCTTTCCATTAATGAGCCATACAATAATCAGGAATAAAAGAGGGAAAAATATATTTGAATACAGAAGATCTGAGTTACTGAAAGCTCATATCTTCAGCATGAGAAAGCCTTATCTTTATCTCTTGTTTAATTATTATTTTATCACTGAAAGCTGTGGCACAATTAGAAAGGATCTTGCAGGTGATTGAGCTGCGTGATGGAATTCAAGTGCCACAGGAGGTGGGTTGTGGTCTCATACTTTTCCAAATTCTCTCCTCATCTTTGTGGTTGCTGTTCAGCTTCTTTAGAACACACATTAAACCTTCCCACTGATATACATAATTCCATGAAATAAATAATATACTATAATATCAATAACTATGTTTGTTTGCTTTTAATGGGAGATTAATGTTTCAGTTTTTTGTTAGTGCCGTCAGACCCATAGGCCTAAGAATTGGGCTTGGGAGCATCATTTTTACATCCTCAAATCTCTCTATATTATATATATTTATATTTATACCAGTAATTTATATTTAAACCAGTAACTCAAGCATACTTTTATTCAAAAATTATTTTCTCTTTTTCATCTTCCATTTCACAAGCTTATGGATTTACTAGACAGCTAACATGAAAACATGTAAGAATGGGGATTCAGTATCTCTGTTTGCAGGAGGGTCCTCGTACAGATGACAAAAGTTTGTTTCACTTTGAAGGACACACTGAAATGTTCCTAGATTGTAATTACATTTCCAGTTTCCTGCCAGCATGTGCTGATTGCCTTTTGCAACTTCCTTGGGGTCTTGTCAATCCATTGATTAAGAAGCACTCAGAGTGGATTTGTACTACATTTGAATAGCTGATATCATTTGATTAGAGCTGAATGCTGATATGACCCACTGTAAATAGCAATTTCTAAATCCTGAAATGAATGATGAATCTTGTGATGTTAACTACTCCTCACTTCTCTGGACCTTCATATGGCTACCCTGTAGGAATAGTTGTTTGTGAATGAAATACTCTTTCAGTTGCAGAAAAAACAGAGCATGCAGTGACCAGAGCTAAAAGGCAATAACATCATGAATTGTGTCTTAAAAGAAGCAAAGTTCCTTAAAGCACCAACTTCCACGGTAATTGTTCCTGTGCTTTGCTATATCTAGCTCAGCCAAGTTCGTGTACTCTTATTTTGGACAACATGAGCAATGTTACAGCTGCTCCAGGATAACCCCATCCGTTGGTCTGAAAGACAGAACCAGATTTGCTCAGCGGGCTCCACTAAGTTGTTGGTGGCTGCCAAGGGCAGCAGGATAATGTGTGAGCTTCAGAGCTTTGGGAGAATTAGGGATCGGATTCATGCAGAGAAATATTAAATAGAAAACTTGTTTATAAACACTAAATAAAATGTCCTCCTGAGAGCGACCTTTGATATCTTCACATGCTTTGCAGCAAAACTGCTCTGTGACTGCTGCATGTAGAATTTTAAATTGACAAAATACAGAATTTAGTAGTAAGACACAAAAACAAAAGCCTTTGATGCTTGGCTTGTATAATGTTCTCTTACATACCTGTATGGAGAGCGAGGGGGGAGTAATGTCTGCTAAATTAATGGAATTTCAAGGCCATTTTCTCAATTCCTACATAAAGGATCTATCTAAGAATATATACATATATATATATATATATGTATTTTTTTAAGGCTATTATCTGTCTATTATCTAAGATAACTTCAAAATGTGTTTTCATTTCTCGGTACTGATTTTCAACATAATTATTGGTCAATTATTCTTATAATTTGTTACCATTAGGGCAAATACTCATTTGGATAACTATACTAATATGTTTGTAATTAGAGTAGTCTATGAAATTAAGCAGATTTGGAAGAAAATTGTTAAAGCTCTTTTTCCCAGGTTTCATAAATATACATTATTTCTTTCTCTGTTTTTTTTTTTTTTCAAGTATCTCAGTATTTTGATTGAATACTCACTGCAGGTGACAAAGAAGGATTTTTAGATTAAGAATAATATCATGGACATGAAGATTCACATGGATTTAAAGGGCAATTTCCCTCTGTAGCAAACAATACACAATTATGAGAACCTTTTTCTACACGCAGTTTTCCATAAACAAACAAATGTAGATACGCTCACGTGAATAAAAGGTGTCATTGACTTGTAGCATGCTACAGAAATTTGGGATTATTCAGATTCATTCCTACCTGTAGTCAAAACAGTTTTATTCATTGTATTTATAATTTGAACCACAACTGCTGTATATTGCTATTTATTTTTTTTAATATGACTGAACATGTAATGAAAATCCAGTCTGAAACTTCATAAAATGATGTTCCCTGCTCTTCTGAATTGATATTATCTTTGTCTGACTTACTGACATTCTGAAAACAGGGCTATGAAGGTACATAAAGGTGGAGAAACTTTTAAATTTGTCCAAAGTTCTGAGATAATGTGGACAAACTCTACGGAATATTTACTAAAGGGATTTGAATTTGTTACATTGAAATATATTTGAAGTTGAACATTTCCCAAGGAAATAATGGCTAAATATCACCATAATATAATGTCCTTCAAAGTGAGTGAACCATTTTAATGAAAAAAAAAAATATATATATATATATATAGTACTCTAATATTTACAAATCTGTCCTTAAGCAGAATCAGAAAATCCCTGAATCCAAAAAGTTACAGAAGGGATCTGCTACATACATCAAGATCCCTTTGTCATAGACTTGCTTTTGTTTTTTACCATTAGTGAATGCCTTTGCCTTGTAATTTCACTGTGGTTGTACCAAATGCTATGTTCACAAACTCGCTTGCAATTCTTTGCAACTGCTGCTTGGCAGAGCCTGAGCAGTGGCAGATTGAAGTATAGGAGGATATATGGGTTGGCCACAGGCAGTCTATTCCAGTGCTTACTGGTATAGCCATTAGTATCTGTGCTCTAATGACTGATGTGGATCTTTCATGCTGAAATTGAGATGTGTGATTTGTTTCTCATCAGCTACAGTATAGGAAACAGATAATCTGATAATCTTCTTCTGCCCTATAGATGTCTTTCTGTGCTTAAAAACTATTGCCACTGCTATTTTTTTTCTTCTAGCCTTTATTATTATTATTATTGCTGGAGATTTTGACTTTTTTTGAACCAACTATTCTGTCTTTTCTTATCTCTTTCCACTACTCCCTGTGGCTTATTCACATTTTCTTGTACTGCAGAGCCTGCACAAAGCTCTGGCAATAGGAATGCTCAAAAAAAACCAAAGATGTTAAATGCAAGATTTAAATTCGTTAATTTTTTTTGGAAATTTCTCCAGATATGCATTCAAAATGATCTTTCAGAACAGTTCATATAATTCCTGTGTACAGAAGCTTTAGATATTTAGCTATAAATTTAAGAAAAGAAAATAAAAGCATATGCATGTAAATGATCAGTCCATATCAGAGCTGAGGAAGGATTCAGTACAAAACCATTTTGTATTTTGGAAGAACCTTTTTCCAACAAATCTGAAAAGTCATAGCTAAGATTTGCTAAGATTTGGCATCCCTTATTTATCATTTGATTCGAAAATCAGATCTTGTTCTTAAAAGCAACATAAAATTTCAGCTGAAGAAATATACCTGGAAGAAAGTTTTCGTTGTTCTTTGATCATATGCATTTCTTAGTTCAAGTAGAAAATCTGAACAGTTACTGAGGTAAAAATTCCCTCTTCATTTTCAGCAACTCCTTGGGACTCAGCAGTTTTCCATATAAGCAAAATCTTGAAAATGAATGAGCAGTGCTGGGAAGTTAATAACATAAATGAATGGCAAATTCTTAACTGGAAATGTATTTTTTGCATAGCTGCTACTGGAAGCAGTCACTTCCATAGTGTCTGTTGGTTCCAAAATCCCACTGTAACCATCTTGCTTTCAATACGCAGATACCTCAAGATGTCATGTCTGTGATTATATTACTACTAAAATCAAATGAGGTGTAGAGGCTATACCAGGAGGACAGTGAGGTGGGCTGAAATCTGCTTGAAGCACTGAGGCTTTAAGTGCTGTGGTCAGTCCAGGCAGAGTCCCCAGTGCTGTACTTTAGGTGTCAGTACTGGAGATAGCACTGCGTAACACCTTCATTCATGACCTGGGTAATGGGATGGAGTATATGCTCAGTAGGTTTCCAAATGCAAGACTGGATGGTGTAGGTGATACACTGGATGGCTTTACTGTCCTTCTGTAGCACTCTCACAGCGTGGAAAAAAAATGGTCAAGCAGGAATGTCACAAAGTTCAATGGGATACGCTAAGTCATATCTAACAGTATTTCAAAATAATGCTAAATAACTAAAATAACAACCCTTCTCCAAAATTTTGGGATTCTTAATTGACAGTCAGTCAAAATCCTCTTGAATAACATCACTGAACAGATTCTTAACTGGTAAATTGTTCTGAAGTAGATATAGAAAGCATGTAGGTAGAAAACTTGCTCTGGAAGGTATAAACAAATATGTCATCTCCTTTATTTACTCTGTATTTGTGGAGGGTGCTATTCAGGCAAAAGTTTCTGATACAAATCTGGCCTGAATGTCTGTGCTCTCAAAACTCATCAGCTGTGCTTGCTCACTACTTTTTGCATGTTTGTCTTGATAATGAAACTACAAGACTTATGAAAGACTTTAAACACCTATATCCTAATTTTTGGAAGCATTTTCTTGTTTTCAGATCATGCTTCAAAATCTGAAAAATATGTGATAGCTATCATTACAAAATAAACTGTTTTATTAAAAATAAGGAAGGGCCCGACTGTCTGTCCTTGGATTCATTGTTTGTGAGGCTGTATGGATAACAGTACTGGTGGCAAAGTGAGGAAATGCCCATGCTTATGTTTGCATTACAGCATACATATAGCTACGGAAAAGGCTTCTGTTGCTTTTGCTGGCAATTCTACATGTGGGAAGGAAGCAATTTTATTGAAACAAAGTGATTAATGTATTGCACCTACCATAGCAGAGGAGTTGTATAAGCACACAGCACTTACATATTTGCATGTAAATATCTGAAATGGTTTATTTCTTGGCTGGCAGTACTCCTGTCAGCTTTAGAACACCAGGTGGTACTATTCAAGAAAGTACGTTGTGTTTGCAGTGTCTCTCTTAATAGAAAAGCTCAATAGAAATTGTTTAAATCTTTTTTTTTCTCTCTCTCCTTAAAATAAGATATATTTTGAGTGGAAACAAGATTGGTTGTTAGTGCTATTTCTGTTGATACAAGCTTAATTGATTTTTTTAAAAATTGCTAAAAATAAGTCACAGAAATTGGGTATTCTGAGTTCTGTGTCCCCAAGCAAGGGATAAGAAGTTCAGGTACAGGAAAGCAAGTTGTATGTCTCTGAGTAAAAGTCTGAAAGTCAGCTGATTTATAGAGGTAGACCTGTGAATAAAATTTCTGTCAGTGGAAGATTGTTCATTCTGTATTTGGACTGAGCTACTGTTGTTAACTAGTAAGTCTGCAGCTGAAGAAACAGCCAGCTGCTCTTTCAGATAAGTTGGTGCATAAACAGGTTGGCCAGTAATTTGTTCCTTTCCTTTACTCAATTTTATGAGATGTTATCTCTCACGATTCTTATTGACATTTTGACATTGCTGTACTTGGCACATTATATGTATATCAAATATAGTTCTATAATTATCATTATTTAGCTTTTTATACCTATTTAATATTTAGTAATCTGTGTATCTAGAAACATCTTTGTGTTGTTAAACATTTTCTGGCATGATGTGAAACTGCTACAGATATAAGAAAATTGGCTGAAGGTTGTTGTTATGTTATTGAACATAACACACATCCAACATAGAGAAAAGGTGACTATATTTGACAATCAGTTACCAGTGTTAAATTATGCTAAATAGATCGGCTAAAATACACTTTGAAATTAAGACAATTATGATGTGGCCCCACACGCTGTTCATCACGAATGTGACATGGATGTTAATTAGGTGACCGGAGTAGGAAGCTATGATTGAAATGGCTGTGCTACTCAGATGCACGAAACATGGTCACTCCTCTTCAGACACAAATCTTTAGAGTCCTTTTTGCATTTCTTCACACTATGGCCTTCCAGAACCTGTGTTCAGCAAGGCTCAAGGCAGCAGGCACCATTCTGCCTTCCCTGCTTCCCAGCAGTGCTTTAGCAAAGGGCCAGTGTCAGATCTGTGTTCTTTGCAGCCAGTACAGAAGGAGCTATGAGCACCCCAGGCAGGTACTTCTCATCCACAGGATGCTATGCGCCACTTAAGAGCTTGCTGCCAGCAAGAGTGAAGAAATGATAGTCAGGTATCTGAGAAACACCCATACCTGAATGTTTGAATGTGTTTTCAGTAGACTATTTCCCTAAGCAGGTTTTGAGGGAGCTGTTTAAATGCGGCAAAGGAATATGAGCTTGCATCAAATTTTTCTAAGTAAAGTCTTCAGCAACTGAAGAAAGATGGAGCTTTCTTCAAATTGTATTTAGGAGACAAAATCATTGTGTTCAAGAGGAAAAATATTTTTTTCTTTGAATCAAACGATTCTTGTTCGCTTGCAGAGACCCATGAATCGTACAAACTTAATAAGCGATGTAGTTGTTCTCCAAGTTTTGTGGTACAGATGTAGCTTATCTTGTCAGGAAAAAAAAAAAAAAAGCTTTTTTTTTTTCCCCTGAAGCATGGTGCTGCCATTCTAAGGAAAACATACAAGCAAAGAGCTCTTCCAAGAGAATCAAAGGATTTCACTGAGGAAGGACTGAGTTGGTATGAGTTTCTTTTAAATATCAATACTGATAATTAATAACAGCAATGGAAGAGCCCAAACTGTCCTTCAACAGTGAAAGGAAACCGTGTGTATTATCACTTGATCATGCCTCAGAAGGCTTCTGACTGTCGTGGGTTGTTTCTGCTTGTTTAAATCATCCTGAAGTACCAGCATGTACTTAGGAGCGCCTGTCATTCTCTTCCCTTTGATTGAATTGAAATAATGAGCTTTTGGAAAGCATAGATTTAAGAATGAGTGCAAGCTGACATGAGCAGTTGGACATAGATTTTGAACAATGTGAAGATGTGGGGAAGGATGCCAGAATGACATGTCTTTTGGGATGTTACTGGGCCCCTCTGTCTCCTGGATATCCCCGCTGGGCCTCAGCATGGTGCACAGCTGGGAAGTTTATGTTACAGATTTCTGGCCCTTCTGATGTTTTTTTGTTTCTGGTGGTGATGGTGTTCAGTAGCTCAACTGAAGTGGCTACGAAAAGTGAAGCTCTTGATTCAGTTTTTCATGCTTTATACACAGCTAAACCTGTTGGATAACAGCCCACATTGCTGATCAGTTCGTGGAAAGCATCACAAATTCAGACGTTTGAGGACAGTCCATCTGCTGTTCTTTGAGCTGTTTCAAATCATTGTGATGCTTAGACCACGAGCAATGAAATGCAGCACATACAGTGCTGAGCACTCTTTGGTACAGGCTTACTGTGCATTTGCAGGCAGAATTCAGTTAAAGATTTTAGCTCATACGCAAACATTTCTTAGGAGACCAGCTTGTCCAAAGCAATGTCAAGAATGTTTTTGGTGAAGTTTTGGGGTACAAACTCTCAGAAGGGCTCTTTAATGCACCATCTGTTGGTAATCTATGCATGTGAAATATATGTGTTTTATCACTGAAAGTGGATTAAGTTGTTACATTGTTTCAGCCATTTAATTTTGGAGCTTGCATACTTTGCTTTCCTACCAGCTGATTCTGAATTTTTTTTCAACACTTAACTGGCCCTGGCACAGGAACATGTTACAGAAATGGCCATTGTTCTCTACTCCACCGTCAGCCTTGCTGATATATGCCATGCTTTGTCTAAAGCAACCAGAGGCCTCATCGCCTATTGGTGAATAGCCTGATTCTGTTGTTATCTTGAGTGTATGATGTGTGGCTTCTTTGTCTGATTATTTTTTGCCTGAATTTTGTTTTCCAAATGCTGCTTGATACAGACTTCCTTTCTCTAGGTTCATCACTTGTCTTGAACGGTACTATGGCTGCACACGGTTGTCCTGCACTCTGTTTCCTTGGTCCCGAGGCACAACATTTTTGCCCTCTTGCACTCCAAGCTCACAGCCTTCACCACCATGCTGTTGTCCTGAAAACACAAAATCATAACTTGGGGAAACGGTGAAATTCAGGAGAGGTACATTCTCTGAAACAGGTAGCTTCTTGTCACTATTTATTATTGTTGTTTATTTAGTGTCAGATATAATTTAAATGATTGAAAGCATGGCAAACTTTATTAACCGGCTGCTTCACTTGTAAATATTTTGGGAACTGCCACCTCCATACATGAGATCACAAAGTCTTTTCGTGCTGTATATCAGAATGGAACGATTTGACATGTTTAAATTACGGGTCAAAATCTGAATAAATGAAGACACTGACTAGTCATTCTGTCTTCCTAATGAGCATTCTCTACCACAGTAGCAGAGCTGCCAATTACTGGCCACTTGCTCTGGCTACTCATTAAGTATGTTTCAGCGCAAACCTCTTATGATTTGGCACATAGCCAGATCAAATTCAGATTTTCACCATGTCCAGGATAATGCTGTCACTATTTTGATAGGCATGTAAGCTGTAAGTTTCCAACATCCAAAGCAAACACAGTAATATGGGCATGACAAAAGGGCATCTGCTCGTCTTGCTGCCAAGAAAATCATTGCGGAAGTGACTGAATTTGACAGTAGTAGATGAATTTCACTTTATTTAGCTTGAATTATGTCACTGAGTAAAATAGTTACTAGATATCATTCCACCCCTTAGAGCAGTTTTGGAGATGTAATGTGCAGCAGCTATAGCCCAGTGCTGCCTCTAATTTGCTTTCAGCATTTCACTGCAGTTTGCAAAAACTGTCTCTTTAAGTATTTCAGAAAGGTTGAGGAGAACAGATTGCTCCATATGTATGTCCATTAGGACTGTGATTTTCAGATATATATATTTTTTTTCAATTTGATCTTTAGATTACTATACTCGGGCTGTTGTATGGTACAGAAAGGTCAAACTAATTTTAGAGTTATTGCATTTCAGAAAACTACTGAATTTGCTTAATATTTGTCATAGCCTTCATTTGAAGTACATTGTTCATTAAAAGATTAATTCTTTTTAATTCACACCAGCATGAAAATGTCATAATAGAATCCGAAATATTTTTCTGAATTATCTCCTCACTTCTAGCATAATTTTTTTTTAAGGAAATGTATAAATGAACATTCTTTTCTTGAGCTTAGACAAATCAGTTTATAAGAAATCCTACATCTGCAAAATAAACACAATGACTTTTCAGTCTTAGAACAAATATTTATCCAGTGTAGATATACCAACTAAGGATGCATCTCACTTTGGAGTTGCCTTACTCCATGTATATGTTATGCAGTGTTATATATTTGGAAGATGAATGCATTATTTTGAGTTCCTGGACTCCACATTGGGAACTATATAACTTTCACTAGTTTTGGTTTATGGAATCAAGCAGGGAGTTATTACAGTTTCTGTTGTGTGGTCGGTAGTTCCTTGCAGAATGCCCAAATTTTTCATTCTCTAAAATATCCAGATCAAGAAGAAGTCATCTCTTGTTAAAGATAACATATCCAACTCATTATGTGAATGTTGTCTCTGTATGAAATGCTTTCATAGACAGTCATGTCCACCACTGCACAGTCCCTCAGCCTCACAGTCTCTTTAATGCAGTGAGACATCTTCATTCCCAAAAGTCTTTTAGAATTATTATTTTATTTTTTTTTCTGATTGGAGCTGAAACTTATGGTATTAGATTGGCAATGTGTAAAAAATTGCGTACAATATGAGAAACTTTGTAATAATTTGTGGCATGTACTATATTCACCCTAGTCCTTGCTTCAGTCCTGTGTGAGTACTTCCACAGTTATGCTAAACCTGTATTCTTCCAGCTACCATTTTGTCTTACCTAAAATAAGGCAAGACATTTGTGCAAGGAATAAAAAGATCATAAGGCATTCTGTCAGTTTTATTGATTTCTCCCATGAGTTTCACTGCCCTCCAGACCTCAGAAGCCCTTATTTATCCCAGAAACCTTGGAATTTACAGACTGACTTTGCTAAAGCGATGCTGAACTTTAGAATCCTCGTAAGAATGCTGGAAATCTTCAGAAAAGCCTTCCATGATATCAGCAAATATCTCCCATGAGATACCTTCCAGCACACTGGAAAGTGTTCAGCAGTGATAAAAGTGTGTGCTATTCTCATTTAGATTTCTTACTTCGAAAACATGAAGTCTATGAAACTTTTTATTCATCCTACTATGACATATATTATTGTTACATTTTTAGATCCAGTCAGCCAGAATGTGTGGTTTCTGAAGGTTATTTCAGATATTTTAATGATGAATTCAACTATGTTTGAGAAAGTGCTGTTTGTTACAGTAAACCTTTTTTCTCTGAACAAAGGTAGAAGAACTGAAGTTGTTTTCTTGGTTCCTGTGGAAGTTTCAAGAAATACTCAACCCCAAAATATCTGTTTTAGGCATTTTTATCAGAAAAAGATTCCCAGCCACATTTAGTTATTACTTTGGATTTTATGCTCTGTTTCTCCTGGGTTTGCTTAGTGCTTAGTGCTTTCATACTGTTTTTCATACTCCTTCACTTTAGAGATTCATAAAAGTCTGCTGGGTTTCCTGGTTTATTAATAATTGTGGTTTTCCTTGGTTCTGTTGTATTAGACCAAAGGGCTAGAGGACAAATTAAAGACAACTGTTATAACAGTTTCAAGAAGTTTAAATGGATCTAATGGAGGGAAAGAAGACAGACTGATTTTGAGAGACTTATCCCTAGTGATAAATCAACCTGAGAAAGGCGGATATATGTACAAAGCCAGAGTGAGAACTGCCAAAAATTTTATACTTAATTAAGCTTATAATCAATTATTATTTCTGTCTGTATGAATGACAGCACAGTTGGCAACAACATATATACGAAATGGTGTTCTCCCATTAATTTTCATAAGAATATAGTCTGTTTGGAAAATAGGTTATTGAAATATTAAATATTTTAAAATGTAATAGGAGCATACTTAATGTATTCCCTTTTATCATGCCATGCATTTCTCATATTTTTGATTCATAACCTTTCATAATCATTTTAGTTCTAATACATCCGTACAGCTTGGGGGCTGACCTGCTTCAGAGGAGCTCTGTGGACCTGGGGGTCCTGGTGGGTGATATATTGGCCATTAGGCAGCAGTGTGCTCTTATGGCCAGGAAGGCCAATGGTGTCCTGGGTTGCATTAAAAAGAGCATGGCCAGCAGATCAGGGAGGTGATCTTCGCCTTGTACTTTGCTTTGAGGCCAACACACACTTGTGTCCAGTTCAGGGTTCCCCAGTTCAGAAGAGATAAGGGATCATCTAGAGAGAGACCAGCAAAGGGCCATGAAGATGCATAGGGGCCTGGAGCATCTCCTGTACCAGGAAAGGCGGAGAGACCTGGGACTGTGATCTCTTTTCATATGTTGCTCCCTTACTTGGAGTGGCTTGTATCCTTTGCTTTTTTATTATTATTATTACTATTATTTTTTTATTTGCCCTCAAACATGGCCTAACCACCTTCTGGTTCACACAAAGAAACTGAGGATAGACTGGAATTAATATGGGAATATGAGGGGAACTGCTGGAAAATTAACTGAGCCTAAGAAACATTGCAAAATAGGAAGCATCAAGGAAATGAACCTTCAGGAACTATAGCAGAACACAGTTCAACTGGAAACTGTCAGTGTTCTAAGACAAAAGATTATTCTTAACATCCTAGGAAAGAAATACATAAAAATAGGATACTTTCCAATTCACTCCTAAATAAAGCAAGGTAGAAGCCATGTTTGGCTGACTCAATTAGGGGAACGCAGCAAGGAACAGAACTGTGTAATAAAAGAGCATTTGAAAAGGGAGGCAATGTACAATTAACCTCTAAATAAAAATAAATTAATATACCGATGAAAAGAATTAACAAATTTCAACCTATGTTGAGAGAACACTTCAGGGAGAATGAGTTTGCTTATGATTTCATTTTGATTCACCTAATGTTATTTTCCCTAAGTGAATAGGTGGAACAAGGAGATAAATGGAGCTGAGGGACTGGTACGTGAGGTCTTAATTTGTGAAATTTTCTTCCAGGAGTTCTGTCATTAATTATATTTGGAGGTAAACAAAATAGAAAAAAATCAGCCTGGATGACAAATGTGTTTATTTTTTCAGAAAAAAAAAGTGCTTTCCACATTACCATAGAACTGAAATGATTGTGAATTTTGGTGTGAAATACTACAGTTCCTCAACTGTAGTTTCCTTGCTTGCATCTCAAAACCATTCAGGGTTCCCTTAAAGTAGTACATTTCTAATCATTCATACCATTTCAGCTTGGTAGAATGCATTTTTCTAGATCTTATTCATTTTCTTCCTTCTTGGTAACAGAATTCCAAAGGTGCCCAATTATTTTTCTTGAGAAAGAAACCAAAGGAATATTCTTTATGCCATAATGATCACATAAAACCAGTTGGATTGGTTAGTACTCTTCCTTCCAGCTTCAACTCTTGCCAGTGCAGAACTGCTTTGTAAAACCTGCAGCTTTTCTTCAAATCCCAAGTGGCAGACTTACCTCTTTAGCTTTGTGGGTCTCATTCCATAGTTCAATTCCTGCTGTGAGGTACTTGGAGCTATGATACCGCTTAACATGCATTTCCTTTTTTTGTTTGTTTGTTTAAATTTTCCATAGATTCACCTGCTTGGAAGACTTTCTACTTTAAAAATGGAAGGGAAAGCAAAAGCCACACTTTTCCCTTCAGATCTGTTCCCTAAAACAGAATTTTAGCTACAGGTTTATTTTGCAATATTAGTCTTTTTTTCTTTGATATTATGTTGATGATGTGGGAGAGCAAAGCCAGGAAGGTGCCTTGAGTGTGGTATAATTTATTCTTAAAAAATTGTGAGGAATTTGTCAAATCACAGCTTGAAGCCTGGACCTGCATGCAGTTTTCTGTGATAGTAGTGAATGTGACCAGCTGTTTTCACAAATACCCCCGCAACCAACACAGGGCTCTGTTCTGCTCTATTTAGCTCACAAAGATACTGCTATTGAGGTAGTAACCTGAGAACAGAGTGTGCTGCTGCTGCTCCACTGCCAGCAACCCCAGGAACAATATTAAATCACTTGGAGCCTCTCTGTAGAGAGGCCTTTCTGCACGTCATGAATTTCTTTCCACGTTATGCAATGCTCAGAAATTGTCCCTACGCTATCAAGCAGTTTATCCCGGCACTTCTGCCAGAAAGTGTTCAACACTTTATTAATTTAATTTCCCAACTAAATTTATTCTGCATAATTACAAGTAATAATTTCATCATCTATTTGTCAGATGTATATACTATTAATAATTTTCCTGAAAAATTTAGGCTTAAATGACACAACGAAGAGATGTTTGCCAGCAGAGGCTAAATCCCTGTGCTGTAATCCATCACTCAAAATGTTGGCAAAGGCGATGTTTGCATTAAAGGCTGAGCAGCACCGGGATGTTCAAAGATTATATGCCTGCTAGTACTGAAGTTTAATAGGAAGGCTAAGATTATTCTGTGATAGTTCAGATTTTCTCCACCATTCTTCATAAAAAAAGCACCAGATTGGAGTGTGCTGATATGAAAACCAGCCACAGCTTATGAACACTTCTGGGCCCTTTCTAATCTCTGTACTGTCTTCAGTGAGACTAGTAAGAAAAAGAAGAGTATTTGCTACACCTCCAGATCCAGGCTGATGTCATTTTTGCTGTTGGTTGTTTTGTGGTTTCTTTTTTTTTTAGAGTTGTTTACGTTTTATTTGGTTGTTGTTGTTGTTGTTTTTTAACTAAAAAAAGAGAATTTCAAAGAGATTTGTTCAAGTTACGGCAATATGAAATGGAAGTACAAACAGCTCCTGCTTGAAAAGAGTAAGCATTGATGCAGTTGTCACGGTTCATGGCTTCCTCCCACAACAAAAGCATACTGTCAGGGAGCTGTTTAAGAGAGTATGGAGGCCTGATGACTTTTAAGGTTGCTGACTACGTAGACAACAACCAAACAGAGAATAACCTAAATACAACAAAATCTGGATAGATAGCAAAATAACAGGAAAGCAGTGAACAGATGGAAAGGGAAAGAGATATTATTTAGTACAGAATGAGGAGGTCCCAAGGCTATTGCTGACCTAGCCTGGAAATACTGTGGTGCAGCTGCACAATATGCACCTCTGTTGTCTCTGGTCCCAGTGAAATTTGCAAAGGATGAACAGTGTTTTCTTGCTGTGAGATACGCGAAGAAGGAGCCTCCAAAAGCTAATGCAGGATGACATTGAGCTGCTTGCAGACCTGTTACTGTGTTTATGGATAAGTGATATTAGATTGCAGTTTGCTATATTACCATACTCATCAAGAAGGTACAGTTTGAATAGTAAAACATTTGTGAGATCTCTTACTTTATCCTAAGCCTTTTCTCATATATTGTATTCCCCATTTAAAAGAATCAGTTTCGAGCTAAGATTTCTTCTAAGATTTCTTCTTGGTCACTGACTGTTGTGTGATTATTCAGTGAGGAAATTTCCACTCTTTTCTGCCTTAAAGAAAGAAGTATGATTTTCCATTATCTGTATTTTTGTCAAGAAAATAAGTAGCAACTACAATTGAACATTTGCAATAGGGTTCTGCAAAGAACAACTTGTATTTGTGTGCTTGCTTGACTGCCATGTACACTGATGAAGTAGAAATAAGTATTTCTTTTCTGTGATGACCACGAGTTTTGTGAGGTCTGGGCGTGGGAGTAGGGATGTATCTCTGGGTATCACAGCAGGTTTTAAGACAACTTATAATAGCTCAGCTTGTTACATCTAGGGGAAAAATGGCAACTGCTGAGTGTTTGAAGTTAGGAGAAAAAGGCTTTATGTTTCTAGTGATATAAATCTCAAAATTAATATTACAGAAAGAACTGTATCAAAGGAGAGTCTGCTACTCTCAGTATGAGTCACTCTGCAAGATGAACACTTTGGAAATTAGAGTTGATTTCTACTACAGGGAACTTTTTTCCTTCTTAATATATTACATAATTACTGATGATGTTCACATTCCTTTCATTTTATTGCAGAGCAAGAATGGAGGATGTGTCTGTCTTTGGGTTTGACAAAGGAAATTCAGCAACTAGTTAACTGTCATGTTGTTAATCTGTGTTATTTTATGTATGAAGTCATAAATATTTTTAAAAGGCTTTATAAGCAGCGTAGTTTACCAGATTTTAGTCACCAAGTAAGAAAAATGAATTTTGAGGAGAAATTTCTAAAACTCTTAGATAAGGACAGTATGTTATAGCACATGACTTTATGTTCAGAGAATGGCATGCCTATACATCTCTCCCAACAGTAATTTAATTGGTGCTTCATTTTTCAGAATTTCAGATTGACTTATTTTTACATATAATAACAAATTCTGTCAGATACAAAATATTAAAGGAACTTTGCTGTGTATCAAGATAGGAAAAATAAAGCTGATGGCTGGCATCCTTAAATTTGAGTCTTAATTCATCAATAGCAACACATTAACTTTCTTAATTATGGGAGAGGAGGATAGATTAACCTCTGTTGACCCATACAGTAATACGAGCCTAACAATGTCTTTGCAGGAGTCTCTTGGAAATGTACCTTTTCCTTTGCCCTTTTCTTTATGAGCCAACCAATTTCAGCTCCTCCTGATCTCATCCTCTTTAAATTATGTCATATGCTTCTTTCATATTGCTCAACACCAAAAATCTCTCTTTTTATTTTTTTCTTTTTCTTTTATTTTTTTTCTGTTTGCCTGTGTACATTTATAGTCTTCTGTGGATTCCATCCAGTTTAATCAGTTCATTGCTAAGGCTGATTTAAAACCTGCTTTTTTCTTTTTTTCTTTTTCTTTTTTTTCCCCCACTTTTAAATGGAAAGAATGTATGCAGAAGAAAGAAGACGTTTTCTATATTTCTTTTTCTCTGGAATCAGCTGTCTGGTTAAAAGATGTGGAGTTTATTTATTTCTGTGCTTTTCTTCTCCCATTACCCATGAGTGCAGCCTCATATATTCACAAAAATACTGTTAACCACTTATAGATGTATTTAAATGAAGAAACACCTGAGGAAAATCTAGAACACGTCTGTAATTCTAACACATCAAATTGTAGAATCTTGCTTTTAAGACTAAGACACAATCTCAATCATTCATAATTTTTGTAACATTCTTCCTGTGAATTTTTGGTTGGTTGTCTTCTGAGCATTCTGAATGTAGATATTTTCAATTTTATCAGGAAGGAAGAGGTATATCTGGCCTTTACTTGATTACGTGTAACACTATTATTTTAAACTTCTTAATGCAGTAGTGATTCTTACAGCAGTCTTACCATAGATTACTACCATTATTTTTTATTATTTATTATTTCCCAAACACGTAAGTACCATCTAATTCCAAAGAAAGTCAGTAGGCAAAGTTTCTTGCTTAAGATTGATTTTGAAATTAGTGTGTGAATCTCCCAGCTCTAAGAACACTGGGCTAATAACTTTTTAAACTTAAAATAAGTTTAACTTTTTTTGCTTTCCTTTCCCATGCCTGAAATCAAATCACGCCTTAGGCAGATTTGTGGAGAGAAGCTGGAAGGTGAAAAAAAGAGAGGTCGGAGTAGCTTTATAGGTATGATCCTGCTGGTAAGTTCAATTTCATCAAAGTCAAACCTCAAGAACCCTGGTTCTTTCATGCCCTCTGTACAAAAGTGATTTACTTTGTGAATTGAGACTTGTAAGTTTCCGCCCTAAAATATTTTTCACACTATAGATCATTACTTTTCAGTAATATTTGGGAAAAGAAAAAGAAAAGAAAAGAAAAGAAAAGAAAAGAAAAGAAAAGAAAAGAA
>JAPSGF010000015.1:7121371-7431690 GCA_035772895.1 Perdix hodgsoniae
AAGAAAAGAAAAGAAAAGAAAAGAAAAGAAAAGAAAAGAAAAGAAAAAAAGAAAAGAAAAAAAGTCTCACCTTTCGATGTTGTAAGAGTACTGAAGAAAATATATATACATATATTTTTCTGCAAAGACTTCAGTTGCTCTTAAAAAGCTCCATAAGTTTGAAATACTCACTTAAGAATTCTGATTTGTAAATTTTAATTGAATTTTGTCTTTGATTCAGTTTCCAAAGTTTAATGATATTTTATGACCATCAGTAGAAAAACATTTAAAATTATTGTTTATTTGTACACTTACAAATGTACATGATTTGTGTTATTAATATGTTTTGAACACCTTCCCACAGTCAACGTTTTTCAAATGAATTCTCTGCTGCAGCTGAATCTGTGCTGAGTTTTCTGGCAATGGCTGACCTGGAATACTGTAGGATTTTCCCCTGGCCTTTCATATACATCCCACCTTTGCATTTTCACATTTTTAACCATCTGTGGTTTGATTCTTTCCTGGGATTTGCTAGATCTCCTTTAACATTAAAATGCCTTTTGTGGTTAATGAAAGAATAGATAATGAGGAAATAATATCTGCATCTCATGCCCATGAAGTTTCACCAATATGCATATATTTGTAGAATACCATCTCTACCATTTACATTAGTGTATCTCAGGTATAAACATTCTTCAAAAATAATCTGAATCTTTTTCTTAGTTGAGAAAAAAGCTGTGTGTGACAGGAAGTGATCGTTAATCATCACTGTTTGAGAAAAATAATATTACTCAGGTACTCCACATCCTCTAGTTCCACTTTATGAAAGGATTGTAGTGAAATTACAAGAGTGCCTGTGGTTTGGAGAGGAAGCAGCCCTCTTACATTTCTAGTAACATTTAATGACATCATGAAGTGCAGTCTGCCTTTGTAGCTTATGTCCTCCATATCCTAGATCATGTCACTTGATAGACGTATTCTTTGTGCAACATCATCATTTTCCAAACAAAAAAAAAATGGATCAAACCTATACATAGATATGTTTGTTGAGTACTGGCCCTCATTAAAAGCATCAAGTAATACAGTTGAGATATTTCATTTTTGATATTCAGTAATTTAAATTGAAAACAATCATGTAATTAAACTCAATAACTTACTTTCGCTATCCAAACAAAAAAAACAAAAAACAAATAAACAAACAAACAAAAAAACCAACCCTTGTTAGGATATTAAACTATTGAAAATAATGCAATCAAGCAGAACATATACCTTATGAGCTAACAAAAAAATTACTGTGATAGCCTTTGGTCTGAATTATTATCTCTGCTCATTTCCAAAATAAGATGTCATAATAGAAATAAATTGATGTAGATAGTTGAGCATAAATTGCATTTATGTTTTTTGCTTTGTCTAGTTGCTTTAAGAATGTCAGAGAATTTTAAATTTTCTAAGCTACAATATTGTTCCATAAAATGCAGCAAGCTGATAACTAATCTGTTTTATTGTTCATTCTGGGTTAATCAAAATTGTAATTATAACTTTTAATTAGAGAAGAAAAACTGTCTGCTACCAGCTCATAAAAATTGCTTTTTTCTGCCTTGTCATCACAGGTTATGAAATACAAAGAAAGCTTTCAAAGTAATAACAAGGAGACAATCTAGTCTCAAATTACTCATAATTGAACTTAATATTTGAAACTACATCTAAATGTATTGGAAACTGAAAGATGAATTTGTATTCTAATTTAATTTTAAAGCATAAAATTTAGTAGTAACTAGAAAAACACATTTTTTTCCCATCACCTCTTCAAATTGTTTCAGAGTCTTGGTTCTAATTCCCATGCTACATTAAAAATTGCTTAAAACCAAGTTAACAAAGCTTATGCACATCTAAAAAAAATAAATTTAGCAGTAGGCACCCCTCTAAACTAAATACATTTACTTCATAATATTCAGGGTTTGCACTAAGGTAAGCACTAATAATATTATGAAACAAAATTCCCATTTGGATTATTTCCCATTTGGATTATTCTAAAATAGCACATAAATTTAAAAAAAAAAAAAAAAAAAAGGCATGTAAAACAGAAATGAGAGAATGAGAGATTACAGTAAACTGCCAGTGGAAATCAAATGGTACAGGGAGAAAACTACACTTGTGTAGTTAGTTATTACTGTGTGTAATAAGAACTTGAGATTTATTTCGGACAAAAATCTGATGGTGTATTTTATCAATTAGAGAAATGGAAATTGTTATTCTCTTATAATTATTTCTTATTTTGATAGTACTTTTATAACAACAAACTTTCATTCCTGTAGTATTTTAAAAAGATGCTAAACCAGCTGTAATTACGAGCGTTAAGAACAGCCCTGGATGGATGTTCAAACAAGAAAAATAACTTCTCAATCTTTCTATGCCATTAAATTAATATTTTAATAGCGCATTGAGCTGAAGTGGTGTTTTTTCAAAAGACCACTTAGCTTTGATTTGCTGACTCTGAATGAGTCAGAATATGCAAAATGACCGCTCAGTCACTAAAAGATATAAAAGCTGATTAATTTGTTAATGTTCATGAACAGGGAGAAGATGTTTTCAGCTAGAGCCCTTAAAATTTAGTCTTGAAATAATGTTGTTTTTTTTCAGTAATCCATCAAATTATTATTTAGATGACTGGAATAAGGGGAGTAAAAAATACTGAAGGGAACATAGGACTACTGTTAATCTGGGCATAAAGAACATGCTGAAAATCAGCACAACCACAAAGGTACAGAGGTTTCAGGCCACAGCACAGAGTGCTGGGAGAGGAATATCAGGAAGAGGTGATGCCCAATTTTTTTTTAACTAAAAGATATTGTCATTCTGAAAATCTCATAAAACTTACACTTCCGGTACTTTCAAATACTAAGTCTGTTAATTTGCAAAGTGATACGTTTCCATATTTTAGAGAGCACCATGAAAAAGCAGTTTATTTCTGATGTCTTTCTTCTGTTATGTTTGATAATGATAGTGTTACAAGCTTTCACTTTCTTATATCAGAGTACTGTAAGCTTCTATATCAAAGCTCTTGTAGCCTTGGTTGAAATACAGTATCTTGTTATCTTATTAAATGTGTCAGTATGGCAGTATTTCAAAACTAAAGAGCAGCAGCCACGCTTTCATAGGTAACTCAAAAATAATAATTAAAAAAAATAGTCATTTGTTACGGTTGTTCTGGATTTGTCAGAGAAGGATACAATTGCACTGCTGTTATCGTGTTGGATACTTGAAGTAAAGCATGAATTCAGATTTTTTTCTAAACGTTTATGTCACATCCATACTTGCTGTGTCTCAATACCTGGTGTAACTATTTGCATAAGTGTTTAAAAAAAACATTATAACACTAATCAGCACTTCTGTCCTTCATTAGCCTTTGGATAGTCCAATATTTATCTGCTTCAGTGAAGTGTCAAGATTTCACTGGGGACTAGCAAATTTGTGAACTTCTCTTGTGCCCTTTGAGGAAGTGCCAGTAAAACTCTCAGATTTGAGGGAGTAATATCATAATGCCCAGGTGTCGCACAGCTTCTTCAATGTTATCGTCAGTTTGTAGAAAAGGAGACAAACTTTATCGGTCCTCTGAAAATAAATGGAAATTAAAAATAATATCTACAAAGTGGTTTTCAAGGCCTTGGAACATAGATATTGTTGTTATTTTAGTGCTTGAATATAGAGCGAGTTCCTAAGCATGGTAGATTGACCTGTGGGAAATGCCCAGTATTTATTTCAGCTGCCTTACTGATTACAATGCAAATTACAGTATAAAGGTTTTATGTCTCTCTGTGAATCTGCCTTCTGCTTTGGCTGGTGTTGTTTGAATCATAGGTGTGCCCAATAAATTGGTAAAGCTGAGAGTATTACCTGGAACATCTGTGACTCTTATGGGTGATGATGCTGGTGGTTGTTATTACTGTGATTATTCATAATTGATCCTGGTTTATCTGTAAAGATGTAAAGCTGGTTAGCTGAAAGTCAGATATCCCAAAGGGCTGGCAGAAGCTGCACCTACCTAGCACGGGAGTGCTCCCACCATACTCCATGCAGGATGAATGAGATCTCCTGCAGTAAGACACAACCCTAACGAAGGTTCACACAGAAGGTATAATGTTCCCAACTGCAGAATAGGTGGGAACTGTAAATATTTTATTTGCTTTTTACATAATTTCCACTTGGAGTACCTTTGAAAAGTTCCCAGGTTTCAGAGTGTGCACACTGCCTGTTTATGTCCTCAGATGGTGGCAATGGAAAAGATTAGCCTCCAGTTTCGTTCATGTGTGAATTCAAAGGAAATGCTTTACGACTACGTGAAACAAATTTGCCTATAGTATTTAGTGTCAGGATTCCCAGATGAAGAGGAGATCAAAGATGAGAGATTAGGACATGATGGGTAGAGGGGAAAATTGCAGTTTAGCTGAGTTATTT
This sequence comes from Perdix hodgsoniae, assembly GCA_035772895.1. Taxonomy (NCBI): domain Eukaryota; kingdom Metazoa; phylum Chordata; class Aves; order Galliformes; family Phasianidae; genus Perdix; species Perdix hodgsoniae. Next base: position 7,125,806 of record JAPSGF010000015.1, read on the forward strand.
TTGAAACTTGTCATGTTCCCCTTCTGTCAGGTGAGCTGCACTCTGATTTGTTGTGTAACATAGATGTTTTAGATGTCTGGGCATGGATCATGCAGCATAGTGCAATGAACAGAACCTGCAATGGTTTTTAAAAGATGGCCTAAGCCTCTTTTCCTGCTGGGTCATGATTAAAACAAGAAATCTAAGATTTCTGCAGGTCTACTCATGACATATTTCTTGGGAAAAATGTCTTGAAGCAAATGATTTCTCTTTCTCCTTCTTTAAAATAGCAATAATTCTTTCAACCACACACATTAGTAGTTCTATCAAAAATACCAGCAAAGTAACTTTGATCTTCCAAAAACACCCTTACACACAACTCTTTTCTTCGCTGCCTTCCTGCATACTATTTCCTTCTTTTAAATTTCCATACCATTTCTGCCATTGCCGACTTGATTTTCAAGCAGTAGACTTGCCTTGTAGTGTCCCTAGCCCTGTATTTTACTTCTTCCCCTGCTTTTCTTTCTTTCCATAAATGTTTCCAAATGTCTTTAATCCTTCATCTCACCTCTTAAAAGCTGAAATTTCCTTTTATTTTTTATTTTTTATTTTTTTAAATGCTATTAGTAAGCTACTTCTCTTAAAAGAAATGAATAATGTCCACAGATACTGTGAACATTTTAGGGATTCTTGTTGATTAATTTGTTTAACCTGACATTTGTTCTGTATAGTGAAGGTTTGTCTTTTGGCTGTGCTTAGAAATTGGTCTATGGATAGCAATAATACCTAAAGGTCTCTCACTGGATATGATCCCGTTGCAGAATCATTTACAAACTCAAGTATGTGCTTTTATTCAAAATCTGATATTTTTTTTTATGATTGAACTTCAACATTGTTGAATTTTTTTCATATATAACTGCAATATTAATTTTCCACTCTATGTCATGTATTCATTCCCTCTGAACGTTCACTTAAAAATGTAAACAAGAATAGAAACAAAAGCATTAAATATTGTTGAGTGATCAATCCTGAACATATTTGTCCCTCCTTAACTCTTATTTCTACATACCTGAATGTGCTTTTTCACTTATTTAAAGAAAATATGTATTCTGTAGAATGGTGGATTGTTCAATCAGATTTTGAGTTTTCACTTAAAACCTTTGAAAATATAAAACCTTGAACATCTCAAATTGAGAATAAGCTTTATTTGAGATGGATCAAACTTTGCCCTAGCTTAGATTTCATTAGAGTTGAATCTGATACAAGCTTTGAGTTGATGAAAATCATAATGTCTGTAATGGTGACCAATAAATGCACACATATTATGTATATTGTAAAAGCAGATCTGTCTTTTTATTTCTTTTTTCCACATTTTTATCTATGCCAAAGTGTGGTTCACAAAAAGTTATGAAAGCCAAAGTATTGCTGTTTAGAAAACTAGCATTTACTTCACTGAGATAAAATGTGGGCCAACTCATTAAATATCACCACATACACTCAAAATTACTGGCAGCAAACTATATTTGGCATTGACGTATTATTCTTACTCATTCCCAAATAACAAAAATGACCCATTAAGAGATGAACTCTAGAGATATTATTTCTTTCTGCAGATCAGTTTAAATTAGCATGGTTAAGATTAGAGGCAGGGTTCGTGACAGTAGAAATTTCTAATGGTAAAGGACCTGACAGAGAATATGTCTTCCAGTACAACAAATAAGCTGTTGTTTTTGGAGTTCAAGTGCCTGAAAGCTTAGGTTCAAAACAACAAAACAATAGAAGTTATTTATATATACTCTTGAGGTCTAATTAGGCTTAGTATTTCACATGCACGTGTATATTATCAAGCCGGATATTGTCATGTTTATGGAAATTGACACTTAACTTTGAATTGCTTCTATTTGCATATGCAGATTAGCTAAGCAATTCAATGGTAAGGGATTTTAGAGACATGCCAGCAATTGCCCATGAAAAAATGCAAGTAAACGTAAAAAAAAAAAATTTCTAAATTGGTGATTTTGGCTGAGAACTTATGAGGCATTCATCACCTGAGAAGTTTTGGGTTGCCTTCATTCGCACCTGAAAGTTTGGGAAGTATAGTGATTCATTCCATATCTCACAATATGCTTTAGTAGTGGCAGCAACCTTTCAAGTGAACCTAGTTCCTGTGGCCACCAGCACCGCCCAGGCTGCAGAAAGCTAGTATTGGAGACCAAGAAGAGACAAGGTTTGCAGAGGCACAGCATGGATTAATAAGACTTTGGCTTCAATTTCCAAGTGCAGAGTAGAAAATGAGTGAGTTTCTTCCAGCCAGTTGTATGTTTACTTTTGTGCAAGCAATCTATTTCCTGGTTTTCATGAACTAGGATACTGCAGTATAATTTTTGACAGAGCTATTGCAGATACCATTCCTTCTCTGTTCTCTTTGTTAGAGGATTTAATGGGAATAAGCTGTTCTAATTCATGTCAGTATATTCCACTGTTATTGTTCTCTTCATAACAAAAGAAGAACAAAAAGCACAGAGAGTCAGGAATGACAACGCACATAAATTGGAGGGATGCTACAAAGAGATCATTCTGTAACAGTGCCATCAAAATCTTCTAATTGAGATTGCTATAATTATATCAAGATCAGATGCTGAAGACTAAATAGTGCATATTTTTCTTGTCACTATTGCAAGTATGTGCAAAACATACAATGTTGGGAGGAAGAGCATAGACATTAAAGCTGAGCACTTTCATAGTTATCTTCAGAGTAGCCTGAAGTCAGCTTTAAGTAGGCAAGATTCTCTTTGCACCAAGAAAACAGGATTTCCCCTCTTTCTGTGCACAAAACACTACATTTGTACATGACAGTCCTGCTACTCTTCCCATCATGTTGACCAACAGTATTTAGCTAGATAGCCATCAGTGGGACAGCTCTGAAATGGGTCAGCAGTTCTGTGGGACCCACAAGGCTTGTTGTGTTTAGGCAGCATACATGGTGTGATGTGTGCTCATGGCACTTGGAGCTTGTTTTCAACACAGAAATCAAGCATAAAGCCGTTTGTGTCCTATGAAAAAGCAAGTGGGGAAAAATGGGAATTTTTATTTTATATGTCTGACACATCCATGTGAGGGTCAGAAAATGAACTTGCCACTTTTGAAACCAATTATTTGTGATTTTTTCTTTCGAGTTTCACTTTCTCAAGGTACAAGGTCAACTGTACTAATATTTCCTTTGGCCAGTGGTACTTACAGTGCAAACAGGACAATGATAGCTGGAAGAGAAAACTGACACTAATGGCCAGGACTGCTGTTCCACTGAATAACCTTGATTTTTGAAAGTTGAAGACCATACGGTTATGTTTTTGTGTCGCTGTGAGGCATGGTGATTAGTATTACAGAGAGCTCAGTAAAAAATACAGAGGACACACAGCTATCTAGTGGTTCCTGCCTATGGTTCAGGCAAGTTTCTGTTTTATTTTTTTTCAAAAAATTTGTCTTCTCATGTTTTGTTTTTCCAGACTATGTACATGTCTGAATGAGAAACAGGTCTCAATACTCAGAGCAACAGGTATGCACGTATGTACTTCTGTCCATGTATGCTTGTGTGTGTGTAGCATCATCTGAATCTGTGACTATTCATTATATTCATGTACTGACATCTGGATCAGCATTTGAGAATTAGTCCAGCTGTTTGTTAGTAGACAGCTGGGAGCTGCTTACCTCCTTTTCACATTAGTGATCAGTTTTAGGACCTCCTCTCTTGCTTTAAGCATTGAGCAAAATAAAATTGTGACTTCAGCGAACATATCTGTATTAGGAAAACATGCTGGGTGGTTTTGGGAAATGGCTACTGATTAGAGATTAGAGTACATCGTTGATGGTAGAGCAGTTATCTGATTAGGAGAGACAAGTGACTCCACAACCGCTAGTGAGATTGGTCTGCAAACAAGATTAGCAGCGTATCCAATACTTTAGGACCTTATCTCTGAATGAGAAAGTAATGATAGTACTGACAGTAAGGAAAATTAACAGCTTCATTTTTTGTGTCAAAAATAATTTCTGCCATATTTATAGAGGCTTATTCTTTTGCACAAAATGCATTACGAAGCAGTCCACATCTTTAAAATGTCTGTTGGGAGGCAGGATGGGCAAGCTCTCATCTAAATCTTCTTTGGGATTTTATACCCATTAAAGCAGAATGCAGCCTTTCCCATCAAATTTGGTGGCAAGTATTTTATTGCCATGACAGTTTCTAGATTACACTTGCACAATATTTTTTTACTAGCATCAGCTTTGCCCAAGTTTATCTGCTTTTTTTCCTGCTCTGCTCTTGAAGGGTGGAATGTTACACATACCACTGCTCCAAAAACAAAGGCAAACATGTATCCTCCTTATTTTTCCCTTAGAACATGAGAATTTATGAGTGTTCACTATGAGTCCTTCCTGTTTCCCTACACCCACCCCTTTCCCCTAACGCTATAGGGAGCTCTCCGGAGCTCCATGTGCTTTCTTTCCTCCCACTTACCCACCTCGATCTACATCATGAGCTGGCATTTGTTGTTACATGTGAGGTGATCTAAAAATCGAGTGTTCTTTTGTGCATGTGACACTCCTTATTTCAGGGCTTCTCATTTCTTATTAGGCATCAGAAGGCTATCTCTTATCCTATTGGCTTGCTCTTAGTATTAGTTCCATGAGTCAACTTGTTGTGTCTAAACTAGGACCTTCTTGAAGAATATAGATGAAAATATCATTTCTCATATGGAAAGTAGCTGCAACATTAAATTCATTCAGCTGAATGCAGATGGTATGGAAGAGGCATGACTGGAGCTCTAAAGCATGAATTTTAGTTGGCAAGTTTATAATTCCTCCAGATGCTCTCTCCCTTCTCCAGGAGGTGCTGTGATATTTGAAGTAGGACTCTTGCTTTAAAAGCAGCATGGAATGAAGTGGGGAAAAAAAATATATATATATAGTGCTGTGTAGTAGTAGGAGTAATCTAGTAGTTCTTTCATTCGATTTTTTTTTCCCTGAATAAAGAATATTGAAGAACTGAATTCATCCTGTTATGTTGATCTGCGTGAAAAGAAATGTAAATGGGATCCAGATGTGTTTTCCCCTCTAATAGTTTCATTCACTATGCTTTAGATATGGGAAAATGAAATGTATTCCATAATAGACTGGAGGAGAATAGACCAAAATTATAATTTTATAATATTCCCTAGGAATTCATAGAAGCCTAACGAATTAACTGGGAAACTCTGATGCCTAATGAACTCTCCATGGGGAAATATTTAATTTTGTTCTGACTGCCATAAGGCAACTGCATGGTGGGTTATTTAATCATCACTTGTAGCAATAAAACAGCAGTAGAAAATGGACCCGTCCCCACATTATAGAGACAGTTTGTATAACTTCAACTGAGCCTCCTCTTCAGCATTCGTTGGAGATGTTCTGAGGTCTAGTGCTGCACTGGCACAAAACTGTTGGATAACACCATTATGCACTCTCCTAACACTACAGCATATATTCTGTCTGACAAAAGAAAACAGAATTTAGAGGTGAAGCAATCTAAAGATGCAGCCTTGCCATCTCGTGAAGTTTGACTGTTGCTCTCAAATTACTTTTGCATATTATAGTGAGGCAACTAATTACACTAAAAGAACACAGTGAAATTGTTTTTTTGTTTTGGTTTATGTACTCGTAAATATAATTTGCTATCAAAATAAAACAAAGTTATGGCCTGTCTTGCAGTTGTGGTGAAATATTTAAGTATACTGTGCACTTCATTTCTTCCATGCAAACCATGTTAAGTTTTATTTCTATCCAGAATGCACTGTTCAGGAGAGTGCACACATAAGATTGCCATGTTAGAGTGGAGACCTTCTGTCCTAACCTTTGACATCAATCTTTCTCTATTTAAGGCACTGTTTATACTTTAGCACATGCGTGACGTTCCCTAATAACAGCCTCTAGCCCTTTTAAGGCAAATACTGTGAGTAGATAAGCAGCCAAAGGTTCTGGCTTAGAAGACAAAAGCCCAGCAACAATGCAGAGCTTATACATGAGAGCCTAGAGAAACGCAGTTTCATTGTGGAAATCATGTAAGCAAATGGCTAATGCTCCATAATGTCTCTCTCTTTCACTTACAGCAATGTTCTTGTAACTGTCAGCCCACTGCAGTCTGGGATCAGGTCACCCTTTGTGCTCCCCTCCCAAGGCAGGGCAGGAACAGCCCCTCTTCTGTGGGCAGAAAATTACCCTCTCAGAAATGCAGTTGTCTTCTGGATACCATATGGTGGATCAAGATGTAAAATGGAGCCTATGATCCCTATTACTTCTCCCAGGCCTCATCAGCCAAAATGCTGTTTTCAGCTTCCAGTATTTCTCTTCATCACAGCACTATTTTTATGTGCTCAGTTGGTTTGTACTGTGGAACTTTGTTTCATTACCATGAAACTAGAAACTAGATTTAAAATCCTAAATTTATTAGACCTAGGCTCTGTCTGTATAAAATGAAAGCTTGATTTTTTTTATTTTTTTTTTTCATTTTTATTCTTCTACTCTGTCTACTCTTGTACAAGTAAAAAGAAAAAACGTCTGAGAAAGTCCTTCACTGTTGCAGTAGGAAGAAAAAAAAGTTGCAATGTTAACATATTTTGAAAAATAGGATTCTTACTTTTCAGGTAGTCTGCCTATTAAAATGTCTAGTAGCAAATGATGTACAACACTGAGCTACACTCTCGTTTGGAGCACTCTTCCATTACACTGGATTTTTTGTAATGTGTTTATCCACACTATCCTCATTATAGAAATAATCTACAAAATAGATCTGTGCTCTTTTAAATCCCTGCAGAAGTCAGTCATCTCTCCAAACATATGGTCTGTTTACCTTCCCAAAAGCTAAATGTCTTCATAACACCAAAACCCAAAGACCCCTCTCTGTTCCCGTGCAACAGACGTGGAAATTCATCAATTTTTTTCTGTGTGTTTTCATCCCCAACTGGTATTTGAGAGCAGAAGGCCAGAGCACTAACCAGGATACATTAGGCTGTCGAGCCACCATGCTACGGTGGTTCTGACATTATTTTTTAACAAGAGAAAAAATAACTGACCTTGTTGGGACTTGCACCCAGACACCCCTGGCTACTGTCCAGCCAGAAGAGCACTTCAGGAGTGAGTGTGCTGTGCTCAGGACTAGTGAACAAAACAGATTTCAGTTCACCACTTTGCACAGTCATCAGTAAGTACTTTTTCACTAGAGGTTTCTGCTTTCACTGTCTACTGTTCTGTACTTGGCTGACAAACGCAGGACCTACGGTAGGAGTATTGATGCTGAAATACTTTAAAAATGTCTTTTTTCTTCTCCCCAAAACTTGTTTTATAAACGTTATTTATCACAGAACTGTGCATTGCTGTCAGCATACTTCCTGATGTTGCCGATGCAGCACTAGCAGTCTTGCCCAACATGAAAGAAGGGAGTAATATGTCATACTTCTTCTCAGCAAATCTCCCATTGTCATTAGAACTCCAATAAGGAGAGTGAAGCTACAGTATCTGTAAGAAGTACTGGGGAGGTTATAGTAGGGGAAAATGCCTTTAAATCCTGCTCCTCTGTCTCTTCCCTGATACTTAAAAATATTTAAGAACTCCTGTTTCCCAACACAAGGGATTTCTAGTACCATCAGAGCTTTGGTAAAATTCTGCTTGATAAGTTATAAAATAATTAAAAGAATATTTTTTCTTTTCTTCCTTTTACTTCATACCTCACTGCCCCAGACACAGAAAGGCTCTGTTTCATGTGGCTACTTCCTTCTTCCCACAGGAGGTTGGGCTTAGCGAATCCGTACTGCATGGGGTTGACTAGAAGGCAGCATTCATCTCTGAACCCAGCTATTTGGGTTTTTGTTTAGCAGGTTCTTTCAATCTAAATAATGTTGGCTACAAGCAAAATTGCACATATTCCTAGTGTCTAAATAAACAGGTATGTAAAGATTCTGACATTGGAAAGTCACAAAATAAGGCTGTTATGCTTCCATATTTTCTGTAAGGCAATGACAAATGAAAGCATTGAGCAGTGCTGGTATTTGAAAATTAGTTCAGTTCTTATTAAAATCTTGGTGAGTTTATAAAGTTATTGTGTTACTAACATTTCATTACAGATTGCTTTTCTAAAAATACCTTCTTTTTCTGCTTGTAGGCCTATTCTCTTTTTCTTTCCTTGGCTGAATTAACCTCAAAATGTAATTCAGCTCCTAATAAACTTCTGAAAAGTGTAATTTCTCCCAGTTTTCATGTTGTTTTTTTCTGTAACACTACCAAAAGGAATGAACGTTGTCATGTATTTATTTAATTTTTTTGCATCACCCACACTCGTATACCCCATGAAACTCTACCCACGGTACTGACAATCAACCTGACAACATAATCAGTCAAATTTTACTGAGTGACTGTTTCTTAGGTAACTGAAACACAGTCGCAGAAATGAATGGCTCAGAAATAAACTCCAAACTGGCATATGGCACCTCCATTCTATTTCAATGAAGCCTGAACATTTCATAAAGGTGTAGAGCAAAGGTGAGGCGCGTCTAATGCACAGACTTTGAACATGTTACTTCTGGTAGGAGTGGAATTCAACTATGTGCCAACAGAAGGTCTGATTCAAATCCCCAAAATAGGGCTTCATGTTAGACTTGTGAGTGATGTGGAAGCCATTCTTGAAGCTCTGTATTAGAACTACTTTCAATAATTAGGAAGCAAGGCCAGGAGGAACACATCCGTACCAAAGCTTTAATTGTTAATTTTATTACTGCTTCCTACAGACCTCCTAAAACATTTTCCTATGTACTGAATCTGCCTGAAGTTAGTTTTTAGGAGGTGTGAAAAACAGGGGAGGTGTTACTTAAAACATTGGATAGAGAAACAGAGAAACCTCCAGACTGAGTGGCATCTTGAATTTCTCTCTTTCTCTCCTTTTTCCCTTTGGAAGAGGTGGCTGGTCATATAGCAAATTTTCCTCAGTGGAACACCTTTCTCTGGTAGGGTTCTGTTCATGTTCACACTGAAATTGGAGTGGAAAATAAAGTATTACCTTGATGATAAAGCCAGCATTTCAGTGTCAGTGAGAATATGCTACTGTAGCACCATATTTTGTTGCTGTAGTTAGTTAAAAATGAATGATTTTTGTAGTGCTCTTAATAGAGCAGATGACATCTTTTGTAATTTGAGGTTTTCACTTGATGATATTGCTTCAGGTTTAATACACTGCCTACAAACAAAGTACAGATTGTGTTTGTCAAGGTGCTGTTCATGAGGGTCAACAAACATAAACTAGCTTTTGCTTCTGGCCACAAATGTGACTGCTTTTTTTGCTACATTACAGACAAATAAGTAAGTCTGCATTTTAAACCAATTAGTGTTTTGCCTGAGAGAATATGCAAATTGATGGCTGATGTCTCACAGTAGTAACTGTTCTGGTGGGCAGGAGCATTTTGGGCAGAAGACACTTGCCAGAAGGGTGGATAGGATGGCCGCTTAGGAGATTCAATGACATCAGTATGGAGAGCATCCACTTGGGGTGGATGCAGGGTGGGACGCTGGCTGTGGGGTAAGGCGGTTACTGGGGGAAAGGCTCCCATCTGGAGCAGCTGGGCTGACCCTCCTGCTGCAGGAGGTGTGACACACACCTCTTTTTGTTTAGCAAGCCAGAAAAATCATTGCTATATGAAAAGAAAAAAAACCAACTAATTACGTACATGCAGACACCTGCATCTGAGAAATCATTCTGGAAAGAGAGTGCTAGCAACTGTAATGAAATATCCAGCCATTGCTGAGACTTTCGAGTTTTCTTTCCATCTGTTTATTTTCAGAGCATGAGACTCACTTTTCTTTCTCTCATTTCAGCTCAATATCCGTAGCTGACCTCAAGGAATTCTGATTGTTTCCTTTTATTCAACCAAAACTGATTCTTTATTTTTGGAGTGTTATTTTTCTTTGGTTGGTTATGCTCACCTATCTGTTTATCTCCATTTTCAGGGTTTTATTTGTAAATAAGTTCCTGAACTGTACTGTGAGCATTCAGCTTGATTGATTTCCAAATTGGAGCATTTACTACAAAAATATTAAGGTGCTAAAATATTTTTAAATTTCCTTTGTCTATGAAAAGTATTTTGAAATTATTCAGCTGCCTCAGACCTTTTATGAAAACTTTATTCTGAACCTTTTTAAGGAATGCATTGGACTGTAGCATAGATTTCCACAAGGTTTCTGTGGCACTCTAGGTAGTTTTAGTTACCAACCAGTAATGAAAATGATAAACAGATTTAATATGTAATAAATAGCTCAAAGATTTTCAGATCAAGGAAAAATGATAGTTTCTATAATATTATCAATGCAATATCCTTAAGGAGATCAACGTATTGATCCAGAAGCACTGCAAAATCATTCCCTGAAAGGAATACAATAATATTTGGAAGGAACACACACCCTTTTGTTCCTAAACAACAGAGGACTCAACAATGATAGTTACCCTTTCTTAATTATTTACGCATGTGTGTGTGCGCTAATGTAGTGCTAGAAATTATGTGAAGGCACAAAGAGTTGTGCGCTTGGTTTGACTTCAGTAGTTATCACTCAGCCATAAATCCTTAAAATATATCCTTGTTGATTTCCTCCTGAGGTCTGTGCCATTAATCTAAAGTGCAAGAGTCAGGCTGATGGGGGTGAGCTCTTTTCAGTGTTGTGCAGCAATATAACAAGGGGCAATGGGCATAAACTAGAACACGGGAAGTGGTACACAAACATGAGGAAGATCTTTACTGTCAGTAACAGAGCTCAGGAACAGGCTGCCCAGAGAGGCTGTGGAGTACCCTTCTCTGGAGATATTCAAGTCCCATCTTGATGCCTGCCGTAAGGAACTGCTGTAGCAGGGGATAGACAGGGCGATTCCAAAGCTCTCTTCTGACCTGTACACTGCTTTGATTCTGTGATCTGCTACCTGAAAAAGCTCTTGTGGACAAGGTGGCCAGAAAAAGACAATAGATACAATTTCAGTGAAAACAGTACATGTAAAAATATGTAATAAGTAATAAAGAATAGGAGAAAAAAACAACATGCAGGCATATAATTCTCCATCACAGACAATTTCCAATAAATCTGCAGTTTACTGTTGCTTCTGCTGTAAGTTAGATTGACAGCCAAAGAGCTTTGTGCGAGTGAGAGAGTCAGCTCAAGTGTACGCAAGAGAGGCAAGTCTGAGTCTAACTGAAACACATTTGGGACATTTTTGTCAGATGATTTACTTGACTAACTGGCAAGGAAATAAGCAGGATAAATGCCATGTAGAAGCCTAATTAAGCTGTGTTCTCTCTGGGAAAACAGTTTCAGACCCTGTACCAGGTGGCTAGGACAGTTATAACCTTCAAAGAGCAAGAAAACAAAATGTGTTGTTAGGAAGGAAGGAAAATGGAAAATATGTTGCATGTTTAGACAGAAAATGCAAGGATGTGTACAAGGATATGCTGGGCCTTCTTCGAACCATTTGGTCCTTGCTTTTGTTGCTGTTCTGGTTGCTAGCTGAGCAACTTAGATACTCAATCACCTCTCTCATTAAAAGAACTGTTGTTCCTGATTCAAGCCATTATTTCCTAATTTTACTTCCGTGTTTGTTTTGTTGTTGTTGTTGTTGTTTTTTCCTCTGTTTTCTTATTGCTAATTTAAAATAGAGGTAGAAAGGAGAAAAAGCAGTGAGAGGACTGTCTCAGTGTGAGGAAGATAAGCCTGGCACAAGTATTTGACCACAACAAAACTGTACAATGTGAACTTAAGAGACATGCTATGCATTTTAGTTATGTATAAGTTTTGTTAGAACCCTGAGAAATACTTTCTTCTAGGAGCCCATCCCCAGGAAAACTTGGAGAGACGTCTGGGTTTGTTTGCAGCTGGATCAGAATTACAAAGAAAAATCAATTTTCCTGACAAAGAGCTGGTAAAAGCATAAGACATGAAAATGTGTTCAGGATAATATATTTTTCTCTACTTCAGAACAAAATAATACCTCAGAAACTCACAAAGCAACTTGAGTGAAAAAGTTTGGTGTTGTAGTGTAAGTTCACCTTTCTAGTGTGTTGAACAAAAGGCTGGAAGTAGCACGTAGACCTGCTTTGTGAATGAATTTATTTACAGCTAAGCCAGCAGTTGCATGCAGATTTGGAGATTCGTTGCTACTTCGGCTATTATAAATCAAAGTTCTTGCTATCAGTATTTGAGCAAATAGCACTTCCCATAAAAACAGATGGTTGCCTCAGAATTAGAGACCAAGATTTCTCCTTTCTTCAGTACTTCATAAAGTCTATTAAGATAAAATAGTGGTCCAACTCAACTTTATAAAAAGCCTGAATTCAAAGTGCGCTTGAATTGCACTTGGAACAAACCTGCTGCATTTTCTTATGGTGTTATAGTGTAATGTATATAATTTTAATTGCTGTCTTTGTGCAGAAACTCTAGCTCAAGTTTCCAACTTCCAAGTATATCATGACAGATTTCCCATGGTCTCCTTTTAAATCTAAAATAAAATGCACCACAATTCATAAAAATCACACGTAACTCTTCAGAAAAAAAAATAGGGCAAAAATCATAGAATCATAGAACTGCTCAAGTTAGAAAAGAAATGGTTTGGGTTGGAAGGGACCTTTAAGATCATCTAATTCCAACCCTCTGCTGTGCACAGGGACACCTCCCTCTAGACCAGGTTGCTCACAGCCCCATCCAGCCTGGTCTTGAGTGCTTGTAGGTAGGGGGCACTCACAACCTCACCGGGCAACCTGTTGCAGTGTCTCACTTCCCTCACAGTAAAGAATTTCTTCCTAATATCTAGTCTAAACCCACCCTCTTCCAGTTTAAAACCATTTTCATTTGTCCTGTCACTACCTGCACTTATAAAAAGTGCCTCCTCAGCTTTCCTGTAGGCCCACTTCAGGTACCGGAAGGCTGCTTTAAGGTCCCGTCAGAGCTTTGTCTTCTCCAGCCCCAGCTCTCTCAGCCTGTCCTCATAAGGGAGGTGCTCCAGCCCTTTGATTGTCTTTGTGACCCTCCTCTGGACCTGCTCCAGCAGCTCCATGTCTTCCTTATGTTGGGGGCTCCAAAACTGAATGCAGTACTCCAGGTCAGATCTCATGAGAGCAGAGTAGAAGGGCAGAATCACCTCCCTCATGCTTCTGATGCAATCCAGGATACAGTTGGCCTTCTGGGCTGCAAGTACACAAAATGAGTTATGTCAAAATGAAGCAGTTAATTTGGGCAGAAACAGCACTTAAAAAATCTTCCTTTTTGTTGCCCTAATTGGATGGTTTTATAATGGCAGATAAAAAGCTCTGTGAAAGTAGAATGCAAGTGATGTTTTATAACCTGTTTTGTGTTTCGGCGAAAGATTTTCCCTCTGCCAACCAATGAATCATAGACTGCTGCACATCAAAAGTAGCAATAACTTTTTTTATAGGATGCATTGACATTCTCGTTGTTGTTGCTTTTGAATTAATTTGGGGTACTGGAAGATATTTCAGGTGTTACTGATCATTACTGCCTAGGCTAATTGTTTATGTTCTCTTTAAGATTTGAACAAGGGGCCATAAGACAGAAGTACTGTGAGAAATTAGTGTTGAATGGATCTGCAACAGAACAATGCATCTGCAGAAAATAAGGTCATAATAATTAGAGATATGTAGAAAAAGGCAGTAATTTATGTTGGTGTCTGAACTCCTAAATAATATTTAAGGTGAAAATTGGCCTGATTTGGAATGAAATATTCTGTGCTGAGATCTTCTTTCTAAATGTAATGTAGCTAAACATAATCTCAGAACATTGTTACAAAACAACAAAAAAAATGTAAATTCTCCACTTAAAGAAAAAAAAAACTTTTTATTTTCCTCAAAATTCTGCCAAATTTCAGATGCTTATACAAAGAGAGCTAGACATCTTGTATTCTTGTAGCAAATAAATCGTTCATTTTAAAGGTTTTCATCCAGCTAATAATACAAATGACCAGAATAGACTGTGCTTTATACCCTCTAACTGCAGGAGTTATGTTTCAGACTCTGCTTCTAACTACAGCACAAGGAGCTGCAGACCTGCCTGTACCCATCCCATCCCTTGAATTCAGAGAAATAAGAAATTGACTTTTGCAAAAGATTAGATGGATAAGCAAAAGAAAATTTTTGTTGCAATTTCAGACTTCTCCAAAGCTTACTGGAATTCAGATTTTACTGGATTTCTGTGAGGTATCTCACACAATTCCCCCTCTCTCACAGTGCAAGTGTATTTATACCCATGGTTCCCAAGCTCATGAACTTTGCTTTGCCTTATTTCCCTCAAGTGATGGAATTGTGGACAGATTTTTGAGTTCCATCACTGCATTGCAAAAAAAATATGCTTTCTCCCGTTAATAAATGGAAGCCTAAGGATTATTAGGGGTGTTTGCTGCCAAAGTGCTGCTCTGAAGCTAGGGATGGGACAGACACTCATTATCTAAACTGATGTTGTCTCCCATATTTTTTTCAGCTGTTCTAGAACTTGTATTCTAGTTAGATAAAATAAAATTCCTGGGCTGACGCTGGCAGACAACACCAGTTTCAAGCTTGCCTTCCACCATTCTAGTGTGAGAACATGACTGGAAGATATCCAGAACTCTGAAGGTTTGTTTCAGTGGAAGGCATGTAATATCCAGCTGCCTTTGACTCTGAATTTAATGGCATATTTGTATTTGAAAAAATCAATAAGTTTTATGAGCTGAAAAGGGATCCAGTGTAACCAGATCTGTCACTTTTACAGACACCTTCTGCAATTCCTTGTGACAAAGGAATCAGGCTATAGAAACCAACCTACGCGCCCCTGCAAAACAAGATTTAGTGCTGTAAACCTCACTGGAGCAGCTCAAGGAGAGGTACAATGATAGAGAACAAAGGAGAGCACTGAGAAACAACCCACCACTAATCAGCCTAGAAGGCCAATAAGATCTGATAGGTTTCTGCAATAAAACTACCCAAAACCTCCCAGTGGATTTTCATACAATAGAAATCAAAAGGGCACATTAGTCATAAGGCAAGAGAGACACCAAGGGAAAACTTGCTGCTCTCATGCTTTAAACAGCTTTCTTCTTTAGACAAAATAGCCATCATGCAAGGTTCATAAAGAATAAAAGTTTTCACTCTTTGAGGGCCAGTCCAAGGTCTGTGCAGCATTTAAGCCATACTATTATGAGGCCATAAACGGGGCACTAGTTGTAAATTATTTCTTATTGCTATTATTGCCTTTGAGACACCATAATACATAATGATCTGTCATCAACGTCTATAAAATACTTCTACTGGAGCAGACAGACTTTAGTTCTTTTTCCGAATAGTCCTGCTGATTTCAATCATTTCTGCAGTTATATCAAAGGTTTAATTTGCTTTTCACTCTACATTTCTGTACTTTGTTAGATTATCTGGAACCTCTCATCACAGGGAGGGAAGATATAGTGGGGAGTGGATGGAATCTTCCCTTTTTTCCTCATGACAATTTGTGCCAGTCTCTAAGAACTATATGTTGCTTAGGGCAGCAATACCACAGAGTCCTCCCAGCACAGTGCCTGTATGTCTTTGTGCTGGGGCATGCAATTGCTGGAGGACAGGCACTGGAAATCTTTATGAAGCTCATGCTGCACAGCCACATGTCCAATGCAGTGCTTTGTTTGACTTGAGACAAAATTTCTTTTCCTTTGAGCTCCTGTTAAGTGTTTGCAAAATATTCATTCATTATTCCTCAAAGAAAGAATTTCATAGTGTCAGTCACTCTGAGTAAGTCTTGTGCTTATTTGTAATCCTGCTTTGTTTTAACCTAAAGTCAAAACTTCACAAATATCTGATGGGATTATTAACACAAAACTGCACAAGGTCCTTTTTTCATTCCACATGATAAGCGTGAAAATTTATGCGAGAACTGGTCTTCTATTGAGTTAAATTCAAATTCTGTGGAACTAACTACAGTGTGACTTGTTTAAGTTTGTAGCTACTGTTTCTAAAATTTCCAAGAGAGAACAGTCTATTTTAGCATTTGATGCCAATAAAAAACAAAAAGACTCATCTTTACCCATCTGAAAAGAGTGATTTTTTTTTCCCACTGCCTTTTATAAAGATAAAACATATGCATTATCTGTTTTATTTGAATGATAAGAAACTAGCACTGCATCTCTGAAAGCACAGGCTTGTATCTTTTGATGTCTTAATATGCACTAACAGTAAATAATAATTAATACTTTTTTTGATTGGATATGGGACCGTAAGCACGAAAGATAATGCTGAATAATAGTAGTTATTCAGAAATATTATTTCTTTTTTCCTAAATAAAAGATACTAAAGTTTTTATCTCCATCAAGCAATCTTGACTTCCAAGACAATGTAGACATACTCTCGGTATATATGTTTAATTGCATTTTAATTGCATAATCTATTTATATATTCTTAAGGGGCCTTATGGCACTTGCAAAGATGTGTTTCTAGCAGCTGCTAGACATACCTTAACATTCAATTAATGATTAACCATGTATTGGCTCTTATCTGGTAAGTTTCCAGCATTCATTTCATTTACCATCTGCAGCATTACCAAACCTATCCCGTGCAATAACAATTTCTTAGGTAAGTAGTGGAAAATCAAATGGCAAAAGCATCTCCAGACCCTTTGCTGCTGTCTCCTCTGCTGGGGTCTGGGATGCCTGGAAAAAAACTTGATGACCTTTTGGGTGCGCCAAAATCTGAAGCTCAATGAGAGGGAGAACAAATTGTTCTACTTTTATCTGGATCTGTTAGTTAGTTTCTTCTCAGAGGGAAAAGAAAGAAACATTACAACTGAGTAGTGAGTAAAGGGCAGGAAGGTGAAGTAAGGCGGAAAGCAATTATTTGTACAAAAGGGAAAAACAGGTAAATTATCTCCTATGGAACAGTGAAGGGATTGTGCGGAAAGGGCCAAGACAGGGGAGATTATAAATTTCTGTAAGAATGCTATCTCTCCTACGTCCATGATTTTTGGTAGCCAACAGAAGCTGAAGATTTCTTGTGCACCTGACAGCTTGTCTGCTCTTCTGCTGTGTTAGCTGATCTCAGGAATGATATTGCCTCCCCTGCAAGCTCTGGCTCTGTTGTGTCCTGAGGCTGTGGTGGCTGTAGAGTTTTATCAAGGAGAACAGACGTATCATTCTGCCCAGCTGGGAAGTTGCCACCTCCTCCTCAGGCATCTCCTGAGACACTGTCAGTGCAGCAGACACTATTCATTTTCTTATACTAGCTAACAAGACTGATAGGCAGTGTAAGGACTGCACACTGAGGGGTAACACTAAGGGTGTGCATGTTTTCCAGGACAGGGCATAGGCAGGCAAACAGGTCTATAGACAGCTCCCCTGCAGGCCTATTTAGATGCTATTGGCCATTAGAAGAAAGCCTCTGACTTTGATTCACATTTTCCATCCAGCAAAGGAATTACACTATTTTATAATTTTTCTATAATTCTATTTTATAATTTTTAATTGAGGGAGAGAAGATTTAGGTTGGATGTCAGGGGAAAATTCTTTACTATGGGAGTGGTGAGGTGCTGGAACAGGCTGCCCAGAGAGGCTGTGGATGCCCCGTCCCTGGAGGTGTTCAAGGCCAGATTGGATGGGGCCCTGGGCAGCCTGGTCTAGCATTAAATGGGGAGGTTGGTGGCCCTGCATGTGGCGGGGGGTTGGAGATTCATGATCCTTGAGGTCCCTTCCAACCCTGGCCATTCTCTGACTGTAAATACTTTTCCGCATCTTTACGTATCATATAAAAAATCTGAAACATACATTTTGTAGTCAGTCTTTTACAACATATCATTAATTGTTTGAAGTAAAATAGCGTTTTCTCTTGTGGAGTGAAGGATGCAAATGGCACTTAGCCACAGGACACTGGAGCTCAATGCAAGACCTAGAGCAGAAGTGTGAGCTCTACTGCCAAGAGCTCATGGTGAAGTGTTATATTTTCAAAAATGTGTCTTTCTGGTATAGACATTATGTGAATATCATTACATACGTGTGATACTGGAGAGAATGAGAGATAAGGCTGTCCTTATTTCACCCGTCTCTTAGCTTAAAAATAAAATTATTGTATTGATCTGCTCCCAAAAGAAAAATGTACGTCATTTTTGAAGTATTCCTAGTGAATTCTCCATAAATCTTTTTCTTCTGTTCTTTTTGTCTGCCCTTAGGCAGACACAGAAATCAATGGTTTTCATCATTCCGATGTTGTATAATTCCACGATGTATGATTTATTCAAATACACCTGTAACTTTTCTTTATGAACTTGAATGCAAACAAAACTAATCACTTTTGTCACTTTTATCTTCATTGTAAATTGTTCGAGCCGTACACAGAAAGCCGTTTGGAAATACCACAGGTGTTATTCTGCTGAATTCTGAAATAGCTATGCCAAATTATAAATTAACTCCTTTGTGCCATGCAGGCTTTTTTACCAATATCTCTTGACCAAAACTCCAAAATGTTCACTTCAGCTCAGTGAAGTGTTTTGTCTAACAGAGGGTATTGCATACTTCTTTCACGAAACCCTCTTACTAATCTATGGCAACTTGCTAAATAACCTTGTGTTTCAATGCTATTTTCTTCTCTGCAGAATGCCACGTGATTTATAACTAATATTGTTAATGTAATTAATCTTACCTAATGCCTATTTTCATGTTCCGGACAGTTTTTAGGTAGCATGCAATTAGTTTTCACTGTGTCATTAATTCTCACAGCCTTTATAGAAATTAATTCAGGGAAACTGAGGTAGGAAAATCAAGGACCCCTGGGAAAAGTTATCACCGAATCTCAGCATTCAGCAGCAGGTTGTCTGGGGTGCTGGTATGCATACATTCCATGGGGAGACAGGGCAGCAAAAAAAGAACAGGATGCATCTTTTTGTTCTTTTTTCCTAAGCAGATAAAATGACTGCCTCTTGAGTTAAAAGTTGCAAGTCTGAGGGAATATTTTTTGTGTGAATAGTGTCCATTCATCAGCACAAGAGCCTTTCTGCAGAAGTATGCTGTAGCTAGGAACAGCCTCAGTGTGAAGCAATGGGGCACAGTAGCCAACAAGGTTGAGTTTGTGCATATGCTCAACCTGCTTTTGCAGTGTGCAAGGCTCTGTGGTCTGGCAGGCTTTCATTCTGGGCTCTTCCTTTATTTGTCTGTTATTTAGTTGGAATGCTGAAAGTTCTCACTGTTTAGGAAACAAAAGGAAATTTTAATGCCTACTTTTCACACTCACAGAACCTCCTTAATAGAGACTGTTTTCTGTCTGCCGTTAGCAATATATTACACCATGTATACTTGCTTCAATCTTCAGTGAATATAAGTGCCAAAACAAATTTTACCTAATAATAAGAATATGCATTACTGGTTTACTGTGGTGTAGTTGCATAAAATACCAATTGTGGGCACAGATAAGCAACAATCTTTGAATGATAACACAATCAAAGTTCTTAAATTTTTTATATAAGCTATTTTAGTCTGTTAATTGCCACTGGATCTTGTCTAATTTTTTATTTTGTTTGCATCCACAGCTATTTTTGATAGGTAACATCATAAAAATAACAGAAAGGGCTTAGACAACTGTTAACACTGCGAAAGGTGAGACAACTCCTAGGTCTTAAAATAAAAAGCAAGATTGATGCTACTGATTTATATATAACACAAATGAGAAAAATAAATTCTGCATGGATGAGAAACTAGAATTTCTTCATTTGTCAGCCCTCTCTCCCCAGCTTCCTGACCATCTTTGCTCATCAGAGCACATTTGCAGTTCTCCCGGATGCTTCAGTTTGTGTTACAGCATCCGTTTTCTGAAATGCGATAGTGTTTCAGATCACTGAATGAAGTGAAACAAAAACTGTTGTGCTGTGTAATACAATTTTTGACTGGAAAGAGTTTCCTCCAGGCTCATAATTTAGCTAAGTACTTGGTAAAATTAAATCCACTTATGAGAGAAAATAACATTATATCTAATGCAGAAATTACACCATTTCTTTTCCACAAATAGAATAGAAATATTTCATTACTACAACTAGAGAAAATCTCATATTAGCTCCATTTGTTTTCAAATCATTGTCAAAATGGAAACAGTGGTGGTGGATAAAAGTGGGAATGAACTGGTGCTCTGTGCTCCTCTTAATCACCTTAAAATCAATTACATGAAACCTCTCAGTTTGCTGCCATCACTTTTGCTACCGAAGCGCATGTGAATTGCATTCATGTCTATGGCATCAAGGCTGTGACAAGATGATCAGACAAAGTCAGATTTTGTGACATGCCTATTATAATACCCAAATGATAATACTCTGACCACTTAGAAATAACACTAGTTTTAAAGACATTTCAGATTAGGAGTGAAATATGTAGTTGGTGGAATCTCATCAAATGATTTTACAAGCCTCTGTACTGGGCTTGGCTATACAGCTTTGTGCATATGCAGATGTGGAATAGTAGTTATTCTACGGAGTATCTTCATGCTTCTTTTGTTTGCTACTTTTTTTTTTCATATTTATTTGTTGCAAAGGTGTTCTGAAGGACTTCTGTGTATGTGGAACTGAATATCAAGTAACTAAGCAAGTGTTCCTCTTACATAGAGTCATCTAGACTGGAAGAGACCTTCACGATCACCAAGTCCAACCGTGTGGTAATTTCACAATTGAAGTGACAGAAGATTTGCTCTTTAATGAAGACCCATTCATTTTCTAAAGTTCCAGGGGAACTTCACTGTGAACAAAACTCTAAGCTTTGGTAAAGAAATCTGACTACCTGACTCCCACAAGTCAATTTCACACTGAATTTTAGAGATTTCATATTTTCATAGAATCGCAGAATCATAGAGGCCTTAGAGGTGGAAGGGACCTCTAAAGACTGTCTAGACCAACTCCCCTGCAATAGCCTCACCTTGAAAGTCACCAGGGATGGGGCATCTATCACATCTCTGAGTAATCTGTTCCAGTGCCTCATCACCCTCACTATAAAATACTTTTTTAATAGTCTGCACTTAAAATCAATCTCTTGTGTTTTGTATCTTTAAATATTGCATCTTTCCAGTTACCAACATTAAAAAGTAAGTAGTATTATAGGCATCGTTTTCTTTTTCATTTAATGTTTTGGGATATATAAAGGCATACTCAGGAACACTGAAAGCTCTTGATGAAACAGAAAGAATTTTTTAGTTTCTTGTCTGAAAATGTTATGGTATAGTTGCATATTTATTTAAGGATTTTTTTTTCTTTTTGGAAGCATAGACTAGAATTAGTATTTGTATAGTCTTTCACTTCAGCTGTGCTGAGAACTTTGCTTGCTGTTTACTCTGTAGCATAGTGTATGCGGTTTGTGTGTGTGTGTTTATACAAATGTGAATATATCGCATAACTAGCAGCAGATCTACAGAGATGTCAAAAGATATTCAGAAGGAACAAAATCATACCCTTGATGTATTTCTGGAGAGGATAGCAGTGGGTTCAGTGGACTGTCACTGAATAAAATGTTAAGAAAGAGAGAGTGACTGAGGAATTTCCTGCATGGTGGGCTCAAGAGAGTGGTAGCATATTGAGCATTGAGCAACACAGTTGAATGATGAGGCCTTTTTGTCCCAAGTGAGGGAGAGGCTCTTAGTATCCTTATGAGTATAGCCTTGAGCACATCCTGGAACACCCTCCTGTGTCAGCAGAGCCCCACGGTATGCTCCAGATGCCCCTCATCCCTGTGGTTTACCGTTTCCTATGGGTTACAGATGAGCCTTGTCCATTTCTGAGTACTGACCCAGCCCTGCACTGCTCAGGCAGCCAGAGCTTTGTCATTCAATTAAGTAGAAGAAGAATCATGACTGCTTAGAAGATGGGTTAATGCACAGGAACTGAAACCAGAGCTCTTAAATTACTGAAAGACATAAGTCTGGGCTTCAGAAGATTCGGTTTCAGCACGTGTTGCCTTAGGCAACTTATTTTAGTGCTTGGCATTCTGTCTCCCACTTTTGTCAGATGGAAATAACACATCTTTTCATGTTTGTGCCTCATTCTCTGCTTTGTCATAATAGCTTGGGGACTTCCTCATGATATGTTAAAGAATAATTTTGGCAACATCGTAGGATTGCAATTTTTGTGTTCAGTTAGTGATAATTGTAGTACTCTACTACTAATTTCTGACACTGTGATTTTGGTCTTTGTGTATGACACCTACATTTTAAACTTCCTTATACAACTTAGTACTTCAGTCTTATAACAGTATTTACTTTCTAGGGAAAATATATAGCAGATTTTTTAAAGTCTAAACAAATCAAATGATGTAACTGAATTTTAATATAAACAAGTTTTTTTGCATATACAGTTTTGGTATCTAGTTTTCATGGGAGACGTGAATGAAATCTGTTAAAACAAAGAGTCACACCAGGACTACACCAGTAGTATAAATACCATAAATATAAAATGGTGAATTATAAATCTAAGTATTTTAAATCTATAAACAATGTAAATTAATTGTAGCATTGTTTCATCACTTAAGATATGATTCCCATCAGGAATGCTGGTTTCCATTTTGCACTACACAGTATAAGGATAGTCAGGGACCTAAAACTGGTGATGATGGAGGAGAACATGAGGGAACTGAATTTGTTTAGCCTTAAGAACAGAAGTTGAGGGAGAGTTCGTTGGTGTCTTCAACTGTGTAGCAGGACAGCATAGAGAAGAGAGTGCCGTATTCTCCCCAGAAATGTGCAATATTAGGGGAAAAGGCAATGGACATGGAAAACTGAGATTGGATTTAAGAAAAAAGCATGTTTCACAGTGAGATTGTGATATTTCAGTCCTTACAGGTTTTTGCCAAAATGCATGTGGTTACTTGAGGAACAACATCTGAGTGGCTCTGCTTTGAGCACGAGATTGCATTAAATGGCCTCTGGAGGCCCTTCCAAAATATGTGATTCTGTGATACACATATATGCATAGATAAATATATAAAATATCAAAGGTAAAATGGAATTATCTGAGTTCAGTGATGAAATGAAGCAATTATTTTATAAAACTTGATTGAAATCAGAATAAAAGGAGTAAAATCAACAGGGTAGGTGACTGTTTTAAGTAGATCATAGAACCAGGGCTAGTTGCAAATAAAAAGAGAGATTATCCACGGATACCAGTATTTACACACAGTAGTATTACAAACATTTGGAATTCTCCCTGGTAGTTTCTTACTCATCCTGTGCAGAATAACAGGTTGATAAAGAGTGATGTCTGGGCACTTAAACCAGTATTTAAGCAAACAGTTTTGAGAACCTTGGTGCAGTGTTTTAACTCTGGTAGGCAGCTAATCCAAGATCTGCTAAGCTCAAATCCCAGACAAGTCTCCACGCAGAGAAACATGCATGAACGTTGAGAAATTTTTTGAGGCTCCATCTTTGTGAAGCTGCCTGTGCCAATGAGAAATAGTGAATTAATTCCTCTTATTGCTTTACTTTTGTATGTTTTGCTTTACCTCTTAAACTGTCGGCATCGCAGGCCACACAATATGTCACATTTACCTTTTTGATTCTCTCCTTTACCCCATGAGGGGGAAGTCTGACCACTCTGGCAGGACAGCATAACAAGTAGAAAACTTGACTGCATGCACTGCTTAGCAGCAACAAAATGCTGGTGTGTTATCAATGGTCTTCATCACAAATCCAAACCATATCACCATACCAGTCACTATGAAGACAACTAATTCTCTCATGTAAAACCTGTACCACCAAATATAGCTGTTTATTCTTTAAATGAGTTTCCTGGCATTCTCATCTTTCTTCTGCAGAAAGCTGTCTCTTGAATATAAAATGCTGTCTTTGATACAATGTGATGGTGCAGGACTATTGACTGAAAGATATCATCTTTATACGGTCCTTAGAATTTCATAGCCATTCGACATTCAAAATATCAACTACTCATGTAACAGTATTTGTTTTTTGTACAGTGATAGATGGATGTGCAAATCTGTATTGTAAGTATCCTTGCAAAATTTTATTTAGAGAAAAATATCTGTAGAAAGCTCAACACAGAAACAACATTATCTGAAGAAAGATAAATGTGCAAAAGTAAGAGTCTTTGATACAAGTAAAACTAAAGGTGTATTGAAAAAAAAAATTAACTCTTTCAATATTGTTGCTTTAATAAATGTATAAATTTAAATATAATCTCGAAACTGAACAGATTTTATAGCCCAATTTCATTATTTAAACCACTCTGGGATCTGACACTGAAAGCTACTATTCTCACTGGAGTCAAATTGTAAGGATGAGTTACAATTTCGTAACGGAAACACTGACTAATCTTAGAGTATATGGAAGTTAATGGTGCCACGTAATGCATTAGCAACCATGTTGCTGATAAATAGGAATAAAATATTACTGGGTAGTCTCAAAGATCAGCACAGGAAAGATCTCAATTACAAAGTATCACAGAAAGAGCTAATTAGCTTTCCCTGTTGCATAAGGCTGAGCTGTGCACAGATTGTTGTACCAGCAAAGCAGGAGAGGGTTGTGTCTGACTTCTGAAGAAACAGTGAAACCAGGTCTCCGCTGGATGTTCAGAAAGCAGTACAAAGCCTATGACAAAGGAGGAATCTTCAGCCTCTGTTATTCTCATGGTATTGTTGGCTGAAATTTGTTGCTTACCTCAGCGCCCTGAACCCCAGCAGATCAGCAGCAAGGACAAATTTGCCATCTTCCCTGTGGACTATGGCAGGCTGAAACGTGTTTCAGGTTGCACCTGAGAATCCTGCTGTTCTGCTGGGATGTTCACAGCAGCTAAATCTGTCCTTACCCTTGCTGTCCCACTGCTGGGGAGAATCAGACACTCCCACCATACACTTCCCAAAGACAGGCATCCCTCGCTGTATGATCTTGAGAGCAAAAATGCAAATATCGTTGTGCCTCTCTCAAATGTAATTACAGTGACAACTCTCGTACCACCTACACACACAAATGGCATAAACATAGCTGCTGATGCACAACAAGCAGATGACAGAGCTGAAAAAAGGGGCTCCCTCACGTAACATGTCTCTTTATAAAACATGTAATGTTATGGGCAAAGCATGGTGACTTACATTGACTTTAGGCTGATTATTTTTATAATTACACTTGCGATGTAGCTTCCAAATCACTTCCGGTATAAGAGTGCATAGTATGGATACTTCATACTTATATGAGGGGCTTTGGATAAATAGACTCCTTAGAAGTATAGTGTATTATTAAAATAAAGATTGTATGATCATATATCAGACTTCTATTTCTGATTTAAACACAGCCATTGTTCATTAAGGACTGGATAGGGCCCTCAGCAGCCTCATCTAGCGGGTGGTAGCCTGGTCCATGGCAGGGGGGGTAAAACTGGAGGATCTTTAAGGTCCCTTCCAACCCAAAACATTCTGTGTTTCTATGCTAAATTTAGAATAGCAATGGGTTATATTTATTGTAATCTAGGGAAAAGAAAAAAAAAAGAGAGAGAAAAAAAAAAGCTGGAAATTAATCTAAGCTAAAAAATAATTAATTATGATTAAAAAAATAGGGTATTTACATGAAGAGAGAGACATGTCAAATTGCCTTTTACAGCAGAGCCAACAGCTGCACCAAGCTGCCAACTTGCCTGTTGCTGGGCTGTGCTCTGTCAGGGCTACACACACAGCCCCAAGAAGGCGGGTTCAGGGGACCTCTCCCGTGAGCAGGGATGTAATCAAAATTTGCTAGGACACTGGTAAAAGCTGTTCAGGCCAACATTAGTTATTTAAATAAAATGCTGCATGTTCCTGGCTGATTATTATTTGAGAAATTATTCTTTCATTTTTGAATTGACTTTTTATACCCAAGTCCTGAAAAATAAGAACGCTTCTATATTATTTGAAGTGTCAGTCACCTGATTTTATAAAAGCAACATTTTACCTAGGTTTCTGCAAATTCATCAAACTTTGTTTCCTAAACTTATGGTCAGGATAGCCTAGTAGAAATGTACACACTGAAAGCTGCTGCAGGTTCTCTTTAAAACTGCTGTTCTTCAACAGAGCTGACCCAGAAGTGACTTAGTGAAGTCAATGTCAAGCCAGTTCATTGTTTCTGATACAAATATGTGTATGCTACGTGACAGCTGGCATTTACTAGGAACTGTCATGTCTTTCTATGTACAAGCCAATTCCAGATACAGCAAAAGCATTTCTCTTTTTCTTGAAGACAGAATATTGAGCCTGAAAATTCTGTTGCAGAAGGTAGCTTGTTGTGGTAGGGCAAGGAATGGTGTTTCTTAAGTCCTCTGAGCATCCAGATTTTCAATTTCTTTTCCAGCTTGGACCTGGAGAGTGAGGATGAACAGAAGAGAGGGAGATTTGTAGACTACTTTCTATTTCTTTTCTTTAATCTTTGGTAGAAGACCTTTACATAAATGCTTCCCTGAAAGTCTGACTGTTTGCTCCCTACCAGCAAATATATAATTAATATACACCTGTGTCAGATATAAATAGCAACAGATATCCTCATGTAGCATTGATCTGCATTTTGCTGCCACCCACATGCCGATTGCTTTACTTCTAGCTGGTTGGGATGCACATCTATTAAAAGAACTCAACTCTGACGCCATATCTTTCCTTATGAAAATAATCTGCCCTCTCTGATAGCAGAAGTGTAATATTTCTAGCATTGAGTCTGTCTGTTTAAAACCTTCTTTTTAAAGCACGATACAATAAAAATGAATAAGGAAAATGGAAGAGGAAGGGTTGGGAGAAGCTGCCAGAACTCAGTGATGGGTAAAACCATGAGGGCAGGTTGTAATCCTAAAAAAAAAAAAAAGAAAATTAAAAAAATTGAAAGATCGACAGTGAGGATGAGGATTATGATTTCTTCTGCTTCAAATCTGCCTTTAATCTTGGTGCAGCCAACAATTTGCCTTGCATTTCTCTCTGTTTATTTTTTTGTTATTCCTTCTTTTTCCTCTGTGTCATTTCCAGCAGTATGAGTGTAAATCCGTAGTAATATCTAAATCTCCATTTTAATGGCAATAGTAGTTCTAGATCTGACTTTCCCTGACTTTTCTGAGCACTTCTCAGCTGAGGAAAAAAGAAAGAGATCTCACTCCTCAGATGCTGAAGATACTGAAGGCAGAAAGAAACAATGAATTGTGACCTGATTGGCAAAAAGAAGATATACCTATTAATCTGCATCAGGTCTGATGAAAGAGCATGAAAGACACGAAAGCTGAAGACAGAGGATCCTAGGCAATATGAGTAAATCATAAATTTGAAGGTTTTCTCAAACTGGGGCTGGTAAGGCTTTAGCAATGAGTTCTAGACTTGCAAGTGAGTTCACTGATAAAGAAAGACATCAGAGAAGGTTGCTGGTCTTTCAAATAAAATGTTAATAAGAGTTTGAACAGAGGAGAATGTGCAGGGTGGTAGGTTTGAAGGAGTCACAGTTGTACCGAGAACTGACAGCAGAAGAATCAATCTGGGCTGTTCCGAAGGGAAAAGAACAAAGTCAAGAAGAATTGTTGCAAAGTGCAGGAAGTCTGCAAAATGAGAGTGTTTTCACACTTAGTTCAGCAGCAGGAGGGGAAGAGCAGGAGGAGAACAGACTCCAGGATGCAAGGGCAGCATGATGTCAGGAACAGAAAGGACAGTGTCAGAGTGGACATGAGAAACAGCATCAGTTTAAAAAGGAAGGAAGACTTTGAGAGATAGATGCAAACATGTCTGACAGGGTGAAAGGAGAAAGCTGGTGAGACTGAATTAAAATTGGTGATGAGTAAAGGGAAATAATTCAAAGAGTGAAAGGGATAGTGAGGTGTCTATAGCAAGAGTCGGGGCACGCTGAACTGATGGAACGATTTGAAAGTGAGGTCAGAATCACTGACCTGCAGGGTCAGTATAGAAAATGAAGGATGAGGCAGACAGCACGGAGGTCTGCAGTAGGCAAGCAGCCAGAACCCATCTGTGGTACTGTGGGAAGGGGCTCTGCAGTGGGAGCCACCTTGGTGATAACAGCAGCAGGGCAGTGTGCCCCTGAGCTTGCAGGTATCTGTATGGGCCTTGAGCATACAAACTTGAGTAAGGCTGTGGTTTACTTTCACTAAGAGCTGAGACAAGTTGGGCTGTCCTGGCCTCTAACATGCATGTGTTACATTGCTCAGAAAGATTGAAACAAAACAGTTTTTCTTTAAATAAAAGCAAAAGACTTGTCTTGGGAAATGCTTCCTAGCGTGTATTTATAGAGCAGAAATGGTTTATACCATTTATATTCACTGTTAATTAGACCTGCTGAAGATAGTAGTCTTCCTATGAGTTGTGTTAGTGGTTTGCTAGGTATTTCCATAGGATTTTCCCTTCTCCACTGTGACATGGTTTCAAATTGTATTACTGACTTCCAGCACACTCAGTCATTATCTTGAATAGATAGGAATTAGTTTAAAAATGTGAATTTCTTCATGCATTGAATATCCTCAGCTATTAAACACTGCCTTAAATTTCTTCCGTTTTGCTTCTTTTTTCAGTTCATTTTAAGTGTCACTTCTTTACTACATCTTGACATTTAATATGAAGCATTTCATCTACCAGAAATACATCCGAGTTTTCAGTTCAAGAGTCCAATTAAGAAAATGCTCCCTAGTGCATTCGTTTTCCTTTATTGAACTTCAAGTTCTCTGCAATGTCATGTGAAAGTTTAAAATCAAGACTTTTGTGGAAGAAGTAGTTCTAATCTAAAATATGACCATATCTGCTTCACTATGTTTCCCTACCCCCAACACCTGAGGCAAAATAGATACTGCATTGTCCAAATTTGTCTTGTCTTATTGCCTTTTTTATTATTATTATTTTTTTTTTTTTTTGGTACAGGTATTTACACAGGCACAACAAACGCTCGTATGTTGGCAAATGTGTTGATATTCCCTTTAATTAGTATGAGGATAAGGGCATGTAAAAATGTAATATTGTTTAATGCAGTCTGTTAAAAAAAAAATCTTATAAAAATTTTGTTTTAATGACTTTCATACTTGTGTTAAGTGATGGTGGGCAGTAACGATAAAGATCAGGCTTTCTCCTGTGGGTGCTAGAACAAACTAAAGATACACAGCAACAAATAGGCAATCTATTTTGCAGGAAAACCTGTGTTGCCTTATGGGAAATGTTGAGTCACAGCCTGAACAACTGATCTACCACTTGAGGCAAGCACTAAGTCAGCTGTGGGAGCACAGGTGAAGGCAATTCAGCTGTGTGACCGGAAGGGGTGGATCCTGGCTGCACCTCTCCTAGACCCCATTTAAGCATTGACCTCCCCTGGGGAAGCATTTCTCTTTAGAGATTCTTTTCTTGTGGAGTGTTTTCTGTGAATGTAGGATGTTTCATTTATTTTTGGTTATTTCTTTCTGTTGTAACAATCTTTCTAGTTATAGAATCTGTAAAATACCAGCCTAACCATGCTATTCTGCTAGTTGTATTTTTGTTGAGTGTACAGTCACAATCTGATGGGTTCTTTAAAGCTGCTTAACTATTTCTTCTGCAGTCCTGACTCCTCAGGAGCCACAGTCTGTTGTAGTACTCTAAGTGTAATAACATTTTTGTGTTGTTGAGTCTTTTCAAAGAAATTTGTGAAGAATGGGAATTGAGATACTAAAACCTTTTCACTTGGGAAGTAGTCATAGTAGAGAAAATGGTTATTGCCTTTGATTGTTGCAAGCAGCTGAAGCAGCTGGATCACTAAGAGGAAATGGGGCACTTTCAGTTCCCTTGGTACAATGTGTCCTTTTATTATGAGGAACCCATCACTTGTTCCACCAGGTAAATGACCATCATGACTGTGGTACAAGTAGTTTCATGTAGATTCTTCCAGTTGAATAACACAGTATCAGACAGGAGTGCTTATTTATTAAAACACTTTGAAATATCAAGGGTTTTTACTTTAGTATCTTTACAATGAGTCATTATTTGTGGACTATTCTTTTAGGATTCAGTATTATACTTTATTTTTATTAAAAATAAAAATTGATAAGCATGTGATATTTTATGTGTGGATGGATGCAAAATTTGAGTAATCTCTGTTTTCAGATGTGCAAACCAGAGAGCATGCTGCAGTCCCATTGTGATTTCCTTGGCCCTCTGACCAGTGCAAACAAGAGACGACACATGGAAGGATGGCTATACATTGAAGAAGAAGGGGAAGTGAAGTATTGGTGAGTAGAACTTATTTGTAATGTAAAATTTTGTGAAAGCCTGATTTTTGTAAATTGCTCTTGAAAGTTTTGTTTTCTTTATTGCTAATGCCAAGTTTTTTTAGGGTTGAAAATCTCCCCCCTGTTTCAATGAGAGGCAGGGTGTTTTGTTTTGTTTTTTAAACAGGGATAGATATCTCTAACAGATATACAGGAGAATAAACCCCATTCATGGCATGTGAGTTTTGGCATTAGAAGCTTTCATCTTGATTTAATTTAAGGAATTAATAGTGGAATTTGGAGGTAACAGTGCTAGTCCAGCTCTGAGGCCTTCCTTTAGAATGAGAGTTTACTCAACATAGACACATGCAAAAAAAAAAAAAAAAAAGAGAACTATACAAAATCAATTTGTATATAGTAAAACATCTTAAATATATATTTCTTTGGAGTACAAGTCTGTGATGAATGGTTTAGGTCAGGATATATTCATTCGATTATTAATTTCTATTTATTTCTTTTTTAATTATTTTTATTGTATTTATTTTTTATTTTATTTATTAATGAAAATGTAAGTATTAGACTCAACATTCAGGTGACTCATTTTTCATGGTAAATAAAATGTTTGTTACTATTGTAACAAAGAAACCCCTTCTAAGTGAGACTGTGTTAATGCTACAGTCTTTCTAGAGCTTTTCTAGTGGTTGCTAGTTGTTCAGGGCTTTTAGCAGTTTGGCTTAGGGTAAACGACACAGCATCAAAAGTTCAAAGCTTGCTCAAGCAGTCTGAAATTGCAGTGATTGAAGTAACAGAACAATGTAGAAACCACTTGGGGTGTTCAAAACCAGACAGAAACAAGTGCCAAATGAATTAGAATGGAATTTGATTTTACTTATTACTCCTTCAGTGCTAATTTAGCTGAATAAAAAGCAGCTTGCTTTCTGCAGGCCAACTCAATTAGTACACTACATTGGCTGGGGTTTGTTTTTTTTTGCATACACAACCCATGGCTACCTGAGTACAATCAGAGGGATGATCTTTGACTTCCCTTTGTTTGTGGTGATCTGGGTGCATACTTCCACTACCTGCCCGGCTCCTTTATGTCAGCTTCCATGGGGAAAGAGTGTTAACTGTTAACTTGTGTGAACTAATGACATTTTCCCTGCCGTATTTCACAACAATGAGAACACCTACTGTCGTGCTCTGGCTGCTTCATGTGGTTGTGCTCAGTTGCTTTGCCAAAGTCTTCTGCCTGTATTTGGTGTCTAATGCAGCTTCTGGGGATCTGAAGGTTCTAGTTCTCCCTGCTAAGCTGGAATGCTTCCACCTGTTTTCTGTATGTTGAATTTTTATTAGAGTGGGAGAGTGCTTCAGTTTCTGTGTCTGTTCAGTTGCAACTCTGCTCAGAAGGAAAACTAAGTAATTTCTCTCTTACTGGACCATATTAGCCTCTGCATAAATTTTATTCACTTAGCCAGGCTAAGCTGTCTTTTGCATTTGGGAGATATTTAATGTCAGATGACTTGGGAAACTGACTTGTGAAAGGACTGGCTCTGTGTAAGATGAAATACAAATGTAATATTGTTTTTCAGTTCTTAATGGAGCTACCAGGTATGTTGGAAATTGTATTACAGTAAATTTACTGTGCTGGAGCATCCTGTGATACCATTAAAGTATCAGGATCTTTGTTCCCTTCCCCTAAAGGAAGATTAAAAACAGTAAAAACCCTAGTACTATCAGGTTGGAGTGCAAGTCTCATCTCTTCTACAGACTGTTCTGTGGTAACTGGAGCAGAAACAGCAGCCTGTGGGGCCCCCAGGGCTGCAGGCAGGCAACAAACTCCAGAGCAAGGCAGAGATTTCATTGCTCCTTTTAGACATTTCATGGTCCCGAGCAGCAGGGTGATAACATCACCTGCATGCAGCAGCTGTAGGAGACCAGGGGACTGACAATGAATGGTGAAACAGAATCTGAAAGTGGGTGGACACTTAGTAGTGCCGTCATCATCTGGGAAAATAAAAGAGCTACCTAAAGCACAGGCTTAACACCCAAGAAATTACTGCCATGACACACACTGAACAGATTTAAGAGATTTGTCCCCTAACGATTAGCATGTCATTCCATTTGTAGGGTCCAAATCCCAGAATGTTTATAGGATGCAAGAACTTCTGTGATACACTGGGATAAGGCCAGATGAATAGCCTCTCTAGTGCTGTCTGCAACATTTGATCTTTCTAGTATACAGAGCTGAAAACTGGCTGTCTTTTGATGTAAGCAGAATAATCCATATTTCTCACGTACTCTACAAATTTCCTCTTTGGCCTAAACTTTTCAAGCACCAGCTTTTGTTGTTAGTAACCTCTGTGTTACTTTGGACCTCCTGCATGATGTGATGCATGAAAACCATGCAGTAATCTTGGAGCTCTTGACTTATTCTGCTGTTGTTTTCTAAACTAAGTGGATAACTCAGACTCACTCAGGGTGCTCTAACTCCGAAGAGATTGCCTCTGTTCCCAAAATAGCAGGGAAAATAGTGTTAGCAGCACATCACCAGAGTCACCCTATGGAAAATCACACTAATGAGCAGCAGGCCAGAGGGATGCTCCCACATCTGGGACGCAAGGCATCAGGCGACTAATCCTGCCCCTATTCTGCTTGCTGGGAGCATTTTGAAAAGTTTTTCTTGAAGGTTATTTCTGTGCATGGGCCATCACAGGCAGCAGCCTTTCATGGTCTGGCTTTGCTCGTGACAGACTGTGTGAGGCCCACTCACTCATTAAGTCTCATGGAAAAAGATACAAACCTTTTATTGGCCATCTGGCGTGGAGATTTTCCATCCTTCGTGCCTGCATAAACTAGGCTGTATTTTAGTTTCGCCTCTAAGGTTCTCAGACCATATCTTTCCTTTATTATCAAATATATATTTTTAATTTGGAACAGGACTTCATCTTCTAATCTTTAGAAATTTATTTTTATTATCGGGTTTCACCTTGCTTCCTGCTGCTCCTTCCTTTGAAGTCATTGTGCTCTTTCTCATCTAGCCTTTTTCCATCTGGTAGATTTTCATAATTCACTGAAGGTTTTTAGAACCATCTGAGTTTTTTGCATTCTCAACCTTGCATGGAAGGACCTCAGGGTGTATCTTTCAAGGTCTTCCATCTGATCCAGCTCAGCAGAAGTGTCTTCCTGCAATTTTCCTTTAAGCTAGCTGTGGATTTTGATGCATGCTTCTATTAAAATCTTTCACACAGATGCTAGCTGCCTCTCCCCTATGAAAGCCTTGACACAGGTTAAAATGAGAGCTCCGTGTTGAATCTCGTTTAGCCAAAGTAGCTGTCGTGTCAGTTCAAATTTCATGCAGAAAATGCCTTTTTAGAGTGAAACATAATGAAAAGGTGGTACTGCAGGCAAGGAGTTGTTCCTGCTGGTCCTGTCCTGGGTGTGTTCATGGATTTGAAGATGAGAGTGGCAAACACTACCTTAGCAGTGGGTAGCTTCCCTCCTGCGTGGGCATTTCTGTGCCAAGCACAGAGGAGTACTTGTGTAACATATGTAATGTGAGTTTCTTTCTGTCCTTGAAGCCATAAGGCTTCTAATAAAGTGAAACTTGCATCCATGGATGGTAAGTTTTTCTTCCCATTAAAGTATTTAGGACCTTGTATTAATAATGCTATCCATTTCTCATGCTATTTCATGCACTGACACCCAGGTGCACTCTATTTCCTTCCTGAAAAATATCTCAAAGGTGTAGTCATAGCTGTCATTTTGGATATAAATTTTCTATGTTGAGAGAGACAGAACTCTTAGTGTGGCTTCCAGATGTCCCAGCAGGGAGGGGCTTACTGGTAGCAGCAGTGTGCTGCCTTCAGCATCAAGGGGGTTCCCCAGAGAGGCACTGCATGGAACAAAGGTATTCCTGCACTCACACCTGTGTCATCAATCAGCCACAATCCATTGGTCCTTGCTTTTTTTTTCCTTCCGTTGCTTCTTTTTGTTACTTGAGTGAAGCTATGTATTTAGCAAAAAGGAAGGGCTAGGATTCTGTTTCTTATGCTTTGCCATAAGCTGGAGCTGCTGTAGAAGCAAACCAGTTGGAAGGCTGCAATATCTGCCTGCTCAAAAATAACTTTCCCTGTCAGAACTACACCTAATCATATATGTGCCTTTTTTTCCTTCCTTTTCTATGTGTTTTTGAATGATGATTTGACATCCATAGTCTCTGTTTAAAGTAGAAGGGTTATTAAAATTATGAAATACATCATAGCCTGTGAATTAAAAGAGAAAACATTGCTTAAAGGCACAGCAGCTGTAGGAGGGGAAAAAAAAAGAAAAAAAAAAAGAAAAAATACTGGAACCAAGTGCAGCTCTTTGTGTCAGAAGAAACACAGAAGTGATGCTGGGATTGACCCTGAAGTTTGGGATGGGTTCAGTTTCACCACGTTCTTGCTGTTGATGATGCAGCTCATTTCAGCACACTTAAACTCTCCATTTTCATTTAAACATTCTAAAACTCCTTCCTGATCTCCCTAAACTCATTCCACCCAAACTTGCCACTGTTCTTCCAATGAGTGCCAAAACAATTCTAGTTTGATTTTTTTTTTTCACAAGTCATTCCACTTATGTCTTAATAATTATATCTATTTCCTGCAACCATCAGTGGTATATTTAGAGTTGACATTCTCTTCTGCTTTGTGGTTAATTATTTCCTGGGTAGATCTGTTGTTTATAGTGCCCTTAATATCCTAAAATTGTTTGTCACGTTATCATTGAAATACTGTGTAAAATCAGCTAAAGACTCTTACCTTGCTGCTTTCTACTAATTAGATGAAGTATGTGCCTACATCTCATATATTTGCAATTCCTGTTTGAACACAAAACGTGTTTGCAGATAGACCACTATACTGCAGTCTTTTTGTATTGGCCTCAAGAAGGCTTGAGATGTTTTTGATGCCAAAAATGTGATTCTTACTTTTCTTTGTTAGTTTTCTTTGCTTGGCCTTAATTTGCAATGCTTGAGGACAAGCAGTTACATCCCACAGTTCTGTCATGACTAAATATTACTGCTGAGCTGCTCCAAAGTCTGTTTAGCCCTGTAAATCATCACCAGAATCACTGAGTAACTTTAAGTGAGTAGCAAATGGTTGGGAGAGATTGATATGTTGATTTATGTTTCTTTTTCATATAGAAGAAGGAAGTAACATAAGATACAAACAGGAGGTATTCACTAGAAAGTTTCTAGATATAATTTCTAATTCCTTTCTATTGGAATTTGCTTGCATAAAGATAGGATGAGAATATCATAAGGATTTCTGAAGTTGCCCCACATTGTGGTTGTAGCAGCCTATAGCTTAAAGAAACAGCAGTGTTTCAACACAATACAACTCATTTGCTTCTAGCATATCTGTATCTAATGTGTATGTTTCTATATAGTAAGTATTCCTCAGAAATGAAGTTACTGTGGATGTAATTGCAGAAATTATAAGCCTAATTAAAATCACAAATCCCAAAAGAGTATGTAATTTCTTCAATCTTTGACTTTTCCTTGAAATTGAATTGTAAAGGTATCATTCTGAAAAATAATACATAGTTAAGAATAAGAATTTCATACTTGTAGGATAAAAACTGTTTTTTGACTCAGAGCGGATTTGTTTTGATTCAATTAATCTTGCCCCAGCACATCTTATTCTTTATTTTAGTTTGGGGAGTCAGAATGATCAGAGATGATGTTCCAAACAAGGAGGCCAAGGTACTAAAACTGACCAAACTTTTCCCCTCTGTCCTCCCACCCAGTTGTTAGAAAGCAGCCTGTCGTACAGTTTTGTTATTGCAAACAATTCTCACAAGGCATAGGAAAGTAGTAGCACGCTTTCTCCTACACTGTGGGAGGAATAGGTTTTTGTTTAGTTAGAAGCATTTTTACTCTCATGAAAAGATAGGAACTCTGGTGTTTGCTTGGCTAGCCTCAAAGCTATCTGATGAGATTCCTTTTCTGCTGTTTAAAAGGAGTCATGGATCTCGGTCCCTCTTTAATGAAACCTGCTCATGCTGTAAATAGTCACCATCTCCTTAGTAAACTCAAATATCAGGGTTTTAGTAATTGTGAGGTACTATTTCTGTGTCTTGCATACTGCTAAGCAATTTCATTTACAAATTGTATCAGTCAGCAAAATGGTTTGTAATATCTATTTTGGAGGTGAGGCTTACAGTAGCATTTACTGCTTATGATACCATCAGAGCAAACTAAATTTTAGCACCCTTGAAGTAGCATGTGAGCTAAGTGTAATGTCTTTTATGATGAGAAAAAAATTAGGAATATAGTTAGTACTTTGTCTAAATCAAGTCCTTCTGTTTGAAATTATCTGTTTTTAAATAGAATCCCTTTGGCTGCCTTTCCACGAGAAAACTAGAAGTGGTTTAGTTGGGTGAAATCTAACGGAAATGTCGACCTGCTTAGAGGAGTACTTGTGTAATCACAACCAGGGAAAACCAACCACTAACGATGAAAACGAGTTTATTGATTATTCAGTAGTGTAACAGGGAGAAAATTATTAAAATCTCATGATGTGTAGCACAGACGGCTAAATCAGACATACTTTTATATCGCTCATACCGAGGCCTAGAGAGATGTGCTCGATGCTTTCTCTTCTGATTTTCTCTTGAAGCATTATTCTAATCATTTATTGACATTTTGTTTCCATGTTTACATCTTCTCTCATAAACTATCAGTTGTTGTGTAATTATAAATACCTTGATTTTTAATACTCAATAAACTGAGGCATAAAAGTGTAATGGACACTTGTGGTGTTATTAGAAAGAGAAAGAAAAAGGATTACAAAGTTGGATCGCTTTGTTCTTTTCTACAAGCTATGGCATTGAAAGAAGTTTCATCCCTTTCAAGAGCAGCTTAAAATGTAGTGCTAGTATGAGGGCTGCTCCAAAAGTAACTCCTCTTTTAAGATGTACAGCATCAGAAATGGATGTCGGTGGTATGACAGAATTTTCCCAACACTATTCCATTACATTTTGTGTGACAGATGGCAGCAGTAAAGCAGTCTGATACCGCAGTGACTGACATGGGAGTGTGTATGAAGCTAAGTAATATCACTGAATTCCTCCATGCAGGAAAAATGATGCACATTGACATTCATTGGCACTTGCTAAATGTTTATGGAGACCCAAGGGTGTATGTGAGCACAGAGAGGCAGTGGGGGATTCATTTCAGCAGTGGCAACAGAAACAGTGGGTCACCTCCACCGTTACAGATTTTTATGTATGCAGGTTCTTGTTCATCACTGGTGACAATGCATAGCTAATGGTGTTGATCATATTGAAAAAGAATGTTTTGTAGCTGTGAATCTGCTCTACCAAACAGTGTTATTGTACTCTCTGTATCTATCATAGTTTTCACATGAGTAAATAGGAGGCATTACTTTCGGAGCAACCTGTGTAATGTTTTCTTCCCATTCCACATGCTTTGTATGTTTGTTATGTATTTCACTCTCGTTTAAGGGGTAGGTATTACAAGTTGGATATTTTCATTCTGAGTCTAGACAAGATTATAGATCAATCATTTCTCAGCTGTTTACAATGGGGTGTGCAAAGCTACATTTTTCTGCCATTAGGACAACACTCATCCTTATATGCACAAAAATGAGAATCTCTCTCCTACTGCCTTGATAAACTGCAAGAAAATCTTTTTCTATGAACTGGTGGTAGTATTAAATGCAGAGCTGTATCACTTGTCCCATGGATCCGTATGTATTTATAAGTCACCCATACATTAATTGATGCAGTAAATGAATATGATTCCAGAGACATGCTGAGCACAGCGTGTTGTTGTTGAAGGATATTCTTTCTGTTCTTCTATCTATGACAATTATTTTAAGAACCAACAGTTTATTTAGTTCAAGATGTATTATATTTGGTCTCCAAGAGATGATATGTCTTACCACCTTGATATTCTTACTTGAATTCTCACCGCCAGGGCTACTGTCCACAGATCATTTGTCTGCTGTTTGTCTCTGAAGTTGTTTGTTAATTATAGTAGCAAAAGAAAATGGAAGCTTACATCTGGCTTATCAAGAGATGTAACGTTAGGAAATTATATCTTCTCTTTAATGACTTATTTTTGAATAAAATTCATCATAGAGGAGTTTCAGGAAGCCTTTGATTCTTGAGAAATGACAATTGCTTGTGGCACAGGTTTAAAAAAAAAAGGGGAAAGAAATTTCCTACAACAGCTAAATAAGTTGAGCTGGAAACAGATCAGAGAAAAGGGAGAAAATGAAACTTAGTGAATAAGCATAGTTTTTGTTGTTGTTGTTTTTAAATCAATCTAAAAGAATCCATTAAAATCTAAAGCATAGGAAAATCTATGAAAGCAAAATACTTCGTTAGACCAGAGGAAAAACAATGTGTAAACAGGCAAACAAGAGATGACTATTTTACAGTTTCTTCCCAGGAAAAGAAAGGGGGGAAGGAGATTGTAATATTTCCAATGGCTGTGTATGCTCAAAATGTGATTTAGCTTATGGAGCAGATGGAAGCTGTCTCTGTAAAATATATAAAAAAGGGGAAGAATAGAGGGTCTGGAGCAGAAACGATTATCCCACTGGGAGAAAGATAAGCGTGCATTTAGTTGTTATATGTCACTTCCATAGAGAGATCTCTCATTCATTACCTCAGGATAGAATAAACATCCATGTAGACAAGTGATAATATTTATTTTGCTTTCCATACAACCAAAGAGAGGAGAGAGTCACGTTGCTCCTTTCTTCCCGAAGTCTATTACACTTGTTTCTTGACATTTGTTTTCTTTGTTGATTTAGACGTGCATTTCAAATTGTGAGGGGCTTCAAACATTTCTGCCCAAGGCCCTGCTTATCAAAATGATTAGTCAGAGGAGTTGTTTTTTGGGTTTTTTTGGAGAAAAATAGTTAAACAGCTCTCTCTGGCCTTACATCTAGGAGCACGCAGTGATGCACACAGGTTTTCCCTGTGAGCTCCTCACTGTATTACACCTTCATTGGCAGTAAGTAGCACGCTGTCCTTGCATCTTGTGTCCCTTTCCTCTTGGGCACCTCTGAGGTGCCATCAGGCTGCAAGGGTGTTGCCGTCTGCAGAAAATACTCATATTTCTTTTGATAACTCAGGTAATTGGCGATAAGTACTTTTTTCAGAGTTCATTTTATTCAACAATTGAGTTACGTATGCAAACTTGTCATACTGTGATTTCAGTATTGCTTTGGCACTTTTTGTAGGTTATTCTCTTCTGTACTAATACTAGCATATCATTTGGATATATTCTGCTCAGTTGTTGTCATTAAAATTAAACTAAAATAATCATGTTTCCAAAAACTGTGGCCTTTTGACAGTGTGGAAAATGATGAGTTAAGAAATTTTCTTGTGCTGGTTGAAATATTCTGATGGACACGTGAGGTGAGCAACCTAAAAGGATTTATTAATCCGAATGAAGCATGCAGCTTAGCTGCAACTGCAGGTTGGAATATAAAACTTCAGAACAAAATACACTTTTCTTCTCAACAGTAATGAACCCTTAGCCTTGCAATGTCCCAGGGGTGTGATTATCTCAGAAAAACTGTTTCCCCAGTTACATCTTGTTGCATAAATAATCATCTCTTTGATGCAAAGGATAACTGTGGGAATGATGTAAGTTAAATATGTTCTCCAGCAGTCTGACTTACAAGGGAATAAACAATTTGCTGATACTTAGAGTGCTTAAACCACTTCCTTTGGTTTCTGGGAAGCTTTATGCATTCTAGCCATACAAAAGTAATCTAAATTTCATCAATAATATTAAGCTCTCCTTCTTCATTTTATTGTTTATGTTTTTTTGTTTTTTTGCTGGATGTATGCAGCCAAAGCTCTAGTTAATATTGTTGCTATATAGTTCATACAGCTCTGTAACTTTACTTCAGCCATCACAGCACTGGAGAAAAGTGATGTCCTGAATATGGCAAAGCCAAACATGACAAACAGATTAGTGCTATCACTATCGCTCTCAAATAAAGCATATTGCCTAGGTGAAATCCATCTTGGTATGGAGAGAGCATAGAAGGCAACTTCATCCATCAGAATAATGCTTCAAGGAGCCATTACACAGCAGCTCATTTATGCGTGTCCAAGCTATATATAAACCAGCTGCATTGGCTGCTCCTAACAGTACTACTGGTAGCACAAGCTGCAAAATGCAGGAGGGACGGGAACGTACTCCATGTGCTTGTTTCAAGCTCTCTGTCTGCAATAGCTCACTTTTGCTAAGTTTCCAAACTAACTAGATAACAGATGGGTTCTGAATCCATGTCATCACTGCTCGATGTGGTAGAGTTGTCTTCTATGAAGAGGTTCCTGGGTCTCATGGTTCCCCACCCTTGAAATTCAATTGGTGAGAAACATCTCCAGAAGATCAGATTTTGAGCCCAGAGATCACAAGTTAGTGGTGGTGAGGAAAAAAGGATGGAGTCTAAGGACTCAGTCTGAATTTTCTGCACTTACTAATTTTATAGTGTAATATTAATTCTCAAAATCAATTGCAAAAATATTTGAGCTCATAATGAAATCATGTTCAGTGTAGCAAGTCCCCCCTTGTTTCCATAGTGCATACATAGCTTATAGTTCCAAATTTTTCCACTCTGTGTTTCCAAGGTGTTTAAATAATAAATTAAAAGTTACAAAAAGTATCCCGTTGTCTTGCAGCCTCTGAGCTATAGAGATCTTTATTCTGTCATTAATGTAAAAATGGCATAACTTGCCTTGCCCAGCCATATTCATAAGTAGGAGCTGTTTCATGAGTTACTCTGTATTCAAGCTGATTCTGTCCCTAAGTATACAGTGACCAACTGTAGCATTGTTCTCATTTTATAGATCTCATGATATTCTGGTTGTCCATTCATACCTGTGATGCTGTAACATCTGCAGTGTTGCAGTTCACAGAAGATACTAGTATTTCTGTGAAGTTATCCAGTGTGTTTTCTGAGTGATAGGTATTGACTAGATAGACTTGGTTACAAAAAGGAAGAAAAAGATACATTGGTGGAAAGGAA
The DNA here is from genome assembly GCA_035772895.1 of Perdix hodgsoniae. Taxonomy (NCBI): domain Eukaryota; kingdom Metazoa; phylum Chordata; class Aves; order Galliformes; family Phasianidae; genus Perdix; species Perdix hodgsoniae. The sequence goes on from JAPSGF010000015.1 coordinate 7,167,061, forward strand.
AGAAGTGTGCTTCATCTGACTTGAAAAGTGACTGTAAAAGCAAAAGTCTTTCATTTTTCTATGCTTCCCTGCATAGTCAGCTACGTTCTATCCAGCAGGAGCAGGGAGTTGGTGGAAGAGAAATGAGAATCTCAAAGACAAAAATGAAAAAGATTGTTAGTAGTCAGAAGGGACCAGGAGGTCTGTAGGTAAGAAGTTAGAACATGATCCAGGAAAAGTAATGGTGATCAGTACACAGCAAGTTAACAGTAAGATTTGAGAAGTGTTAGGTTAAGGAAAAGCAAAATGTTGGTGGAAGATGCTTGGAAGAATGGTGTGGCCTTGGAGAGGTCCTGTTCTGTAGCTGCAAGAGACAAAACCCTGCAGAACGAGATTTGGAAATATTTAGTTCATGAGGTGGTGGGAGAAGTAATGGGGGTGGGGTGGTGGGAGAAGTAATGGGGGGTGTCTCTAAATGTATACAAAAGAATCAAGAGAATATTTAGCAGTGACAGAAGAGGCAGATGGGGGAGTCTGGAAGAGCAGATGGTGGCAAGCAGGGAGGACAGAGCAAGCTCCAAGTCTGGGACTGCAGCCTCTTACAAAGCATTATTAGTTGATCTCACTTCTTCCCATTCTAGTTGTAATCAAAACAGTGAATCTAATTCTTAAGCTTCCCCTTCCTCTAAAAAGGAAAACATCAGCCTACACCATAAGAATGCATTGTGCATAGGGCAGGCTAGAATTACACGTCTTTCCAGTCCTCTTCTCATTAGTGTGCTGAGAGAGGTACAGTCACTGCATATCTTCCCAGATATATTAAACAGAAAGCACATTTGCAATGCCCTCTCTGAAATGTCTAGCTTGTGGCCTAGAAGTTGAAATGGCAAATGAAGCTGATCGTACCTTTCTATATGCCAGTGTGTATATCTTTAGTCACAAAGTTTGGTTTTTGTGCCTTGGGGAAGTATTTAGATGACCGTGTTAGACCAGAACAGCAACCACCCGTGCATGCAAACTGTTCTGTTTCTTCTGATGCTAACAAAACTCATTGTTTCTGTCACTTTTCTCCCTCCCCCACAACTCCCTAATTCCCATATGCCTCATTCTAGTGACTAAAAAAGAAACCACATGCATAATTCCTTCATTATTTTGGAATAATTCAAAAGTATGTTTATAGGATCATCAATCACATTATTAAATAACAATAGGCTTATAACACTTCTTGGAGTTACTTTTTCCAGCATAAATTCACTGGAAATTCTAGCATTCCTTTTCACTTTACAGTAGAACTGTTAGACCATTTTATAATTGGGGGCCACTTGGATGGCCAGCGACTTCTAAATGTAGATTAATATGATGCAAACCAGGTACATGCTGAAGGCATTTAGTTATGTAGTATTGTTAAACCAGTCAGTGAATGAGGTTTTCTAAACTATGTATCAATTAATGTTTGTTTTTGTCTCTGACATAAAAACTGCACACTTGGAGCTTCTTCTGGTATAAACTTGATCCAGATTAGGTATGCTAAACAATGTACTTTTTCAGGCCAGCTTCACTCTCTGTATTCATATTTTGTAGACTTGGGGACGCATGATCCATGTTGAGCTTGCAGAGACCTTCCAGAATAAATGTGTTGAGTAATACTTGGACTCATACCTAATTTACGCTTTTTAGAATTTTATTGCAATGTCTCTAGGCAGTTTTGATCCACCGTGAGAAATCTTTGCTAATTCACCATTTCATGGAGTCACAGTGCATCCACAGGGCTTCAGAAATTTTGTGTTGATAGGACTTCGGAAAGAATTCCTAGGCAGGATAAGGGTCTCCTTCTGTATGTATTTTCTTATATACAGCGTCACAAAAGCATAGCATCTGCATATGTCTGCAACTAGTAAACTGTTCTTAATGTTTCTGTTCAGTGAGTTTCATCATAGTTTCAGATCAGTCCACCTTTTATCCTTTGGAAAATGGGTTTTAAGCTACTATGTTGTTTTTCAGCAATACGTCACTGTATTTGCTGAAGAGTATAGAACATCCATTACAGAAGATGAAAGATACTGTCATGTTTTTGAAATGGTTAATTTTGTCTTTGTCAAATAAAAATATACATGCTTCTAAGCAAGCTGAATTTGTACAAGTGAGACAGTATCTATTGTGCTCTCCATCATTCTATTGTGACCAAGCACAATCTGCTCTGGAAGAAAACATTTCTTCTCTTCTTCTCAAATAGAAACATTTGATTTTGAGCTATCTGTCTTTAAATAATTTTAAATGTCATGGTACCTCCTTTGAAATCTCTGTTCCTGCTGCCTGTGTTCCTGCCTTGCCCATACAGATCTTGTTTACCATGAGTTGTTGCTATTAGTATTCATGATGTGGTAGTTTCTAGGTGCTAATGGCAGTTACTATTTCAGATGTGTTTAGCTTATTGTGTGTAATAATATAATTACTAAAATTAAAACCTTTCCTATCGGAGCCACACGGTTATGAAGTGAAAAGCTTTGGAAAAGGGAGTAAAATTGACAAGAAGTGAGGAAAGTTATTCTGACAGCGAGACATTTCGTATGTCAGCTAAGCAGAAGGAGAGGAAGGTGTAAATGTGAGAAGCCAAGGGACCAGCAGGGTACCGCATTTGGTGTGTGAGATGACAGGGTTTAGCAGTAGGGGTGGTGAGGGAGATGGCTGGACGTGGAGATGCTGTTTGAGACGAATTGTCTGAATTTGCTAACAGCTTGTATGTTATGACAGAAATAAACTGTTGCAATCCTTTTTTTCTTTTTTTCCCACTATTGGAGTGGGCACATGTAAATTTCATATGGTGTTTGCTGTCAACTTCATCTTCTCAGCTAGCACCTTAGGATGTAAGCAATAACTTTACCATATAAAATCCTCTTATCTTAAATATCCTGCTTTTATTCTTTCCTTAGAGAGGTAGGAAAAAGGAAACTAAACCTTGCTTCTTTGTTTCAAGTTCTCCTTGTAAACATGCAGAAAGCTACAGAAAGTGGGAGGCGATGGAAGATAATCTACAGAGAAGAAATGAGACAATGTCAGCAAACCTTGGTATCTTTCAGGCGAGTAGGCAACCTGACAAACATAAATTACGTAAACTGTGCCAGCCTTAAAAATGCAACTCTTGCTTATAAACAAGTCTGGATTGGTTTTGTTTGTGGCTTTTGGTTGGTTGTTCTTTAGATTCTGTCCTTTTAGAAAGAATAAACAAAAAATCAGACATTTTATATTTTCATTTTTTCTTACCTTGCATTTCTCTGCTAGCAGTCTATTTGACTGAATTGTTTTCGAGACTGGGTCAGAAACAAATAACTCATCCAATAAAGCTCTTTATCTGGTGCCTATGATTAGCATTATTCAAGTATATCATGGAGATTCTGTCAGAAGGTGCCTAACAACCAGTTTTTTGTAAAAACTTCAAGAAAGGATTTTGGGTATTAATTATATTTAAGAGGAATCTTTGCAGATTGTCATTACTTGGAAAGCTAATAAACCGGTTATTGATTTGTTAAAACGAACAAACAAAAAAACACAACAACCTTCACTTGTATGGCATGTGAAACAATGAGATTGTTTGTAAATGACAGTGATGCAAGAAGCTGTAAAGCAATTACAAGATATTAAGGCATACCTCTTTGGATATTCTGAAGATGTCACTTTTGCAGCTTCCTCTGGTAACTTTTTCCTAAACTCCTCCTAACTCTTTGGCATGATTTCTGAAGCAAGATCACAAGAATGGAATCATTCTGTTAGTTTGTTTTAGTAATACCAATGGCAGAGAAATAGTATTTCCTTTTATACTTAGTAATTTCTTGATTATGTGCTCCAGGATCATAGTGCTCCCCTGTATGAGGAGCCGATAATGAACAAAACAGAGAAGCTGCGGTAGGTGAAAACCAGCATCTGTACACCAGCAGTTCCTTAGCAAGTCATCAGTGGTAGTGGTCTGTGGTGGTGGTGAACTGGGATAAGCTGAGATATTTGCAAAATAATTAGCTGCTCTAGTTGAGACAGTGGCATAAAAAAGGTTAAACCAGTTCAGTTTCATCCATTAAAAGTTACTGTAAATTTTTGAACTTAAACCATTTGAGCTTGCCCTTGTACAGGTAATATAACTACACCATTTTCCTTACAAAAAAAATAAATGAATCTGTACTTATATTAAGTGCATTTAACAGAGAAGAAAATTAGGTTTTGTTTGCTGTCTGCTAGTGGAATAAATATCAGAACACACTACACTCCTTTCAAATGTAGAAAAAAGAGGATAAGGTGATACAAAACTTAATTCTCATCTAGTATTAGTACAATATATTTTGAGTTTAAAAAAAAATCTTTCATTCTGATGAAGGTCATGTGTATATAATTTTTCAGTTAACAGAAAGAGAAATTTTTAGGAAAGGTAAGAAGTATTTCACATAAAAGAATAACTGTTGGTTTAATGCCTTTAGAAAATAGGCAGTGGTGATTCTGCCTTTACCTGGCCTCCTTCTGTTACTCCAGGGTCGCGTTATCCTTAGCGCATCCTGCAGGACAAAAACTGGGGCACAAATCATTTTTCAGCTTTGTTTAGTCTGAAGGTGAGCAGTGTTCCCTCCTGCCTGGAAAGCCTGGGCTTTGCCATGCCGAAGATCTCCGAGCACAGGCTTTGCTGATGTTCTGTTCTTTCCTCCTCTGACCCGGTTACTGTCTGGCACAACATGGCAGTGTGTCAAAATAGTAGCATATGCTAGAAAATATCCATAATTCATCCCATACCTCTGCTGTCAGGCAATTTGTGCATGTTCATTTGATTTTTCTTTAACAGCATATGCCATTTAGAAACATCATGGGCTGTGAAATTCGGGTTCTCTTTTTGGACGTGTTTCTTTCGCTGTTTCCAAGATTTGTTATCTGGTAGAAACTGGCTTTTTTTCCGCCATTTTTTAAGCTTATCTTTCGGGACACAGAATTGGGAAACTGATTTTTCCACTACAGTCTCAAGAGTGCAGACTTAAGACTTGGCTCATCTTTGTTCCCAAATTCCCTGTCACTCGTTGCTGCAAGCAGCATCTCCTCTGTAAGGCTGACCTTCTCCATTGCCTCGTGTGTGCTGCCGCAGTCCGTGTTCCCTTGTCCCCACACAACTGGTGATTACAGTCCCTCTCACAGCCCTCATACACAGTGCCATAGCCAGCCTGGGGCTGGCCTGACCCTAAATGCAGGCGTTACTTGGGTTTCTGTGGGAGACACAATGGGGTGTGTGTGTACGGATATTAACAACCAGTTAGGGTGCAGAAATGAGACTTGGGAAGGATTTAAGTTGAAGTATTCGTTCTCCTAGGACAGGTGGCAATGTATACTGTGGTCAGCTGAGATGAACTGCCTTGGTAGGCCCATCCTGTCACTGTGGGCATTGAGCTCCTGAGACAGCAAACTGTGGCATGCAGTGCTCATGCTATGACTTAGATACATTGAATTATGATTTTTTCATCACTTGATTATTTCCAGTCTCATTTTGTAGCCCCAGAAGTAAGGGAAAAGAAGGAGCTAAGCAGAGGGTTTGTGTCTTGGGAGGCCTTGGATGTGTCACTGGGGAGAAGGCACTGATTTGCAGCTGTGAAAACAGACTCAGCTGCTGCCCTACAAGGGAAGTGTCAGGGCTTTATAGGGACTGGATATTGATACAAATTCTCGGCTTAGGGAATTTAATCTATTTTGTACTGTATATATCTGCTTGAGCTCAGCTCTTCCTCTGCCTGAATACCTTGGCAAGTGTTTCATGTATAAAGCCAGTCTGGTCCTGAGGGGTTTCATCTGATGACTTTCAAAGCAGTGTTTTAGGGGCCTGGTTCAAGCGCAGTGTTGAACAGCGGGGACAAAGCTGGAAGCACAGGTTGCCAGCTTCTGCCTTTGCTTTTCACATGAAACAGTCACCGAGTGACATTGAATAAAAAAAAGAGATCTTTCCAGACATGAGGCTACACCTTGGATTACAGATTTATCCTTGTCCTCATGGTCTCTTTCACTGGTCAAAAACTTTTGCATTATCTTTTTCTGCACAGTGAAGCTACTTCAGCAAAAAGGTGGAAATCTGTCCTTCCCTTTTCCCAGTTGCAGCACATAATTTGTAAGCTAGATTAATTTGTGCAGAAAATGTGTACTGGAAGGAAAGGGCTTGACTCCCAAGCACCATACTCAGAGTGGGACTGTAATTGGTCAGATTGGAACTGTAATTGGTCAGAGTGAGGCAGCAGCTGTAACAATTCCCTCCAAATATTTGTAAATTTTTCTACCAAGAAACATTGGTCCAGTAGCAGCCATGCATGTTATGGCATTACCCGGTGACTGAATGCAGTGAGTGATGATTTTTAGTGTGTCCAGCTCTGGACTACTCTCTGTAGCCATGTTATGCAGAAATGTTCAAATTGCTGAACTCTGGTGTACCTGAACATCCTGGGGAGGCTGCTTGATCAAGGCTGGTAGAACACTGAAGCATCAAAAAAATTATTCTGTCACTGGGCAATGTGGCTCCCTCTGGGCTACAGAGGGAGCCACATTTCATTGCTCCTATCTGCACTGTGCTATTATCTGTCTTCTTACAGCATTTCTTTAGACTGTGTTTTTCAGTCAGGGATTTACTGTGTAGATACACAATTTCTATGTTCCAGTGAGAGCCTTTGGGTGGTACCGTATCACGCGTGACAATAAATATGAGAAAGCTTAGTCTTCTCAAGAATACATGTATACCAAGAGTTAGCACAATTACCAGAGAACTGATCACTTATTGTTCATTCAACAAGGTCGAAAGTGATCCACAGTCTTTTTCCATATCAAGTAGGCTACATAAAAATATTGTGTAAAAAGGGATGTTTAAAATTATTCTTTTGAGAGAGAGCTCAGTAGAGGGGGAAAAGAACCTTCCAGTTCGGTTTCCAATTTGAGAGGTCCCTTTGTGCTCCTGGATTTTGCAGTAATAAAACCTGAGAGCTGTTTTCCATCCTTTCATTTACACGTTTTTATCATGCACAGCATGATGCTTATAAACTGGACTGTAGCCACAGTTAGAACTCCTGTGGGGAGGATAAGTGCCCATTTTCCTAATAATAATAATGCATTTTCTAGCTTCCAGAAAATTAATCTCTCAGCAACTGCACCATTTCCTATTAACTGGATAACAGCTGATAGTGTTTTACCTAAACATGTAGGCTTTCTGGAGAAATGGGAAGATCCATTCTAATTCTGCAGTGCTCATACATTAACGTTCTCAGTGCCTTTGTAGGCAAAATCTTCCCAGTAAATAGGCCCATTGAGTAGTAGGTAATAATGAGGTATTGGTCTTTGATTTCTTTCACCACTGAGCTGGGCTTTGAGATGTGTGACTCAGGAAGTATGCACTATGAAGATGTGATGTTTGGTAATTGAGCAGAGTGGAACATGGCCTCCTTCCACAGCATTAGTAGTAGGCGGGCCTGTGGAAAGCATCCGAAGACAGATTTAAAAAATTCCCCTCTTTTCCTTGAGGCAGTAACACCTCCTGCTTGAAGAGGCTGCAAACAGTGAACTAAAAGCAATGTAAAGCTAATAGCTTGTTCAAAGACAGAGCAAGATCAATCCTAGCCCAGAAAGAGGTGTGAGGCTGTGATAGGAAGATACTGTGCAGAACTAATATGGACTTGTTTACAACTGCTGGGTTAGACATTTACATAAGGTGAGCAATTACTGTCTGATTTTCAATCTACTGCTTCTAAATTAACGTAAAAGGTATAATGCTTTGTGAAGGCCAAAGTCCTTTGGTTACAATAATACAAATATTATCTCTGAAAAAGCAGAGTCTCGGGTACCAAATAAAGTGAGATGTCCTAAGGCATCCCAGTACTGAGAAACTGAGAATAGACCAATAAATCACAAGCAAACTACAAGCAAATGGCTTTGCTGACAGACTGTTGCTTACTAGCTGCTCTTATTTCTTATATAAGGTGGAATGCACAGAATTTGGTCTGCATCCAGATAATGTGTTTGCCTGATTTTCTAAAGGCTTTGTTCTCTATCTTCTGCCTCCACTCTTTTCAGTCTTCCAGCACATGCAGTAGATCTTAAGTGAGCCAATCTATGTATCCAGTCTGGTCTGTGCATCAGACTCCATATATTGAGTTGTTACTGGATTTTACCATATGTAATCTAGTGGAGTTGTATAATGTGCTTGTAACACTGGAGCAAGAGACCTCTATGCAAGACAAAAGAATAAATCCAAAGTAAGGAATGAGACTTCAATATATAAATGGGGGCATGTAGGTGAAATAGTGCTTGGAAGTATGACCTCAGCTTAACTGGTACTTGTGATACAAATCTGTTTTTACCATTTGGGTAATTGCTTTGTTCACTTGCATAATAATTAGATGAATGTGTTTAAGAGACACTAATAGTTATTAATTCTTTAATGTACTGTGCCATTTCAGGAGAGGGACACAAACTCCCTCCATCACAAATGTTTTTTTTGTTGTTGTTGTTTTTGTTTTGTTTTTAACTGTTTGCTGACTGTTCTAATGTTTTTTTATTATCATTTTAATATGCTTTATCATGCTCTGGAGTCTCAATATGTTCACATAATCAGGCAAAAATATTCTTTTGTTTGTATGTATGCAAAATAGAATAAGTGGTATCTGACTAAAATGGCCCTTTTGGTACATCTGTGAAACACAAATGTGTGCATTCTAACACTGCACTGGCGGTCTGAATCTCTTGCTTAAAAAAATTGATATAAAAAGAAACTGAAGAAATCAGTCTAAAGCCACAGAGGGCTGCCAAATATTTCACTTTCTCTTGGTTTAGCTCTCATTTGAGAGGAGTGCATGTGGACTTCACAGGAAATGAGAACAGTGCTGATGTCTGTGTGGACTACCATCAAAACAGAAGTTCAGCCCCACTTTGTGCCAAGCAGTTTGATCTTTCCGTTGTAAAGTCTGAATGCTGTCTGCTTCCCAGCCTGCTGCACAGATCAGAACCAGCATGTACCAGGCTGGTTTTGTCCTTTCCAAGGACTTTCAGCCACACTCATTAAAATTCCTGGTGCTCCTTAAATGTGCAGGGAGCCATAAGGTGTTTCTGGGGAAAGATCCGTGAAAGGCTTCTAACAACAAGCTCCGTGTAGGGCCATGAGTTTTGCTGCCCCTTGCTGTGCAGTGAGTGGCAGTTGCCCTATTTATTGGTCGTGTTATCTTCTGTTCCACATTTTATTTTTAATGGAACCTACCTCCCATTTTCTCGTCACCTGGACATCAAACTTTGCACTTCCTGCATGCAGACGTTGTAATATAATTACAGTGTGAAAAGGCTGTGTGTAGAGCAGAACTGTTCTTGTGCACCAGAATACGCTGACTCATAACATAAAACAGACTCTTGTGTCTTACCATTTTTTTTCTCCGTTAAGTAAAAGAGAAATTTATTTTTTCATTTCTGGAAAGAGAAATTTATTTTTTCATTTCTGGATGCATGGGTTTGTAAATCAATCAGGATAGCTTTCTTAACATTATTGGATGCATGGGTTTTAATTTAATATTTTTTAAATGAGGGTGCCAATAGCAAGCATAAGAATGATGCCTGTAAATACTAGGGAACTGCTAAAGTCTCTAAATACTTTCACTAAAAACTACATATTTTTGTCTGTGTATTTGTGCATTGAATGTTCAAAGAGCTGATTCAAGATTTTATCCTGAAAAATATTTCCAAGGGACAGAAACACATTGTGAAAATAACAAACATATGTTAGCAGTGAGAAAAACCAGTTCAGCAGTGTTTTCTTGGGTGCATTTCTGTTCCTATCTAGGCTATTGCAATGTTAATTTTAGAAACTCTAGCCCAGCAACAGGCACTTAGGAACAGAATGATGTACTGCAAACGGCAAGAATTTTAACTGCAGACTATGGCTTTATTTTCTTATTTATAGCTCCCTTCACTTTGTTATCTTTTATGAAATGTGTATCTTTGAGAGGGCCTGTCTTTGCTTTCATGACCAATGGACTTATCTCCAGATTGCATCCCCCTAGTTATCTTCAAATATTGAGTTTTAAAAAAGGCAAATCATAAAAACTTGGCACTAGGTTCTAAGTGCCATGCAAGGATTATCAAGAAATACTTAATTATCATTTTTTTTAACTTTCAGCAACATTGGCTTTATTTTTGCTTTTTAATAAATGTACAATTGTTTAGGAGAAAACTTGAGGCAAACGCAAGGAATTATGAATGCTTACATCGGATCTGACATGGAAATGACAGTCAAAGTTTAAATATTTATTAGTACTAGGCATTTAATGAGCAAAATTTAAGAATGTTGTTTGCTGGGACTGAAAATTTTGATGTAGGCAGAGATTCACAACTGGTGTAAGTTTCAGTAGCTCTATTGATTTTTGTTTGGTTTCCCCACAGTGTCAAGAGAAGGTATAATTTCCTTATTACTGACTGCATAACAGTGTTGAGTATGGACAGGCTCATCTCTGACTTCATTTTTTAATCTATTCAGGTTGGTTTGCAATCACACTAGTATTTATTGAAAGTCAAAGCTCATATATTTTTAAAAGATTATAAAAACCAAAAGAATTTAATTGGAAAATTATTGCCTGGTTTTGAGATCAGTACCTAAAGTCTGCGAACACGTACATTATGCCATTTAAAATAAAGATTAATATTAGCAATGTAATATTGTAATGTTTTAAGTAATAGTGCTTTAACAGTTTACTGCAGTAAAGAAGAAACTGAAATAAGAACATTTATAATTAACTGCCATCTGTTTGGGGTAGTCTTTTAAGTTCTATTTTAATTCAATTCATTATTCTCTCAAGATTTCATCTTTTCCTCCCCCTTTATTGTTTAGATTAGAAAATTTTAATAAGACAAAAATAATTAGAGGGGAGAAAAAAGAATTTCCCATTCAATTCCATTTCCACTGTTGACTTCAAAATAAAAAAAGGCTAGACTTGCGCAAGAAATTATGGACATACACAAGACTCAGACATTAATGTATATGTACCCCAGGATGCAACGTCTTTAGTGGAAAATGAAACCGGGAGATTGAAAACTATTTCTATGTGGCTTTTTTATTTCAGTATTGATTCTTTAGGCAGAAAGCCCTTCCATTTACATCTTGTTATTTAGACTCATAATAAAGATGCAAGAGCAAAGAGATATTTCTTTCCCATCTACTCTGCTCTATGCAAAGCCTCTTGTGCCTTTCTGCTTCATTTGCTTCATAGTGTCCTTAACTCTTTATTGCTTTTACTGCCATTATGAATCACTTTTTCATATTCAGTGTGCTCAGTCATTTTAATACAGTTATAATTGTAAGGTGCAAAATGTAAATCCCCATAATGTGTTGGAGGGAAAATGTGTCAAAGTCCCTTTGTCACACTGACAGGTTATAAAACCAGACTAGCTTGGTTTAATCAGGTTTAAATTTTAATGACATAAGCAAAACTCAGACTGAAGTAACTATCTTTCTGTTATTACTTCAGATCATTGCCGCAAGTGAAAAACGTGTTTTTATTTATTGATGGTATCATTTCAGAACTATCTCAATGCTAACATCTCCTCTGTCTAAAGCATTTCTTTAGTCATTAAATACTTCTCAGATGTGATATCACTGTTCAAAGGTTACTTGCCCTCCTTTCTGATGACACATTTCCCCTTTCAACCCTGTGGGTGGTGATAACTTTGTCTTTTCATACTTCTCTGACCTTTCTCTTCTTTTTTATTCCCATGTTGTCCATCCTTCTCTTTTCTTCGCTGTGTTGTTTGGCCATCAGTTCTCTTCTCTGACCTCCCGTTCCTCCCCATATTGTCCAGCTTTATCTTTTCTCTAGCCTTTTTTTTATTCTCATAGTCTTTGTCCTTCTCTTCAACTTCTATTCTTCCTTGACATTCCCTTTTCTTTCCTGATATTGTAGAACCTCCTCCTCTTTGGCCTTCTGCTCTCCCCTGCATCCCATGTTTACTGATTGCTTCTTCTCCAGTGTATTCCCATCCCCATCCTCATATTCTCAGGCCTCTACTTTCTCAGACACCTTATTTTTATCTACATCTTCCCTGGAGTTCTCCTTCAGCCTTTTCTTTTCCCCCAAGTTTTCTTCTCTTCCCTTTCTTCCTTTGGCCCTCCTCTTCTTTAGCTTCCTTTGCTTTTTTATTTGTTCATTTGTTTGCTTTTTTTTTCCTCCTCCCTTGAAAGTTCCCCAGCCTGGCTTCTTTTCCCTTCTGTACTCTCCCTTTTCCTTCCTCTCCCCCACGGGAGCATCATATGCCACAGCAAGGCTGAATCCTCTATAGACACTTATTTAATGTGAAATGTTTCTGCCTCCAAACTCAGAAACCTCCAACCTCTTCATTAGGAAGCTGTCAATATTGAAATAAACTATGATTTCAAGTGTAGGTACTAGGATTGAAATTTCAGACAATTAAACAAGAAATGGGTAGTGGTATCTTTTGATGTCTATCACTTGCATTTGACCTTAAAGAAGTTTCTTAGAGGTTAAAAAGTTCATGTCATGCTATGTCCTGAATTACCTCAACTTTTAATACCACCAGCTATTCAAATAATAAGAGTAAGCAAAATGGGAAAAAAAAAAAAACTCCTTTGTCTTGTGCAGACATGACAGCTAAGAAGGTTCAACAACTCTATTAAGGCTTTTTGGTTTCTCAAGTTGTGTTTTGTAAAACAGAATGGCCTTCCTAATGCCAGAAGTTCACTACATCATGAAATGAGGTGCAAGCCATGTTCCTCAGATAGAATAAAGACTAAAGGAAGTTCTTTACAGTAGAGGAAATATCTGTCATTTTATTTCCAAGGTGCAGTTGACAGGAAATAGAAAAATGGGGACTTTGGCACATATTCTGCAGTTTGTTTTCTCATGTATGTACTTATCATTGGGATATGCAGAAAAATTCATGTTTCTCATGTTCTTCAGATGTGTGATTCTTCCCTCACACAGATCCTTACAAATCACAAATGACTAAAAATGAGCACAAAGATAAGTTTGGATAAAACTGCTCAAAAGATAAGACTGAATAGGTTAAAAAAAAAAAGAAAAACATAAAGATAATTTTGATATGCAAAATGAAGTTACAAATAATTTTTTGGATGAAATTATGTGAAAAGCAAAAAATCAAGGCAATTTTATACTCTGATATATCACTGACCTGGTGATGAGGACTTAATTGCTGCTTTGATTTGTTTTTGAATGGATTGTATATGTAAACAACAGATTGTCAGTGTCTAAGGCAGCAGAATGCTAGTCCTTAAAGAGAACGCAGCCCCTTAGACTTCTTAATTTCTAAACTGCAGGTCTGTCCTAACGTTACATGGCAGCTTGGTCTTTGGCTGAAAGTATATATATGTAAGTCACTGAAAGTAATGCCTTCTATTTATTTCCATGGAAGCTACAACAGATAAAATGATCATAAGAACTCTGTTTGATAAAGCAAATTCTCAGCTACAAAACACTCTCTTTCATGACAGTCACCACCACAAGCTCTGCATTTTCACCAGCAATGAACAAGAGCCTCCATGCTGCACTCATAAAAATCTGGACCAGTAGAGGTGATCTGCTGTCACTGTCACCACTGCTGAAGTGTGCACCATTTACCACTTTGCTGTGCTCACATCTGCTGTTTGGTCTCCATAAATTTTCAACAAGTGTTTATGAATATCACTGGGTGCCACTTTTTTCTGCCTGGAGGAATTCAGTGACACTCCTTTGCTTCATGTCAGATGCCGTTTTGTCAGACTGTCCCTCTGCTGCCATCTGTCACACAGCGACAAACTGTCACAGAATATGTATGAGAGGGTTCAGCCTCTACTGCAATACCTCTAGCATCTGTATTTGATGTTGTGCACTGACGTCATAAAATTGGAGGCATTACTTTCACAGAAGCCCTCATCTTCTCTAGTTTTGTAACAGAACTGCAAATTTAACAGGGAAGGATGAGCTGTCCTTTTCAGCATATTGGAAGGGGGCTGAAATCTCTGTGGGGAGTGTTTGTGTACCATATGCCTATCACAAATACTGTGATGCCTACTTATCAAGACAGAGTAAGTTAGATTTAGCATTAGAAAACACCTTTGCATGGTAACAGAATGTTAGACATATTAGAAAAGTATTCTTATTTTTAATTACCTTCTAATGTTCGTTGCTAATATATGAGACTATTTGAATTGGCAAGATTTGAATCTGTATGGATGTGCAGGAAGAGGGAAAGCATTCCACATTTTTGCAATTTAGCAATTTCTTATGTGGCTAGACTTAAATTGTTCTAGGTAAGTACAAAAGAAAGCAGTATATATGGGAGAGTGTAACAGGAAAGAATATAAGAAATGGTCATGAATAGATGTCCCCAGTTCTGAGGCATGTTGCACCTTTATTGCAACAGGATATAGAGACATTGGCTTTGCCTTCCTGCTCCTTCTGTGCTTTCAAATCAGGTTCATGCTGCACCTTTTTGCAAATAGATATCACAGATCTCATATGGTGGAGGTTTGGTAGTGGGTGCAGTGCAGTAAATCCTGTTGTCCCAGTATCGGGTTGCCTTCTGTCATTTATGCAAATAAAGCCTATACTGGCCAAAGATGCAAAACTAGTTACAGATTATTTGCAGAACACTTGCAAGTGTTTGAACATTTAGCTTTATCAGAAATTGAAGTTTCCTTTAGCAGCGGGGTACATGATATTTTCTTGCAAATCTGGCAATGCTATGGGAACAAATACTGAATCCTGCTATATGAGGACTTCTCCAGATGGTGGTTGGGAAGGTCGCGAAGTGAAGAGAGTACACACAGAAAATCATATTTTGTAGAAAAATTATTCTTTTTCCAACCTTGAAATTAATATTTTAGGATTTGAGTTTTAAATACTGGCCACAAGTATTCTTATTTTTTATTTTATAAACGTCTGTTGAATGCAAAATATATTTCTCTTAATGTAGAACGCTGTTTTGGTCTCCAAAGCCACTAACTGCAAATGTTAAACTCAGGAGATCATTTTATGTTCTTCTTGAGTTTTAAAGTGATATCAGCTTCACAGTAGTAAATAGTATAGGTTAGAGAATGTGGATCAATACTCCAGTTTTCAAGATGCTTGATCATGACAAATGTAGGCAGTGTGAATCACTCTTGTGTGTGTAAATGTATATGTGTGTGTATATTTTTACCATTTGTCCTTTCTTTCTTTTTCCAAAGGCATATTCTCTGCCAGTTTTAAAAGCTCAAAAAACATAGCTTAACACAGAGAATTCCTTGCAGTATAGAGCAAAGACAAAGTATATTGATCCAAGAAAATCCAAGATCAATGATATACATTTTTGACTGGTGTTCGCCAGCAACTTTGTGTCTTACAAGAAATAATTTTTAGTGATATGCTAATGTAGAGTACAGTAAATAATGACAGTAGTTAGCTACTCAGTTCCTTATAGACTTTGATGTGTCATTGTGTATTTTACTTTAACTCCATCAATTTTTAGAGAAACACTTCTCTCAAAATTAGCAGGTTGAGTTATTAGTGCTACATTCCCTTAGCATGCTATAGTAAAATGTCAGTTGGAGAATGTTAATGTCCAAAGAAAAATAAAAATCCACATCAAACTCTGAAACCCAAGTTATCTTTTCTGTCTTCAGATAATGGCTTTTGTATCCACCACTCCAAAGGCCATCTTTTCCATTTGGAAATTCTTGGCTTAGAGGAAGGAATCACAGAATAAAGGTTTTCCATTGTAGCTATTATGACTTATAATTTACTCACAATTCTCTTTCTATGTTCAAGTAAATCCATTGTTCCCCTTCATATATATATTATATATATATATATAATTAAAACGTCTACTGTTATTCTCTCTGAGGTACTATATCTACAGTTGCACTAAAAATCTTACTTTATCACATTTAAAATTGGCAGTTTTCCAAATACCGATATGATAGAATTGCATAGAGTAATAAAGACAAAATTAGGACAGATGTAGCATGTCACCTGTTGTGGCTTTGATTAAAACCCTTTTTTGGGAGCTGGTATGATTTTATCATTGTCTCTAGCTGATCTCAACTAATCTTTCAGGCAGCTACCTCTCATCTTAGAAAACTGGGGAAGCAACCTCTGAGAAACTATGAACAATCACCTGTAGGGAAAAGGTGACTTAAAATTATTCCTCGTTTGTGATTATATTAGCATGTTTGCCACACATGACATATTTTTAATGAAAGTCATGCAAAAATGAGAAATGATGCTTCCATAACAACTCAGCTCTTTCTTAATGTCAGAAATGCTCCACATTAGCCTGAAGTCTCAATGTAATGTATTAGGAAAAGTGCTTTCTTATGAATTTGTCTCTACCTGTGATTATCTGATGACCATATAAATAATTCTTCCAAAGGATAGCAAAATCCAGTTTTATGTATTTTATTCAACACAACAATTGAAAATTCTCATTTTTGTTTTCTTTTCTAAATAATTGAAATATATTTGAAAATATCTTAATGAAATTAACAGAGCTGGTTCAAAATTGATGAATGGATTAAACTGTCATTCTTAGACTGCCATAGTCACCCAAAACAAAAGTATTTTCTTTTTTCTTTACTTTTTTGTACAAACAGTATTTAAATAGGTTTTGCTTTTCAAAATAATATTTACAGCACTAGAACGAAATGAAGTTTATGCAACAGTCATAAAAAAGTAACCATGTAATTATCTGGCATATATTTTATTTTTGAATTGACACTACCTGTGTTTTCTTTTGTCCTCAAAACTAAATTTTGAGATTAATACTGGGAATAACAAAGATGACTGTATTTGTTAGATCTAGCTTATTCCACTACAAATCAGTGTAAATAATTACTGGCAGAATGTCAGAAATTCTTTGGGTATTATTACTTAATGGTGACAAAGTATATTTTGCCAATTTTTCATAAGATGTTTTCAATGAAGAGCTTAGTAGATATTCATGCAAAATAGCCTCAGATGGTTTGAATCTTTCAATCCCCTGATTGTGAGTACTTTGTAGGCAGAAAAAACACATGCCTAGAGTGTCTTTATTAAATGCACTAGCCATAGCTTTCGAGTTGTCAAAACAACATTTTTACCTCTGGCAATGGTGGTCCTACACCTTGGTGTTCCATGGTCCACAGTGTCAGAGATGACACCTACATGGACTCATTCCCACAGCTGAGCAACCCTCAGAGGTCAGGTAATGAGCAGCCATGAGAAAAGTTCTTGTAAACACCACCTCTCTTAAATTGAGTTAAAGTTCATACTGAGGACAGGGAAGGCCATGTAGTTTCCATGTGTAAAACAAACTGTCTATGTAGCACATCTTATTTTATTACAAAAAGTCATTAGATTGTGCCTTGTCTTGTTTAATTTCTTCTTATTTGTGGCCAAGAATTTGGACAATCAATTCCTGTCAAGTGAGATAGCATCTGAAACATGCCACCTATGAAGCAATTATGTGAAAGTTACTCCTACAGACTTGCTTTGCTTTTTGGAATCCTCATGAGAAGAGCTATAGCTCCAAAGTTCATACAAAATGAACGTATTGGATGCAAGAACCCTTAAAGCTTTGCTTTCAAATTTTCTGTTTGATTTCTCTGGCTTACCTTTTTAGTTCATATGAAGATCATGGTAATTTATTTAGTTTGCAAGATTAATTTGTGATTTTTCTTTTTCTTTTGAAGAAGGAAAAATGTTTATAATATATAAGGTATATGCATAGTTTGACTGTTAGATGTGTGCAAAAGAACAAGACTTAGCTGCTGTATAGCACGATGCTGTAACTGCCTCAGCTGGGTGTTTATAGACATGCATGCATACTCTGGTGTGTAATCCACTTACTCATTTGGTCCTCCAGCTTTGTGTGGGAGAATTACATTTTCTTAGTGATTTAGGCAAGTAGATGTTCATTTCCTTTGTAGGAAATAAGGTTCGAAAATGTTTTACCAAGAGTTTACTTAAATAAAACACAAGCAGTTTTCTGGAGTTGAAATGATTATTTAAAATGATTAAACTGTGTGCTGCTGCTTATCAGAGTTTAGGAGTTTTTTGGTTAAAGAATCTTCTCTTAGCAGTCTAAAGTTTGCATTTGTCACAAAGACTTCACGTGCTTTGTGTATGCGGATTTTTTCAGAAAAAAAAGTGAATAAGTATCACTTCGTGATGTTCTGAGAGATTTTTCTTTGTGGTGTTAATTAACAGTGAAACATCTATAAATTTGAACAGTGTTCCTTTTGCTTTTTGCTGCATCACTGCTGCATTAGAGGTTCAAATTTTTTGAACAATTTTTAAAAGGAACAGCGAAGTTTTTTCTGTGAAATTGTGTCTGAGGTGATAAGTAACTGTTTTGTATGAATATACAGGGATTTTATTTAGTGAGCACAGAATATGAAATGCTATTTGAATGCCATCTTGGATTCTCTGGGAGAAATGTGTATATATATGTCTACATGTTGTTTATGACAGCTGGCAAAATAGTGATTGCAGCTTCAGGTTCTCCTGACATCCCAGGTTTTGCTCTGAATCAACAAGCAGAATTTTTCAGACTAACATTTCTTTCATTCACTGGGCATCTTCTGGTGCTACAAGAACAGCCACAATCCAAAATAATGCTTGTGGAAGTGATGCTGTTATGCCTTTGAGAGTAGCTGCCCAACAAGACAAATAACTTCTAGAGTTTCTTAGTGACCAGGTAGCTTCCAAATGTGTGGCAGCTCCAGAAGGTGTCAAACAAATTGAGTTTTGGTGGCTTCCAGCAGAATCGACAGTGTTTTAAAAAGTATGAAGGTTTTCACGTTATTCCTATTCCAACTCCTTAAGAAGAGACTACTTTTTCATAATGCCTAGCCCTAACTTCTCATGTTCTGTGGGAAAGTCCATGTAATAAGGCTGCATGGGAAATAAATGCAAGGGGAAGTCTTTTTTTTCCTCAAACAAATACTCAAATGTTGTAGCCCAAATCCACTCTCAGTGCTTTAATCAGAGGGCCCCAGATATTATCCCTTTTGCCTGATCTGAAATTCTGGAGCTGTTACTATCTCATATGCTTTGCCTTTTGCTCAAACTGTCAGGAGACAGCCAAGAGCAGCCCTTAGTAGAGCCATCAGCGGAAATACCTACCTGAAAAGGGATAAAGGAGGAGGAGAGGCACTTGGTAATGTATTTTCTAATTTCATTAGGTTTCCTGATGGATAGAATTGGAGGAGAAAAGTCTATCATCCTTCCTTCATCTAGATTTCCCTGTGTGTTGTACATTTATGAAGATGGCCAGTGCAAAGGAAAAATCTTCCTTGAGAACTCTCAGAAGAGAAATATTAGTCGTCTTTTCTCATTATTCTTGTAGGAGATAATAACTTTCTTCTTTCCTCAGGGTAGAGTCGAGAAAAATCATGTCAGAGTACCAGCTTCCAATTTTCTACTGTTTTGTATCATGCAATCCCATACTTGAGAACAGAGTAGAAATCCTTTCACTTCCTTAGCAGCAGATTCTCAGATGCATCCAGTCCCAAAGTGTAACTCCTCCCTTGTCTAATAATTATCTACAGATAAATTGGAACCATTATTAGGACAATTAACAAATGGAAAGAAATACATATTTGATTCCAAGTTTCACACGGACTTTGAAAACATCTCAGTTCTTCATTGTTCAGAAACAATAAACTGGAAGCTTAAGCCAGGTAGCTCAATTTTGGTTCCACAAATACATGCAATGGTCCAGGGACAGCTGTTGCAACAATAGATAAAATATTCAACAGAAATGTATATCTGCTTGCAAAAATGTAAGCATTGTTTCCGGAAGCAATTTTCTTGAATCTGGCGATACTGAGTGGAAAAGAAAGGCAGTTGTTATGTAGACAAATGTTTGTATTTATGATAGAAGAAAAAGTGAATTCTGAATATGTGCAAATGTTTATGAAGAATTAAAGAAGCTCATGGTAGCTGCTAACAAGGACATTAGAAATTAATCTTGACTGTAAATATTACTACCTGTTTTCTGGAAACGGTATAGGCCCTCCTATACTTTTAGCCCCGTAACTAATTCAAACAAGTCTGGTAGGTTTTGATCAGTGACACAGTCATAACATAAGCGCAGATGACTTCTAAAAGGACAGTCTACAAGTCTTTCTCTGCAACAGTCACTTGTTGGTGTGTGAGTGAGAGCAAAAACCTTTTTACAAGTCAGTATTTAATTTTATCCTCAGCAGTACCTTTCCAATACGCACCATGTGCAGCTGCAATCAAGAGCTATGGGAACATTTCTCCTGGTTCTGAAGTGCTTTAGACAGAATATTGGTGGTCTTTGTAACTAATAAAGACAAAGGAATGCAACGTCTAATCAAGCATTTACTAGAAATTTTTAATAGATTTCTGACTTAGTTAAAAACTTTTTTATGAGCTTTCCATTTTTGATGGGAGCTAAATATAGATGACCATGATGGTATGGCCCTCCAGTGCCTTGGAAAGGGTTAGGAATGTTCCAGCACCAGAGAAGTTAATTCTCGGGTAATTCAGAGGTAAACTGTGGCTGTTCCTATATTGAAATTGCTCAATCCTCAGCACTTCAGAGACATTACTCATTGAAACGCATGAACAGGTTTACCTTAGTTGCTTTATTTTCTCAGTACGTAAACAAGGGTTCAAGTAAGGACCTGCTCCTTCTCCCGGCATGTTCTTCTGATGTATGTCATGTAAGGGTTTGCCTGGTCCTCATCCCTGAGCTGTGTCAGGGAGGTGACAGCCCCAGTGCAAGGACTGGGGGATGCTGCTTTTGGCATACTCACTTTACAGTGCAATATGGACAGGTTTGCAGAGCTCTGTTAACCAGGCTTTAGTGACACTGCAGCCAACAGTAGCAGGGAAGGAGGCTCCAAGCAAACATATATAAGCATCCTGTTGTGGCTCTCTCTGTAACACATATTCCTGTGGCTAGAGTAAGAATTTGGGGTGCACAAAGATTCCAACAATATGTCTGAAGTTAATGAATTTAGAATGACAGAAAGATCAAATCAGACATATAAAACCATACTTAACTGGTGAACTTGACTATTGCTTTTAATCAAGGAACCCTAAAATAAAGTTAGGAGTGTTCTGTGGCATTGGCAATACCTTGGTGTGGTTTCAAATTTTGTTGTTTTTATTTTTTGGGGGGGGCATGGGGGGACTACATTTAATTATTTTTTTTTTTTATTGGAACAAATTCTTTCAATTCAGATTAGGCAGAATATGCTTCAAAATATACATGCCTAAGTAATTATTGATGTATAATGTATAATACATTCTTTTGCATTGCTTAAAATAATATTCTACATATTTGTTTTTTAATCTAATGTTTATTATTTATTAACATAATTGTACAGATATAATATCAATCCAGTGGATTGATACAATTAGAGAAACTTCTTTGGTCTATTGAACACAGCTGTTCTCTAAAATGGCTGGCTCCGTTTCTCAGTAAATGGCATTTGAGAAATATGAGAGTGGAAAAAAAATGAAGTGTTGCCTTTTATTTTTAGTTTCATGCAGGCAAACACAATCTTGAAACAGAACTGTAACTCCAGTATAAACTAATGAAATCAACAATAAGAGCAGAATTATGTCTCTCCTGACTGCCTACTTAACTCATTCTGCTGCTGTAGAGGTTTTCTTGTAATTCTTGAAATATGACAAATCTGAGTGAAGGATTTAGGTAATGCTAACTCATCCGGGTTTTAGGAGATTTTCACTCTGCTGAAATTTTGTAAATACTATTTTAATTAAAATAGATTATATTGGAGATTATTGGATCAGTAGATTACTGGAATTTATCATTCATAAACCTCTTGAACCTGTAGATTCATAAGTAATTCATAAAAGGGAAAATAAGAAAATAAGGAAAAGGAAATAATTTACCTCATATGGTACCTAATAATGCCAATTTTATACCAAGTGTGATTGTCCAGAACAGGTTGTATATGAATGTTTATTACTTTTACAGCAGTAATGCAATAAAACCCCATGCTTCTCTAAGAAATAGCTAAACATAATCAAAATAATAAGAAAAAAATATATAAAAGTTTTAAAGCTGAAGGATGTAGTAAAAACCCTCTGATAAAGCCATGAAAGTAGAAGTAATAGCACATCTTCGGTTTGAAGAATTCAATTTTCTATTCAGCACACTCTTAAACAACAGTTTAGGACAGGACTTCTGGAAAAATAATAATAATAAAATTACCCTGTCTACTGATATCAGGTAGCATGGACAGTGTTGTAATGGATAAGGCGTGGTTACAGAGTTGAGTGTGGAGTTCGGAGAGGTAAAGTCTGACGTGCCCGTGGGCTGACCAGCTGTACCATCTGTGCTCAGGGAGCTTACCAGTGGACAAGGGACTGGGTTGGGGTTACTGGAGGATCTTTGCCCCAAAAGTCTGTTGGACCAAACAGTCTGCATCCAAAGGCCATAAGAGCTGACTAATAACTTGCAGAGCTGTTCCTTGTCACATTCAAAGAAGTCCCGGACTGAAGGAGGACTCATCTTCAGATACAGTCAAAAGGTGCTCCAACTTGCTTCTGTCCCAAGGAAAATCAAGGAGGGAGTCCTCTAAAAGCATGTTTCTGGGTAGATGGAGAGGGTGGCTAGGAACAAACAGCTGGTGACTGAGAAGATGGAGTCAGGTTCCTTGCATTGGTACGTAGTGGAGAGAATAAGAGGCTGTCAACGGTTTATGGGCTGGTCCGGCCCAGTTCCGTGACCAGCAGAGCGGAGGGATCTGCGGATCCGCGCCTCTGGGAAAGGGGAAGCAGGGGACCCCAAAATACTTGAAAACAACAGCACTGATCTGAGGTGGAACAAATGATTTTACTAAATATAGTAGAGAGAGAGAGAGTCTGTTTGAATTGTATAGACCTCACCACAATGCTGGGGTGAGAAGTGCAGTCCAGTTGGGTGACTGAAGTACAGACGGCGAAGCGCAGATAGCAGCGAAGCGCAGACAGCGAAGAGCAGGCGAAGAAGAAGGATCAGGTGACCTTGCTTGGAGTTATATCCCCTTGCTGACCGCAAAGTCTCCTGGGGAAATGTAGTTCTTCTCCGACGGACGAACATTCGGCAGAAATCAAACCCCACCCCCAATGCATTACATGATGTTATGGTGTGGAATACTGATGACCAAAAATCATAAAACCATGACAGAGGCGCAGAAGCAGGAGCGTATCTGCATGTATATAGGGAAAAAACATATTCACCAGTTAGACAGTCCAGCAGAGGCAACAGATTGTGCAGTCAGTTCCTAGGGGATTTCAAGGCCAATCTGTGTAAAATCCAGAGGAGCCAGGCCTAGTCTCAGGTTCTTATTGCTTTGGGCAGGAAGTTGAGCTGGAGACTTCCTGAGCTCCCATCTGCCCCGATTCCCTTATTCAAGGGAAGGTACAGAATGGTCAAAAGAGTTTGAAAGAAATTTCCTGTGAAGAAGTTGCCAATAAAGATCTGAGCTAATGATATTTCTAGAAACAAATGAGCGTAGAGTTTTCTTCTGTAGTGTTTTATGAGTATTGCTAGCCAAAGGACAATTTGGAGGGAAAAGAGAGTAACAGGAAGGTGAAAAACAAAACAACCAGTTGAGGAGATGTTGTCTAAATCTAATCTCTTGTGAGAGGAGAAATAACTTGTAAGGTACAGCTTGTGGGTTACTTCTTACATGATTTCTGATAATTTTTTCCATACCTTCTAAAATAAGTATGCTTAAATCAGATGTAATTTTCGAGAAAAAATGACTTTCTCTGTGGGTAGTAAAGCCAGTGTATTAGTTACTTCAAAAGGCTTTTTAAAAAGCTTTCTAAATTTTGTACAGTGTGAATTTTATTTCTGTAGTATTATAATGTCTCACTTAAAAACAACTGGAGTGATTTTTAAGAAGACTGTAGAGCTCACTCTGAGTGGAATAGAATGGCAAATGGCAAGTTTTCTTCAGTGGTTTGGGAACCTGGTTCGTATGGCAGTTGATCCACAATGAACAGAGATAAGGAAAGTATTCCTCATGTTTAAATGTCCAGACTTAAGTATACTAATGTATTAGGAACAATTCTGAAGTCTAAGAATAGTGGACATACAATTTTTCAGAAGTAGCAGTGTATTCTTTAAATTGTCCATTCCTATTTGACTCTTCATTCCTTTGTCATCTTTTCTGGCCTCTAGTTGATCTTCTTTTAGGTTACCAAAGTAGGGCAATTGAAAGGGAAGGTGGTAGAATAGGACGAGCAAATTAGGGAAGAGAAAGAAAGTCAAGCAAGAGGCTGGAACTAATGAAATTTGGCTCTTGCTTGACTGAGGTTTATAGGAGGAGCCCTTGGGAAGTCTGTATTTTGTTGTTCCCATCCGCACAATGACAGGGTTATACTGCATTACTTCAAAGACATTGTAAGGATAAATACATTAGTGATTATGAAATACTGAGGCCCTACATGGCTGTATAATGAGACAGGTAGGAAAAACGTGCACAGTAAAAACAAAACAAACAACAGGGTGCTGGGGGGAGGTAGGGAACAACACTGGTAATTATGTCAAAAGAATACAAATGTACACTCCTATTCCATCTAGAAGAACAAAATTGTTTTTGCCAGCCCACAGCAACTGCATAGTTTGCACTAATTCTGATCTTTTTTTCTGTCCTAATCGATTATGCTTTTAAATTATTTAAGTATCTCTTCTGTCTCTCATATCATTATTTGTTGTAGAGGGTCTGTTCCAAAAGCGTGGATCTTGAACCCGCATTCCTCTACTTTTTCTCTAAGAAGACATTGCCCTCAGGAAGCATGTAGTCTGTCCTTTACTGAGTGAAAAAGCATCAGAAGTTACTTGTCTAATAGGCAGTTACATTATTCTGGGAATGTAAAGCTGAGCATTGGTAAAAATGAATTTTGCAAATTATTTTAACTGTTCCTGCATGTTCTGTAGTTTCAGTGGGGTTTTATTTCTTTGTTTAATTTCATACAAGTTGTGTATATCTGAAAATACTGCTTAGGTTTTGTCTTGATAATTTTTCACAATGTTTTTACAATTTGTCTATCTTAATGTTAATGTCATATCTATTAGTCAGGCAGTTGGCAAGGTGTTGGCGATGACTGCTTGCGCTTACAAAACTGCTAATAAGTTTCACTTAAGTTCTGACTTTCTGCCCATTTTATTTCTATTGTTGCAAGGTCAAGCTTGTCTCTGATTTTTATCTGCAATTTGTCAGTACAATTAACGAAGAAGAAAATTTTACATGATCAGTGAAAGATACAAAGCACAGAATTTAGAACTCTACCTGAAAATCTCAGTTATGTATGTAAATTTATTCTCTGTGTTCCTATGTGATTATACTCATTAAATTGTGAGTGCCAGTAAAAAGACTATTAAGAGACTGGGTTCAAAGTAATACTGAATCTTTTGTTTTTTTCATCATGATGCTTGAAATGTTCTGAATCCCAATCCCATGACATCAATTGTGAGTTTTTATTTCATTTGTGTGTGTGTATGCATACGTGTGTGTATGTATTTGTTGTAAAAGAAGCCCTAGAATGTCCTGGGTTGCTTTGAAATGTGTTAGGTTTTAAAACCATTGTCCTTCTTTTTCTAAACTAGCTTATCAAAAGCTGTCACTGACCTGGGAGTATGAGGAAAAACATTAGCAAAACCTAACACATTTCAAAGCAACCCAGGACATTCTAGGGCTTCTTTTACAACAAATACATACACACACGTATGCATACACACACACAAATGAAATAAAAACTCACAATTGATGTCATGGGATGCTTTGAAATGTGTTAGGTTTTGCTAATGTTTTTCCTCATACTCCCAGGTCAGTGACAGCTTTTGATAAGCTAGTTTAGAAAAAGAAGGACAATGGTTTTAAAACCTAACAACTTTGTTAAGAAACACTGTGCCCTCTGTTCATAAAAATATGTGCTGTCATTCATTAAGCCAGGAAGGAAACTCCAAATGAATCTATTTTTCTTTAGTATCTTCAGGTGTTGCTAAGAACAGAAGTACTACTTATGTAAGGCTAACAGGTATTGCACACTACTTGATTCTTTTATTTTTTTAAGTAGGTAATTTAAGCCACATACACTGCCAGCTTATAGAACAATGCATGTCAAATAAGATTTGATAATATACTTTCCAAAAAGAAGTGAGGACTTTTATTCTTTTTGATAAGGAAATTGTATGTTTCAAAGAAATGTTGCATAGCAACACACAAAATATCTGAATGTTATTTCAAAACCATTTCCTGATGCATCACAACTGATTGAAATGAGAGAAAAACTTTGAATGCAGGTTGTTGAATGCAGAGATGAATCAAAGATGAATCTACACTCTACCATTATTTCAGTGGTTTTGGAAGAGTTCTCATTTTTTGTCTGTTCTCCTCTCAAATATTTAGTGACTCTTAGTTACCTAAAAATGTCTTCTATGGCCACTGACATCTAAAAAGTCTTGAATAGAGTTATAGTTGCACAGAGTCAAGTCTGTGATAGTTGTCATTCATGAGGATGCAATTAAAAGAAAGCAGCAATGGGAATCCAAAATAAGATCTGGAGAGATCACTGGATGGACATGATGGAATTTGCTCCATCAAATTGTAACTAATGAACATGTTTTTATTTTTTGTTTGTTTGTTTTTTTAAAAAAACACTATTTTTGTATGTGAGCTGCTCCAGTAATAATGCTTCCTATTTTATTCTGTCAGCCCACAACATCAGAAGCAGATGTTAGTGATGTGGCAATAGAGGTTGAACCTTCCCACCAATATTCTCTTAGATGTTGATGCTGTGTGACAGACAGCAGCAGGGGGGCATATCAGTCCATCTGATATGGAAGTATGGATGAAGCAAAGGAGTGTCATTGAATTCCTTCATGCAGAAAAATGGCACTCATTGATACCCATCGATGAACATTTACGGAGAGCAAACAGTGGATGTGAGTGCACTGAGGTGGTGAGTGTTGCATTTGTGCAGTGGCAACAGTGACAGTGGGTCACCCTCACTCTTGCAGATTTTTCTGTGCTCAGCATGAGGGCACTCATTCATCACTGGTGAAAATGCAGAGCTCATGGTGAAGATAGTATTGAAAAGTGTGTTTTGCAGCTGAGAATTTGCTGTATCAAATAGAGTTATTGTGTTCTTTGTACCTGTTTTAGTTACCATGGAAATACATAGGAAGCTTTACTTTCAGTGCAACCTACATAGTATATTATATTTGTGGTCTGTGTCCTAGCCACAGAGAAAAGAAATTTGTTCCTTAAGTAATTTAGATAGTTTTTTTTAGTAGAAATGAAATGTTCACTTTTGTTTGGATGGTTGAAAGTCTGTATATTCAAGGAAAGCTTTATTTATTAGAGATCCAGCCCATCTTAATTTGTGTAAATTCATGTGTGAAAAGTCTTACACCACTGCCTAGTTACTGTTCTTTCACTTGGATAGGGGGATAAAAATTTGACGATAACTATCTTGTGCACAAGGGCATTATTAAATTTATTCTCTTAAGAGAAATTTCTTATTTCATGTCTGTGAAATCAGATTAGGTACATCTCTGTGGAAACTGGAATAGTTCTGCCTTTTCAGAACAATCTTCATGAATTAAGAGTCAGTTCCATCAGATGCACAAAAAGGTGATAATTATTACTGTATTAATGTATGTACGGACGTACTTTTCCTTTATCCTCCAGTTGAAAATGTAGTGAAATATTAATAGGGTGTTGGCACATCTATACTTTTGATAGGTGTTATCATTTCATACTAAATAAAGTGTAAAGTAACGCTAAGATTTTGCATATAAATAAATAACACATGCTCATAATAAAGCATGTGAACTGGTAGATACCATTTCACCTTGTTGACAAATCCTTTCAATTATACATCCCAAATGTCCAATTAAGTAATATACAGTTCAGAACATTGAATAAGGATGGAAGAAAAACAGTATCTGTCTTTCTTATAGGCTAGTCTTTTTTTCTTTCAGTTCCATGTGATTGTTTTAGAATCCATGAACCACAGTAATTACGGTTTTATCTTTTGCTAAAATTACAAAGTAAATAAATCAGACTTGCAGATGGAAGTATCATAAGAGTAAACCATTACTGTGCTGGTGATAGTGTTATAGGTCGTTTAAGAGAAGAACTCATTTTCAACAAGATAAGGGTTGAGCCATTCAACTTCTTTTCAGTCTGTGAGAGCATCAGTAGTCAAAAGAGCAACAGTTCCAGATACTGTTCATGTCCAGCATGTTGTTTGCTGGCCAAAAAATGGAGAAGACATTTATTGTTGTTCTATTATTAACTTATATTTAAGGACTAGGAGGGTCCGGTGTAGGAGAAGGTATATTATTATCTTGCTGGAAGACTGCTTTAATTAAATTCTCCCAACTGAGACCTGTCCCCATTTTTCAAGTGAAGCACACGTTATAATCAGTTAAATTAGCATTCAACTTGTTTCTCTGCAGATTATTATAAAAGTGAGCATATTGCGGTTAAGCTATGCTTTCATACGGGACGGGTCTTCCTGAAACCACTGAAGCCATCAATTCTCCATTTTTCCCAACCTATTTTGATATCAGCTGATGCAGCCAATAAGGGGAAAAGATAGTGTACTATCACAGCTTGGTTGTACATATGGATGTAAAGTATATGGATTGCTTTCAGTCTCCAGTATCTGTCTAATTCCATGCTTGTCATAGCAGTCATGATTCAGTGTGCCATCCTGTGTATCCATACAAAGCCTTAGCATGAAGGGAGTTTTAGATGGAAGTCTGGATTTGCTCAAAGAAAAAGCTTGTAATGCAATGACTTTTAAAACGCAATTCTTGTTCAGCTATCAATCCTTATCCATTTTGAAGGACACTTTATAGATATAAATTATGAGGTCTGTCAGGGGAAGGTTCATAGATAAATAGGTTCAGTCATTGGAATATCACTTCCTACAGGACTGACTGCTGAGTAACAGTAAATTATGTAGACTAAAGAAGTTTATAAAAGCCTGATCAATTCAATTAGCTCACTTCTGAATAGACAGCAGCATATGCAAAAACCAAGCATATGGTGTCACATCACAGGTTCACAAATGTCAATTTGTCTATTACTATACAATTGGCAATTACTGATTGCCAATGTGGTTAAATACAGTATTAGAATAAAGTTGACTTCGCTTTAAAACTTCAGTACTTTTTAAAAATGTTATGCAGCTTCATCCACAACAATAAACTGAGGAGGAAAAAAAAAAAGGAAAGAAAGACAAAACAATAACTTTTAAATTACATAAGTATTTTTGTGTAATTATAAATATAATGTGTATATATAAATATATATTTATATATTAATTACATAAATAACATTTTTCCCACCTTGATATCATCCAATAATTCTACTGTGTGAAAGCCTTGACCATTGTCATCTCCATCATTTTTGATCTCTTGCCTTAAATTCTCATATCATAAAAAGTGTACTAGAACAATTCTGTATTTTTTTCTTAAATGCTTGACCAATCTGCTTTGAAATGTGTGGTGTAAGAAATAAGATTTTGATAATTTTTGCATAGCTGCCACCTCTGCTTGTGGTTGTTAGGTTCAATTGTTTCAGGCTGATTTCAAAAACTTGGGAAATATATTTTATCTTTAACTGTGAGCTGAGAGCTCATGTCTGCCTATGTCTATCTACTGTTATGCAGGAAATAAATCCAGATGATGAAAGAAACAAGCCCCTTAACGCATGACTATACTTTCCAATACTCACAGAAAAAACTTGAGATAATTTCCTTGGATGCTATCCAACGTGCATCCCAATATTTTTATTTTCAGATTTTTTATTTTTATTTATTTTTTGGATGAAGAAAGGAGTGATATATCTTACTATTTGTTAAGAATAATGGTCTGTGTGTGTGTGTTGAATTTCCAGCTTTTTCTATTCGGAGGTGTAATTTCAGTCTCATAAAGATGAAATATCTTCATATGCAGTGATTATTTCAGGATTACACTAGTGGATCATACATTTGATTTTCCCCAAATGTAGCTGGACTAAGTAAATCTGGATTGTAATGCCAAGGACAAAAATGAAATCTGCATAGAATCAATTCCATCATTATGTATTTATTTAACAGTTTTGCTGACACAAAATTTTCTTCGCACAGTCGGTGAATTTGTTTTTCTTCAGGTACTCGGGCAAATCACCTACTAGATATATGTGGTTTACAAATGGTGGTTGGAGGAAGACAAATAGAAGGAAAGCAAATTTCTATTTTATAGACATGGTTCAATTCAGTATTCACGTATGATTCAATACAAGTTTGGTTCAGTTTCAGAGAGAAATAGCATATTTTATTTTGCACGTTTTTCTAAAAGAAAGGAATGTAATCTATCTGTAAT
The DNA here is from genome assembly GCA_035772895.1 of Perdix hodgsoniae. Classification (NCBI taxonomy): domain Eukaryota; kingdom Metazoa; phylum Chordata; class Aves; order Galliformes; family Phasianidae; genus Perdix; species Perdix hodgsoniae. The sequence goes on from JAPSGF010000015.1 coordinate 7,197,418, forward strand.
GACTTAGCTTTCTGTTTTTGCTCATACTTAGTGTAGCTGAATACTCTGGAATGAGTGTCTTCCTTCTACTTTGGCTATAGAAATCGCAGTTGTCCTTTTATTCCCAATGGGAATTTTGTCCCTTGTCTAAAGACAGTTACTCTTCCTATTCTTTTGCTTCTCCTTTGCTTCTGTTGTTTGCGATTTGGCGTCAGAAAAGCAAAGTGTACATAACACATTCTTAAGGTGCAGTACAAATCGATGACTCATCTGCATCTAGACTTCACCCACAATTCTTTTTGCTTTTTGCTTTCTTTTCCTTTTTGCTTCTTCGAAGCAAGGTTTGTTGTCTTAAACTTTATGCACATAGGAAATGCTAATACAAAAACATTATTCTGATCAAAGTTATCAGATATGTAGCCAAAGAAAATCAGCATATGTCCCAGAATATTCTACATAACAATTGCTTGCATATTTGCATTGATTTAGGGCTAATAAAAGTGGAGCCCAACCTCTGCCAGTAGAGACCTGTGCATGATTTCTGACTAACAATAAAAACTGATTTTGCCTAATCACCTGAATAAGAAATCTGACCAAAAATTTTCGAAACTCGTGTACTCAGTTGTTTCATACTGAAAACTGTTGAGATATTTGCAGTCAGATTTGTCTTTATTTTTTTTATCAAAATCTGAAATGCACTGATAATCTCTACAAAAGTCCTTAAACGCATGAAGATGAGTGCTCAGAAAGGTACAAAAGAGAGTTCTATTTTCACATCAAATTCCCTTTAAAAATTACTCTAGGTAAATGAACAGGTACTTACTAGTACAGGTAGAACAGGTAGTTTTCCCAAACTTTTCACAATCAGCATTTATGGTTTCTTCTTAATCATTGTAGGCACAGGCATGGAGTTACCTTTCATCTTTTTGTTTCAGGAAATATTGCTTCTGTTGTAGCTTAGAATAACCATTAACATGTTATTTTTTAAATGAATGCTTCCTTTTGTAAATAGAAATTATTTCTTTGAATCTTCCTAAAAAGATTTGTAGATTTTTTTCCTTTCTTTTTTCTCCTATACCCTAGATGAGACATTTTGTCCCTGAATTGTGTCCCAATTCCATTAAAAAAAAAAAAAAAAAGGAAAGAAAGAAAGAAAAGGAAGAAAAAAAAAAAGTTTGTGGTAAGCCCACAATATAATACGTTTTGAAAATTGCATTGAATCGCCCACCTCAAATGATTCAACGAGTAGGTAGCAGCCCAGTCATTTCAAGTGGCTGTTTTCCAAATCAGTGATAACTTACCACATTTTGCTTTGTGCAGACTTTCTTCTCATAAAAGGTATATTTTAGAGTCTAGAGACAAAAAGTAACATCAGTCTCAGTCTTGTATCAGAAGTGCTATTGCATCCCTATTGTTAAGCCCTGAATGGCAGTACAGACATAATAAACTTCACTATCTCTCTCAAAAAATATGTTTAACAAGTTGAAGACCTGAAATGAAAATAAGCATCCTTGTGTATGGATATATTCGTACATCATGGCTTAAAATATGAGAATGTCAGAATTCTGTTGAAATTAGTTTCGTTGTATATTTTCTGTACTAATCGTAGTAATCTAATGCATGCTAACACAATTGAATACCCATTGGGTTTTTTAGTGTGTTTATTTTGGCTGGAAGGAATATTTCCTCTAAGAAAAGGGTGGGAAACCTGGAACCTGGCAGTAGAGATTTTTTGCTATGAAGGGTTTATAGTAGCAGGGGATAGCCTTCCCAGGGCTTCAAACATATGATAACATATTGATATGACTCATACGCCTCTCTTTCAAGAAAAGATCTCCTCTCTGCTGTGGAAACATCTCTGCATGGAGGTAAATGCACTTCTTCTATGAACTGGGGGCATGTTTTTGATTTTTTGTATTAGGTGGAATATTTATGTAGGAATCACTTCAAAGGGATGCTAGATGACAACTGACGTCTTCCTTACACTACACTAACTTCTTTGACAGGAGTTCTTCAGCAAGGAGTGTTAGCACAGCTGCTGGCTGTGTGTGTGGCCTGCAGGCCACAACTGACATGTAAAATTACAGCTAAGATTTCATGTGAGTGCAGTTGTTATCCCCTGCATGATGAGATCTCAGATAGGTGGATCAACAGGCTTCTCCCCACCTGAGCAGAGAAGCAAAAGGAGAGGAGCATATCTGTACAGCCTGGTGCTGTATGTGATGAGTGGCTTCAGGAGTGTGGAGACAAGTGTTACAGCATGTTGAAGTGTTATTTTAAACAGCGCTTCTTAAATTTTGGCAATAATATTTTACTTTTTTTTAAGCCACTGAGTATGATTATTTCCATATGTGATCTATTCTAATAACTGAAATCTGAATTCCTCAAATTGTTAGCACTTAGTCCTAGGATGACTGTAATGACTCTGTTATGTATCCTTCCCTGAACAACTTAAATATGATCTAATTTTTCACTTATTTTCTAATGTTGTTTTGATGGGTCATTATTGAGGCAGCCTGACACGCCTAATGATAAGACAGTGAATCACTTGTTAATTGTTTTGCCAAATATTAATCATTTGTACAGAAATTTTGTATTACAGATGTCTATTTGAGTTCCTTTTTTGTTGTTGTTTGTTTTTAATTCAATTAAAATGGTCTGTTCATTTCTCACAATGAGATAGAAAAGGTCTCCACATTGAGGTGCTATGAAAATATGGTGATTGGTCTTTGGGTATTTTAAAACTTTTAATGGCTTGGAGCAACTAAATTTTCAGAAGCTGTGAAGTGTCAACGTGCTTTTAGTCATGTATTCCATCTCTCTCTCAAAATAAATAAATAAATAATAAATAAATAATTGGCTTTAATGAATCTAAGGATCATGGTTCATGGAACCAGTGAGTTTAGGAAAACAGGGAAGGTAACCCAGAAGTCTCTGCAGGTGAAAGACTCTGGGAAGGGAAGAAATTAGGCAGGCAACAAAGAGGGGTTCCTGCTGAGACACTGAGGCTGGGAGCAGAAGGACACCACTTAAGTGTGAACTGCGTGGATGCCTTGTTCAGGCAGCAACAGTTTTACCTCTTTGGAGGACCTTAATTATCTTAATTTTCATTCAACGTTTAAGTTCTTGTGACATACCTGATGCCCGCAGATGTCAGCAGAAACACTTACCTAATCAAGGCCCGTACGGCAGGCATAAGCCATACTTCTGTTTTTATATGCCCTAATAATAGTGTCCTGTTGATGCAAGTGTTAGTTGATGTCTGGAAAGCAACAAAAATGTCACAAAATTAAACGAGGTGTAAATACATTTCATAAGGGCTGTTTCAAAAGTGATTTCATTACTTTGGCCCACAGTGTCAGAGATGGTGGTATGGGCCGTAGAAGGTGAACCTTCCCACCAATATCCCATTACATTGTATTGCTGTGGGACAGATGGCAGCAGAGGGGTAGTCTGACAAAATGGCATCTGAGTGGAAGTATGGATGAAGCAAAGGCATGTCACTGAATTCCTTCATACAGAAAAAAATGATTTTCATTGCTGCTTTCTGAATGTTTGTGGAGACTGAGCAGTGGATGTGAGCAGAGTAAATGTTGGACTGCATGGGCAACATTTTCCTAGCAACAGTGTCATCATAGCAGCTGTGAAATGGTGGGTCACCTACACTAGTGCAGATTTCCTGAGTATGGCATGCAGGCTCTTGTTCATCTCTGGTGAAAATGCAGAGCCAATGGTGGTGGCTATGTTGAAAAAAAGAGTGTTTTGTCCCTGAGAATTTGCGCTATCCAGTAGCATTGCTCTCTTTGTATCCGTTGCAATTTCTGTGGAAGTAAGTAGGAGGCATTACTTTCAGGGCTACTTATATAGTTTGAAGGCAGCGTGTGAGCTTAGTAATGTTAATTAAAGAATAAGTATTAATAGATTTCAACATTCCTAGCATGCTTCGAGAATTGATTAATAAGGGTAATGCAATGGAATAATATTCAACATCATTACCTTGTCCCTTGAACCAGTCAAGCTTGAACCCTCAGGATTTGGCAACACTGTAAAATAAACATTATCAAACACATCTGGCTTTCTGAAGGACAAAACTTTCATAATAATCAAAGTATTTAAATGTGCTGAACTGGAAAATAATGTAAAGAAAAAGGAGTAATTTAAGAAGATGGATTAGAAGAACTCTTAGCAGGAATTAGCATAATTTTCTTCAGCTTGGAAAATGTAAGTAGAAAGTAAAGTCAAGTCTAGATATATGATGGGAAGATTACATCTGATTGCAGCCAGCAAACTAGATAATAGCTCAAGTCAGCTATAGTTATGGATGAAGTTACTTTCAGATCTTTAAATGTATTAAGTATGTAAGAATATTACATATATAGTATATATAAAATCCTGCAATATATACTAGACCAATCATAGAATCATTAAGGTTGGGAAAGACCACTAAGATCATTTAGTCCAACAATCAGCCCATCGCTACCACGCCCAATGAACCACATCCCTCAATGCCACATCTCTCCATTTCTTGAGCACTTCCAGGGATGGTGACTCCACAGCTTCCCTGTGGAGTCAGTCAGTGGACAGCCTATTCCAGTGCTTCACCATTCTTTCCAAGAATATTTTTTTCCTTAAGGCTGTTATCTCTCATCTTGTTAAAAATAGACATTCAGAGGGGGTTGCAAGGCAACTGAGAGGCAATCTACATGTTGTGATGCTGTACAATCATTTCAAGTACATCCCATAAGCGCCTTACTACATGCCCTGTGGAGCAAAATTAGAGCAGCGATTTCTAGTTGGCTCCCGAAAGATATCAAAAGCAATCAAGTTCATGTTTTCTGGCAAATATGCCTGGTAAACCTTAAAACAGGAACTTGATACAAGGATGCTCTCCGAAGGTCCAAAACCCAGAACAACTTAATCTTAAAGACAAGTGCTATCAAATTGATTGTGTGAAACTTTGGATGGAGCTGAGCTTCTCCGTGGCCTTCCAGGACTGTGGTGATTCTGCATATGCTCATGTGGAGATATGTCTTCAGTACTGAAAACTGAAGTGGGGTTCCCTTCAAGATCAGCCCAGCAGAGTTTATGAATTTGGACCTAGACTTTGTACTTGGTTTTGTTCTTTTTTAACTAGTTGTCATTATGATTTAATGATTTAAGTATCAAACTCACTATCAGCACTGTGCTTCTACATAATCATGAAGAAACTACCTGTGATGCCCAGCCTTATGTCATTATCGTATGTCAGATGCTCTTACAACTATAGTATTCTCAAAGCAACAAAATAACAGCAATGGGATCACAAAACTGCTTGGGCTCATGAAGATCGAAATAGTATGAACTGTCCATGGGAAGGACAGGATATTGACTTTACTATAGGCAGATCTTCAACAGCTCTTCTGAAGCTATCATTTTGCTCATTTACAAGACAAACAGGGACCATCCTGGTAATACTAAAGCAAAGCTATTTATTGGTTTGTTTGCTTGCTTATTTATTCATTGTATGTGCAGGTGTTTAGGCTTGATAGATGGACTGCAGATGAAAAAGTCAGGTGGCTCCTGAGACATTGCCTATGTGTCATAAAGGCTGAAAGATCTCAATCCAAAAACTGTGAAATTGTCTCTTTTACTGTAAGCAATTAGGAAGATCTGCTCTGAGTAGGAAGTAATTCTTTGATTTAGGAGGGATATCTTTTGAAACACTAGAAAATGTATATAGGTATGTTTCATGTTAGGGCTTATATCCAAGAAAGGAGGAATGATGTCTTGAAAAAATCAGGGCTTTTATTTTTCTCCTTTTTACCTATATCTTTTTTTTTTTTTTTTCTGTTTTCTTTTGTTGTGTCTTAAGCTAAGATGACTATTAGAAATTGATTAGAAATCTTCGAAAAATTTTGCTAGCTCATAAGGCAGCGTTTTCATTTTTTAAATGAAATGTGCATCTTTTCAACCTGAATAGGATTGTCTCACCTCTGTCAAATGTGCTACATTGTTCTGCATTACCCTTACTTCCTCTGTGGCTTTTCTGAAGAGTATAATTCATCAGAAAAATTAAAGCAGGAGTGTAATTCAACAGAAAAAAAAAATGAAAAGTGTAATATCTTAGTGTTTTATCACCATTAGAAGGAGGAAGCTTGACAAATAAGTTGGCATGTGGACAAAGAATAGCAGGGAAAAAAAAGGATTTTCAAATTGACATAATAATGAATGTTATTGTAAACATAAAATAAAAGAAGAATATTGAGATATGCAAATAGTACTCTAGTTTCAATTTATCACATGGAAATTATGTTGAAGAAACAGCTGGAATTCTTCTCTGATTTCCCAAACTCCACTTAAATGGTTGCAAGCTAATTGTTATCCAGAACGTGGCTTTGCTTTAAGGTGAAGGAGACTGCAGAGAACTGACGCCCTTCTTTCAGAGAATTCGTTGTCCTCAATGCAGCATATCTTTTCTTTGGAAATGTCAATTTAGTTTTTCAATGTATTTTTCTAGCAATTTGGGAACTTGACTCTGGCCAAAAAGTTCTGGGACGTGTTCAAAACCAGCCTCCATGCTCTTAGAGTGAAAGGTCAGTTGTCCTGTAAATGGCATTGGCCCAAATATTACAATAATTAAAATTTACAAGGGATTTTTTCTTTTTTTAACCATAAGAAAAGTTTGGCTATCATAAATTGTACATGGTTTACATGGCTGTCAGTTATATAAAACATTTCAATGTATTTTCTGTTGTAATCTAATATTTCTGTGATTGACCTGTCTGCCATTGGACACATGTAAGTTGTGCATGTCCTGCCTGCTCCCTTTGTACCTACATCTGTACTAATGTATTTGGATATTGTCTGCTCAGGTCTGTACATGATTTATGTAGATTTAGTGTATTCATCTTCTGAAACAGATTTCCTGCCACCTTAGCTGTATTAAAGCTGATTTGCCAGAGCATCATAAAGTTCTCTTGTTTCAGATAATCACAACAGGCTTATTACACCTCCCGCTGCAGAAACTGCAGCTGGGACTGGGCCAGGTTATCCTAAAAGTCACCCATCCCTGACAATTAAAATGGGTGGCATAGTGATGACAGCATGGATTAAAATGAAATGGCCCTTGAGATATTACCCAGCAGTCTGCTAACTGGGCAGTCTCGAGAACAGGAAAGCTGGAAAATAACCTGGCGTCACTCTTAAGCTATTTTAATGCCTCTGATTTATAGATCTGTTATTTTGTTTAGAGGATGAGAAAGAATAGCAAAGTAAACATGATGGAGAGGGCATCCATTTAAGGCTAAGGTCAATTACTCAAGGGAATAAATGTGCGTAATTGTACACCTGATAACTAACAGCATAAATAGACTGTTGATTTATGTCATGAGTTTTAAACTGGAAGCCTTTTATCCAAACAATTATAATAATAAGAGGTTGATTATTTGTATTTGTTCCAAGTACTTGTGTTGATCATCTTTGCAAAGATGCAGGAGAAAAATAGACTAGTGTTCTGTTTGGCAGATATCTTTTCTCATTAGATTATAACTGGCATTTTGGATAAACCTTTTATAGGTTAGGGCAGACAAGGAAGAATTTAATTCCCACATTCCTAGATCAGAGAATCTTCTGGCAAGTTGTTGAATAGAAAGCGCCTATCTGTCTTGGTAGTTCAGTGACTTTTCATTAGCTGTGACGTTTTGCCATTCTTCTCTGTTCTTAGCATAACTAAAGTAATTAAGAGGTGATTTTTAAAATTCTGCTTTGGAACTTGGGTTGATTAGGAGTTGGCAGAGCTGGGGAGGCTGATTTCTGTTAGGCAAATTAGAGGCTAAATCCCATGTTGCAGGCCAAAATTGTCACACTACTGAAATGGTGCCTTACAATGAAGTGAGAATGAAGTAGAGTTGTGTCACAGAATTTTTCCATGAAGAAATAATGGCAGCCATTGACATTCATCAACACTTGCTGAATGTTTATGGAGACCAAACAGTGAATGTGAGCACAGCAAAGTGGTAGGTGGTGCATTTCAGCAGTGGTGACAGTGGCAATGAGTTACCTCCACTAGTGCTGATTTTTACAAGCCTGGCATGCAGGCTCTCATTCATCGCTGGTGAAAATGCAGAGCTAATGGTGGTGACTGTGTTGAGAAATAGTGCTTTGTATCTGAGAATTTGTTCTTTTAAACAGTGTTATTGTTCTCTTCATATCTTTTGTAGTTGCCATGGAAATAACTGGAGACGTTACTTTCAGAGAGACCTTTGTGTATGGTAGACAAACGTGTTGAGATAGTTTAAGATTGCTACTAATCACAGTTCAGATGGATCCAAGTTAGTTTTCTCTTTCTGCTTCACTGTAAGTCTCCATTATTCTTTGGAGATAAATACAGGCAGACATTTCACTGTTCTCTAATTTTCCCTGTTCTTCCATTGACAAATCTGACTGAATTTTGTGTACTGTTTCCTGCAAACTCCTCTTTCCTGATTTTGGTTAAGTCTGAGCTGAGTACATTACAGCCTCAGCCTGGATTATTCTTTTCTGCTCCAGAGCTGAGGAACATTACAGTAGTTATTACCTAAGCCCATAACACAATCACAAAATCCAGTTAAGCTTCATAACATGGTTGAGCTTTGTCAAAAACTGCAATGACATCACTGTACTCACCTTATCTGGACTTCTTGAGAAACCATAAATGAAATGAGTGCTTCTGTATTTCTGTACTCAGTGTTTTCTTTGGCAGTTAAAAGGGTAATAATTCTGCCTTCCACAGTAAGAGAGGCATTGTGATATGGGAGCTATCCCATATGGGAGTTACAGACACCTTTTAAAGTGTCTGGAGTAGCATGCATGAGGCCTGGCTCAGAACACATTTTTCACTGAAACAGTTAAATGAGTGAGTGGTTTGAAGGTACAGCTTTGGGAATTGCAATGTTTTTGTTGGTCAGACATATACCTTGAACGGGCCCTAACTTAATATTACCATTATAAGATTTAGCCCTATATTTTTTTGTGAGAACAAAACAGAGAAAGAGGTGACTAAAGACTTTTTAAGCTCCTCTTGGTTCAATTACAAAATTACACCTATGAAGGTGTAAGCCATGTTGAAGCCTGTTTATGCAGTTTGAGAATCAGGAGCCTTTTATTCCCGATCATTAAACGTATGTTTTGTAAGTTCAGCTGATATGTATTCTAGTACAAGCAAGAGGTCAATTTCTGAAGAGACTGTGATTATTACCTTAATAGCAGATTAGCACGTTAAACATGTTAGAAGAGTGTAGCTTGCTTCAGCAAATTGTGCACAGTTGTAGAGATAAGGTACATTTTCAGGGGACGACTTTAACTCAATTTGGCATGAACTGCTTCAGCTTCTGTCTTGCCAGTAGTATCTTACCTCCCTTGCTGTCCCTTCTTCAGTAAAGTGCTGGATTTCATCAAGTGACCAAAGACTGAGGATGGCTCTAGAGCGATAGTAGGCAGAGAGTGAACATAAGTAGCTTTATTACTCATTTAGCCATTCACTCCTTAAGGGAAGGGAATTACTTGCATGCTTGTACTTCCTTCTGAATGATCCTTAACATAATGGTAAAAAGCCTTGTCACTTCTCAGTTTCAGAAGTACTGCTAAATGAAATTTCATACCCACTTCTGGTCTTTCAGCTACAAGTGTGGGTTTTGGCAATGCCCATCCCGTTTCCCTCTTACCCTACTCATCCTTCACAGGGAGCCTGGTAGGTGCCAGGCACAACTCAAAGCTTGTAGCTGCGGGTGGAGGTGGGTCAGACAAGTAAACTGTAATAGCGCAAGATAACAGGGTAATAGGTCTGACTGTTGAAATTCCAACTCAGCACAGACATAAGGAAGGGTTGCAGATTTTAGCATGTGAGTAGAATGGTGTTATGCTAACACTTTGTTAGCAGCTGGAGATGGAAAACATCTTTGTTATTCCTCTGAGAGTATTTCCTGGCATGAGTCAGCTTCTCCCAGCTGACTGAATCCTAAGCCTATGCTTACCCTGCTGAAGGAGTGTTTTGGAAAAGGCATGGAAAATAAAGTTTCCAGAGAGTAAAATCAAGCAAAAGGGGCTTTGCTCTGTAATTCGCTGACACAAGAGACTTGGTTTCAGGGAGGCTAAGCATTCAGAAAAGCGAGAGAAGACAGAGCTGGGGATGTGTTGCCTGCATTTTACACCCAAGCAACGCACTTTTGATGTTAAAACAGTTGTGGGATGAATAGGATGAGATGCACGAAAGTGTTGCCTAACATTCTTGTAGATTATTTTGGAGCAAGAATTTCCCTTCTGTAAGCAAAGTCAGCGTTGACTTGGGAAATTTCTTCACATTCCTACTTTTGTCACTGTTTTCTTCTACAAGAATAAAATCTTGTCTTTTGGACACAACTTTGAGGTGAAATCAGTTGAGTCAATTTATTTAAGATCAGTGAAAATCATACAGCTAATACCAGTGTCTGATTTTAGGAAAATTCTACCTTTCTACCCTTTCCAATGTTTTACATTATGAAATGATTGGATAAAATTCTCAGACTGTGCACACAATATTTGGAACGGTATTATCAATTATAATTTCATTATTGAAACCAGTAGGCCATGAATAAAAGAGATATGCTACATTCTGCTTTGAAATCAGAAGGTTTTCTTGGTAGTGAAAAAGATGGGTTTTAAAGGGCCTCATTTTCAAATTAGTATTCTTGACAGTATAAATAAAAATACTTAGACCTTTATCTTAGAACACACATGATTCAGTTATACTTTCAGAGATATAATTTCATGTTATTCTAAATTGTTTGGAATATCTCACAATTAATGATTGCAAAACAATTAGCACAGAAGAATGGACTTACAGAAAAACCTTAAGCTGAAATTCAGTTTTGTTCAGTGAGAAAAAAAAAGTATTGACATCTGTTTTGGGAATGAAGAAATTAATCACGTTGTAATATACATTAAAGGTAGAGTTCTTCATTACTTGTCTCATACAAGCTTAGTACTTCTGGCTTTTCTGAGTACATTAAGAAACTGAAGTATAAACATGTAGATCTACTGTGAAAATCTGAGGATAGTTTTGCCCTTAGCTCAGCGTGCTGGCCCATTCTTCAAGTGAAGTTCACACTTAAAATCTCTTATTTATGCAGTTAATAGAGTTCAACATTATTATGTGATGCTGTTGACCTGAGAGCAGCAAACGGTTGTAACCAAGCTGGGGGAATGTATATAAATATGCAGTCATAGGAAGCATGCCTTAAGCCTATGCCTTAACAAAATCTATGAATTTTCAATGCTCTAAACGTAGTAAGATGTATTTGTTCAGAGACCAAGGCAAAGCATTGAAATCTAAAGCTGTTGATATCTTTTGTTTGAAATAAAAGAGCACAGTCAAAACAGACAAGGAATGTTTTAACAGAAATACACACAAGAGCAGTCACATACAGTCAGAGTCACCAGGGTTTTTACTTCTCACTATGGCATCGCCTTTCCCTACAGAAGGACTTGCTAGTCTCAGTGTGTGAATGCAATCATTGCTCCATCAATGCTCTCTGCTTTTCATTCTGAAAGACTCTCTTGCAAGAGTAGGTCATGTGAAGAGAGGCAGTTTCTCACCTCTCCCCCCTCATTCTTTTGAATATGTAACATGATGGTACTTTTCTCTCTTAGTAGATATTAAATCCATGAATGAAAGTTTTGTGAATATCATTTATGCCTTTTTATCATGCCGCTATTCCATTCTTGTCATAATGTGGGTTATGTTCACAACTGTCGTGAAATATCAGCTTTGTTTTTCAGACCTGTTCCTCAAAAGGACTCGTGCAGAAGCTGTGCCCTTAAAGTAATGCTTGCTATATTATTCTATCAACCCATGACATCAGTGGTGGATGTTGGTGGTATGGCAGTAGAGGTTGAACTTTCTCACCAACATTCCATTACATGTTGTTGCCGTGTGACAGATGGCAGCAGAGGGGCAGTCTGACAAAACAGCATCTGATGTGGAAGTGCTGATGAAGCAAAGGTGTGTTCTTGAATTCCTTCATGTAGAAAAAATGGCACTCACTGACATTCATTGATGCTTGTTGAATGCTTATAGAGACCAAACAGTGGATATGAGCACAGTGAGGGCTGGGTGATGCATTTCATCAGTGGCGATGGCAACACTGACTTACCTCTGCTTGTGCAGATTTTTACAAGCACAGCATGCAGGCTCTTGTTCATCACTAGGAAAAAAAACTCAGAGCTATAGTGAGTACGTTGAAAGATAGTATTTTGTAGCTGACGATTTGCTTTATCAGTTAGTGATATTGTGCTCTTTGTATCTTGTATTTTCCATGGAAATAAACAGGATGCATTACTTTTGGAGCAACCCACGTATTAGATGCTTAGCTCTCTTCTCATTTATAAGATGGTTTAAAAGATAGAAACGACTGAACTCAGTCTGTAGCTGGATTCCAGAGCAAGGAATAAGCATCCTAATTTTACAGCCGAACTCTTTGCTTCTCGTTGATCAGTTTTTGCCCTTTATCCCCCATGAAATCACAAGTAGAAGTAATAGAATAATTATTAGTAATAGATGCTTACATCGAATAGAACAGCAGACACATTGGAAGCACACCAACAGGATCAGGAGGAAGAGAGGTGTAACTGGGCTCTTGACAATTGCAAAAGTTTGTCTGACCGTAATTCACTTAAGACAGGAAAGAGCTGAAATAAGGAAAAAAAAAAAAACAAAAGCAAAGACAAGGGAGGACTCTTTGCCTATGGCTTTTGCCTTTTGTAAATGCTCAGGTTCTGCCAGTATCTGTGCTCCTGTTAATCCTTGTTTAGCTTTTTTTTTTTTTGCAATTGGCCAGGTGTTGTTCTAGTCATAAAAAGCTATGCTGCTTTTTATGGGGATCTGTCTCTTGTGCAGCAAAGTCATTCATTAAAGTGAAAAATAAATGAAGATAATCTCTAATTCTTATGGCTGTATCTTTTCAACTTCATTCTTAGCATCCTATCCTTTTAAATTCCTTAGTTCTATGCTCATGTTCATTTGACTTCCTTTGTAAGGAGCCAAGATCACGTGCTACAAGCAAAAAGGACTTGTGACTGTCTCTTTGTGTGGTTGATTTCAGCTTACTCAGGCAATAAATAGGATAGTACAGGCTGTAAATCACATACAAGAGAAGCTCTAGATTGGAGCTCTGACCAGCAACATTGTGTTCACATCTCTCATTTAAATCTACCGTATAAGATATTTCTAGAAAAACTGCTGTTAAAAAAGCAACACCTGCAGTAACAAAAAGAAACAGGCTTGGAGGCATATGCCCACCTAACTTCCATATCATAAACAGAATAATTATAATTCATTACTTGCTAAATAGAAGGAAAGTTAAGCTTACCTTATCTTTCATCTCTCTGAGTGTGTGGTATATAATGGATTCCATGCTGAATGGAGCCTGAGAGATACCCCAGGAAGCAGAGCTGTAGCTTACAAAACAGCAATGAAATCATTCTGTAACCTAGGAGGAGTTTATTTTTTTTCCCACAGTTTAATTGCATGTTATAGTAATATATACAATTCTACAATAAGGCATAAATTCAACTCACTTTATTTTAAATACTGTTTTTACAATTCTTCTCTGTTGTTTTCTAATTATTTCACATGAGGCCACTACAAAAAATGCAAGAGAAGCTCTTAGAAAAAGGTAAATATCTCAGCCTAGCATGAATATCTCAGTTATAAAGGACTGTAGACTGAGAATAAAGATTTGGGAGAGATGGTTTGTAGATATTTGAGGTAATAAATAGAAAACTTACAGAATATCACTGTTGTATTGTTATGCAGACTTACCTGGTCTCAGGGTTGAGATTTACTATGTTTAAATAGGGAGAAATCTAGGTGATACTGTATTGCCTTCTGATTTATTCTCACACCTGACCACAAATGACCAAAAGGATCTGTGTGGCGATATTACCTCCGAAATGTCCTATTCTCCCCAAAGGTCCCAGATACCGAGGGGACCTGCGTGCTTGGAGAACTAACAGGCAGCAGGCTGAGTTGGGTATCTGTGGCTATGGAAAGCTGAAAACCTGAAATGAGTATTCCCTTTTATGTGGGTACTTTTGGAGCTGTGTAGGGCTCTGTTCTTGGTGGTGGTTTCTTTTCTGTTTGTTTTAAAGTTTGAAGTAACTTTTATGGAAAATAATAAAATTATTAATAAGATATTAAGAAGAACACACAAACCTAGAAGAAAGATAGGTAAAAAAGGATATTTCCATTTCCATACAATTCTTAGCAACTCCAGGGTCACCTGGTTGATTTTTAAAAAGCAAGCAAAGTAGAACAAGAGCCATAGGCTTTTACAGTTACATTTGACCTAAAAGTGGATCCTAAGGGTTATTCTTTTTCTTTTGCCACAAAAGGCTTTTTGTGCATGTTTGCCTGCTGAAAGCATCACTGCCCGATCAACCCCTCAGCCTGGTCTGTCTTATTCATCTCTTGCTGTTCTAGGTGTAAAACCCCTCCTCTGCTCTAATTTGAGCCCCAGGCCTAACTCTGTTTCTCATAAGCCACCTCCCTCTGCTGCAGACCTCCCTCCAGGCAGTATCATTACCATTCAGATGCCTTTTTCTGCTCCTGGGCTTTTCCTTATTAGCTCCATGTAATTCAGGACCTTTACACTGCTCTGCTCTCTGCTGTTGGATGGCACCATGTCAGTGCTTGCTCTTTACCTTCATTCATCCTCAGCCACTTCATCACTGTTTGACTGGCCAAGGGCTCAAAAAATTGTATCTTCAGATCCTCTCTGTCCCAGATAATCCCATCAGTTTTTTGGCAAGCATTTTCCAGAATGATACAAAGTTCATAATATATAAATGAAGAATAGTAAATAAAGAATAAATGCCACGGCATTAAACAAGCAGATGATTCACTATAGTAATAATTATTGTCAGTGTTAAGGAATTACTGTGATAAGGCAATTGCTTAAGTATTTGTTTAATGTTAACCATATGTCATTGACTGATTCTCTGAGCTTAAACAGTTTTCTGCTTTCCGAAGGGTTAAATAGAAAGAGAGTTTTAATACCAGTGGAGTTGAGATAAGCAGGGATTCATCAGAGAAACATTCAATTATTCCAGACAGTAGTTAGTAAAGAGATTAACTTTTGAACAATGTAATCAAACTAAAAAAATGCCAGATTTATCATAAATGACAAAAAAGCCCCTCATCGGCACAGAATCATGAGAACCCTTTGAAAGTCCAAATTTATTATACGAGAGTTAAACCCTACAGGCAAAGTTAGGTCACTTATGAGAACAATTTATTTTTCATTAGCCTAAACCTGCCTGACCCGTTCATCTGTTTGTGTCCTATAAAATACCCTGTTAGAACATGTAGATGCAGTATTAGCAGAGGAAATTATATTGTCTCTTTGAACCTATGAATTATTGGTGCAAATCAATGAAGATGGTCATATTCCCCAGAATCCCGCTGGATGTCTGGAATGAGGTTTCAGGAAATGAAAAAGAAATGAGATATTACAAAAGATCATTCAGAATGGAAAATTTTACTCTGAAGTAGTCAGGAATGCTTTGAAAATAATGTTTCCCTTTGGTATTATGAGGAATGAGTGCTGGAACACTCTTAAAGATATTATAAGAGAACCAAAGTGGTCTAAAAACAACAGCAATAACTTTGACTTCCTTACAAAATTTCCAAGTAGAGCTCATCTGCCTGCATCTTGAAGGTCAGGCGAAAGCAAGTCTCTGGAAATATCTATTCAAGCAGATGACACCAACCTGTTCATTTTCTTGTCTAGGGCAGACTAAGGTGCTGACTTTGTGTTTAAAAGTATCCCTTACTCATACACACAGTTTTGGGTTATGAAAAGGCAAAGTTACTTTTCTTACAAGTGAAAATAGTTCTTTTTCAGATGAAGTATTTGCAGAAATCACCTTAAGCTGTTGTAAATTCTTGCTGCCCCGTTTTTGTGAATGCGAATACGTCTATTGTAACAGCTAAGGATTTGCCCACAGTGCATGAGCTGACTGTTGGATAGTAGCCAGGTAAGCACCATGGTTTTTTGTTGTTGTTGTTTGTTTGTTCACTGCGTGCAGAAAATATTCTGAACGTATTGAACTGCAGAAAGTGCTGGAAGGGTGCTCTAAAACTGCTGAAATGTCTAATGTGTTACGCAGACTTATTTCTAGCACGCGTTTCTATTGTCAGTAAGAAATGCTAAGGAGAGGCATACACTAAACCAGAAACGTTTTCTAACATATCAATTCTAATGATGAAAAATACAGGGTTTTAGTTTACTTCTTTAATAAATATTTGGTTTCTAATAAATCTCAAAGTATTTAGACGAGATCAAACATCTAAAGCCATTACAGCAAAGTCAGGATCCACTAATATTTACTGTGAGACCTTACAAATGCTATGGTGAGCATTTAATTTTGCTGCTGCAATCATCTTCCTTGGGGGCAGACTGAGCAGCTCCCCCAGGGATGCTTGCCCTCTGGTGTCTCCCCAGACATGATTCCTTTCTTCTCTACCTTCCAGGCTCAGAGGTGGAAAGAAAAGATTTTTCTTCTTTTTTCTCTGTCTCAGCGGTTTTGTCAAAAACCTTTTCTTGTTGAGGATATTCAATTTGTTTGGGACAGGGATACGTTCCCCTTCATATATGTGAAGGGTTATCATCTGCTTCCTCCTATCTTGGGCTCACCATCACCTGAAGTGTGAGGCATATGAAGCCTGAGGGCTGTTTTGTGAAGAGGGAGGGGCAGCCTCAGAAACACAGAGAAAAAAAATCTCAGAATATAAAAAGAAGATAAAAAGCTAGGTCATGATGAAATTTTCTAGATTTTTTTGATGTTAAGATCCACATCATATAAAATAATGAATTAGACAGCATTTTCTTGAATTATTTCTTAAGACTGAAATGGTACGGGATGCAGGAAGACTATCAGCATGAATGATAGGAACCTAAAAGACTCAGGGCAGGAAGATTTGTGGTATCTTCAAGGTAGTATTCCCTCTTAGGCAATATAAAGTTCAGTCTGGAAGTTAGAAGATTAGAATTCATCCAACAGTATTTTTTTTTTTAGAGGAAGCTCCACTGCTAGCATTCATCCCACCATAATTCTGCAGGAACACAGGGAAGTGAAAAATCCCGAGTGGTTCATGTGACCCTGTAAACTTGGAACTAAGACTTTTCCTCCAAAGCTTGAAGTGTCAGGTTAAAATAACTTCCTTTGCCAATTGCCAAAAAAGAGCAAATGAAAGTTGCCAAAGAGATCTTGTGAACAGTTTTGTTACCCTTCTGCTTTGGGATGCTTTCCCCGCTGACAACCTAATTGCTGTGAGAAAGATATGGTATAGGCCAAATGCCTCAAAAACAGTTTTTGATTTTTCCTCTGTGATCCAGTGCAATTCCACTGGTACTTTTTTTGTTGTTTTTTGTTATGTAACAGTCTGAATCACATTCTTACTCCTGACTTTTCACAAAGAAATATGAGACATGGTGAGGCTGGGGGTTGGAAGGAAAGGAGAACAGTCAGTGCACATAGGCCACAGGATAGTCCTCCCATGTACTGCCACATCAGCTTGAGGTTTGTCAGGTTACAAGGGAAGGAATGCATTTCTGGAAGTAAACAGTTGTCTCTTAATTAACGGCTTCTGCTATTAAGTATTTCACACACTTGGAAAGCACAGATGCTTCAGGTACAATTTACATATCTACTTATGCAACACATTTCTGCTTATTTTGTTCCTTCAGATGTTTTCAGAAGCTTTAGGTTATGATTTTGAATTTCCAGACGTTTCTGCCAACACTAAAAAGCTATTCACCAACTTTACAAGAACTCCTCTGCAGTCTCTTTGCAGGAGAACAGTGTGCTACTTCATTCAAACTTAATGAGTTGAATAACTTGGCATCTAATTGGACTTTAGATCACTGCTTGTCTTGTTAATGCAGTGTTAAAACTGAAGGTGACCAGATGTAATCGCAGTAAAGACTATTTCAGTACTCAGTATGCTACGTGAGATCATATTTTATTTCCTATTAAATAGACTTCGCTTAGTGATACATAATCCCAAGTATTTCTTTGTGCAGGTACCTGTTGAGCACTCCCCATGCTAATTTGTGATACAACATTAAATGATAATGAACCTAGAGTACTTAAAGTGCTAGAAGACCCTGGAAAAGGCTTTCAGAAGATAAAACTACAAGGTTTGGGTTTTTTTTTAATTTTATTTTCTCTAAATTTCCGACCTATTCAACTGGTACAAGTTAGGCTTACCATCTTACCATTTTGGGAATGAAATACATTGGCTAAATTGTATGTAGTTATTACAGACAGCTTTCTGTCACATTAATAAGCTTTGGGTCAGCACAAGGATCTCAAAAAGCTATCCTAAAGGAAACATGAAAAGCGGTGAGAATGAAAGGCCAAACCACGATCCTGAATGGCAGTGTGCAGTGCAGAGGAGTGAAAGGTGAAATGAAAAACATTGCCAGTTTTTATGGAGAGAGAGGGAAGAATATGGAACTTTGGGGGTTCTCTATTCTGCAGTACTGAAGCATGTGTCTATTCTGAGTGTGTGACTCCTTATCCAAAACTCAAAGATATAACATCCCTTTGGGTCTTGCTACAGGTGTAGGTCCTGCTTAACAATTTTGGTTGTACCCCGAGGCCTGAAAAACTTCCTTTGTTTGCCATTTTCCCAGAGCACTGACAGTGCCACTGAGTTGGGTTTTTTTTTGAACTCTTGCAAAACTGTGTGCCCTTGTTCTGTGCAGTCCATGCAGTGCAATTTAGGAGGAAATATAAGGGAAAGAGACATGACTTGAACTGTGTCTGAGAGACTGATCCAGATTTGATTGACGCCTTATCTTTTAAAGCTTTATAATCTGTTGGACAGAATATTGTAGGTGCTCATTTGGCTTGAGAGTTAGATTTTGTGCCATACCATTTTATAGCTGCAGTCTAATGATTTATTCATAGGAGGAAACCATAAAATATTAACTGTTTCAAGGAAAAAAAGGTTTATATAGGTAAGGCAAGCATTTGGAACAGCAAGGCTGACTAGTAAACACCTAACCACATGCTTTGTCCTTAATCTTGGTTAAGTACTATACTGTATTTGTGTCACAGAAAAAATCTGAAATACTTTCTCACACTGCCAGTGATTTCTGTGCTTTATGAACTGTACCACAGGTAATATGTACAATTTGAAATGTTTGTGAAGCCTTAAGATTTAGGCTACCTAGATCTAGTGGTACTAAAAGTGAAATGCGATCAAGGTGGGACCATTCCTTTTGCCTTCAGACAGTAAGAATTCAGTCAGATACAGTCTGCTTGAAATAAATAAAAAAACCACTGGGGCATAGTCGGCAGGGTTACATTTTTCACAGTTTTTCATCATTCCTCTAATATTCCATACATATTTTAAGGTGCTTGTCACTTCCAGCATCACAGAAAGTTATTATGCAGATACTTGATCTGCTCCAAAAGGAATTTAGCGTTTCAAGAAAGCCATTAAATTATGCAATATCTTAGTCTATGACCATCTATTCTTATCTCTATTACAGTTTCTGCCTATCTTCTGCTTTTGCTCCCTTTTCACTGCTTCCCCCCATACTCCCCATGTTTATTTGCATCTTAGTTAAAATTCAATAGGAGGATCTCTGGGAGAAGTATCAGGTCCGCTCCTCCATTGATGCAATTCTGTGGTCTCTGAAAACGGAAATGAAAATAAGTTTGAATAACAACAGTACTGATCGTCTTATATGTGCCATATCATGTTCCTGTTAAATATTTTACTTTATGCTTGGGATGGAAAAAATTATTTTCTCTTTAAACCTTTTTGGAACACCTAGAAGAATGTTTGATCTTAAGATTCGCAAGTTCATGCAGCAGATTTTCAACTGGAAGACCCTTGTCTCCTAAGACTACCAGTAGATTAAAAAAAAATAGACTGCTTAATTCACTAAATCACTTTTGCTCAGTCTGATTTGAATGAAAGCTTTCCTCATCTCCCCAGACTTATTTATGTGCTTTGTGGGTCTCCTTCTACCTCTACTCCCAGCTCAGAAACTCCACTTTGAGCTTGAAATAGTTTTTGTGAAAGCTTTTGTTGATCCTGCCATTTCAGTAGCCAGAAAATAGCTATCCAGAAATAAAGATTTCTGACAACTTTCACCCAGATCCGCAGGTGATAATGTCAGTTAAGAAAAACAGAAAACAAAAAAGAGTGGTGTTTGTAATGACGTATGTTATCAAGCCCAGTATGAGGATCACAGAAAGTGAGGACTTACTGTTACGTGCCTAAACATTTTTAATATGCATACAATGGACTTGTGTAATTACCAGGAATCCTAGTTTTAGATAAGCTAGAAATGCAACAGGAATGGTGTCTCCTGGACTTGGATGCTTCCGTTCTTCTTGATCTGTGGGGAGACTGTGAAGGGCATTTTATTCTAGTGTGAGTATATGTGAGGTATATGCAGAAATCTCTGTGATTTCTTTGGCAAGGACAATGTCCAAGAGGAGCATTATGGCGTCTGTTTGAAGATTTAGAAGCTGATTATTTTCAATAAATCAACAGTCTCCCATAGTGCAGCATCTCTCTGTTAATGTTTCTAATGCAGTTTGTTGCTTTCCCAGGGAAGGTGAAGTACTCATACATTGAATAAATGGTAGAATTGTGAACTACCTCAAAGCTTACAAAGTGACAGCTTTTCCAGAGCTACCTGTTCTCCGTGTGGGCAGGCAGCATGTGTGGCTGTAGTGGAGGAGCAAGGTGAGAAATCCCATATGCCTGCCTGCTCCCAACTCCTCCTCTTGTCTGCAGTCACTCAGAGGGTGCAAATTCATTGAACCCTTGCTCAGTAGGAACAGCTGGCACAGCTGATATCTTTCGTTCCTCAGCCTAGAGAAACAGGTAGTGAGAATTTGTCCTCCCCAGCACTACCAGTAGACTAATTCAGGACATTAGGAAAGTCATTTATTTATTTATTTTCAGAAAGAATGGTAATGCATTAGAACAGGCTGCCCAGGGAGTCACCATCCCTGGAGGTGTTCGAGAAACATAGAGATGTGACATGAGAGACGTAATTAGTGAGGATGGGCTGACAGTTGGACTAAATGGTGTTCAAAGTCTTTCCCATCCTTAGTGATTCTATGGTTTTATGATTCTGTGAACTGTCTCCAGATCAGATGTTATCATTACTCATTTACCTAGTTTGTGCTACATGGATGGAGTTTATTTTAGTTGGTTTTAATATTTCCCCATTAAATCAATGCAAGTGAATCTGTCTTCTGGTTTGTAGTGGCTGATTTGCTTCAACTGCTCTGCATGTTATTATATATATACATCCACAGGTGCATACAGAGAAATGCAGTGTGTAATAGTCCTTCTGTCATGCAGGAGCTCTTTATATATCTTTTTCCATGATAATCAGTCACTGGGGCACCACTGAGCCTGATCTATGAGGCAGAGGGACCAAACAACATCGGTGATTTCATCAGTGCCCAATATTCTCCTTTGTAGCTAACCTGAGGCACTGAGAGTTTAAAATGACAAGCTCGGCACAGTCCAGCTGCAGAGCTTTTGTTCAAAGATGGAAATATCTAAAAGATTTGCTGGAGAGTCAAGTGGTCCCAGAAGACCTGCAGACAGCAATCACTCTCTAAAGACACCGGTGTTGTTTGCAGATAATTGCCTGCTTAGAAAAATCAGCAATAATCTGATTCCAGGAGAAGTGCAAGCTCTGAAATGATGCTTGTGTTTGGATATGGCGTATCTCACAGCATCTGACCAAAGAGTAGGAAATCATCTGCAGAGCTCCTTTGTTTAAAGTTAAGCTTCATTTCTGTATTTTTTAAGACTCTACTGGGAGTTGTAATACGTGTTCCCTTTAGATTCAAAAATCTGGATTCTATTATTGAGTTTCTGAACTTCAACTTTATTAAGCAGAAAATATTGATGGGAATATATATAGTTTGATCCAATAGTAATGCCTCTTATTTATTTCCATGGAAACTACAAAATACAATGAGAACAATAACACTATTTTTCAACTATGTAACACTACTTCTTCAACACGGTCATCACCACTGGCTGTATATTTTCACCAAGATGAACAGGAGCCTGCATGCTGTGCTTGCAACAATCTGTGCCAGCCAAAGTGAACCAACGTTGCTGTTTCCACTGCTGAAATGCAACGCCCACTGCCTCACTGTGCTCGCATACGCTGTTTGAGCTCCATAAATGAACAGCAAATATTGATGAATGTCAATGAGTGCCACTTTTTCCACACAGAATTCAGTGACACTCTTCCTTTGCTTCAGCTGCACTTCCACGCCAGGCACCATTCCCTCAGACTACCCCTCTTCTGCCATACGTCACACTGCAACAACACGTCACAGGTTCAACCTCTACTGCCATACAACCAAAGATCTGATTCTGATGTTGTGAGCAAACATAATTAAAAAGGAGGCAGTACTTTTGAAGCATCCCTTCTAATTCATACAGTAAACAACTGTCTGTGGGACTGTGAAGGAGTGAATTGTTAAAGTGGCTTCAACATGTAAAGGGTGTATAATAATCTCACAAAAGCCTCAGGTGTGAACTTAGTAATGACGCTGCATAATGCAGTAACATAATGTGACCTTTAGTGTAGACATCTTCATCCAAAGGATCCTCTTGGGATTACCACTTGCTTACCCAGGGAATTTGTTGACGAGTTAGATGTCAGCATCCACAAGTTTTATGGACTGAAATAGAAGGGTGTTTCCTAATATAAGCTTTTTTAGACCAACAGTTTTGTCAGCAAAGTAATATTTAGTAGTACTGCTGGGGCACAGAGGGAGGCAATTTGTCAGGTCCTGGCTAGAATCGTTTTTTCTTGGTGTGCACTGAAGAAGGGTACAGCAGCATGAGACACCCCGGACATAGCATCAGGTGTTAATTGTTGGCTTAAAATCATCTGCACTATTCTCAGACTTCAATAAATACTCTTAAACTGTCTTTAAATTACAGAGAAATTCCAATAGTACTGCATTCTATATCAAATGAAAGCAGCATCATTAATGACACACTAATGAATACCACATGAATTAATAATAATCGGTAACTTTTTGAAGTCTCTCTGGCTTCCATCTGTTTCTTAGATCACTTCAAATAATTAATTGCTTAATGCTTTTCACCTTTGACAGACAGAAATAAATTGCAGATTAAAAATACCTGTACTGGTAGCCAGCAGAGCCAAATAAGCAGCGGTAGAGCTTTCTCTGCTCATCTAGGGGAGCAATGGGCTTTGCCTTGCTGAGCCTACCTTGCCTAGGTAGTCAGACACAGATAAAAGAGGCTGATGCTGTATTACTCAGTACAGCCAGAAGCTCTTCTTGGCCCTCAGGTGTTTTGTGGAGTTGATTCCCTGAACAGCACTGGATCAACAGCTCTGTAGTCCTTTGACCTCTGTAGTGCAGCTGCTGGACATCAGCAGTACATTTTTCTTTTAACTGCCCTGTGTTAGTAGGACACAAGGTGGTAAAACAAAGCCTTCTGCCCTGTTTAGATGAGTCTGGGGTGTTAAATATCTTTGCAAGTGTCACCCCCCTGTTGAGAGCTGCCCTGATATCTCTGTGGCAGATGAGCAACAAAACCCCAGGGACCTGGGGTAAATGTGAATGACAGCCTTATCAAAACAAAAATGCTATAACAGAGCATTCTTTTTGCTGAAAACTTCCTGGCCTTCAGAATTTTAATAATACTATTTTTATTGTTTTTATGTACTAATTAAAGAAATCAATTTCTTTGAGGCCTGTATCTCTTTATCTGTGCTGTAAACTAGGTGAGGTAAATTATTTAAACAATGTTGTAGTGACCAGAGAATGCGTGAGAAGCACATTAATTTTTAATCAGTGTGAGAATGGGCAAGCCAGTTGATATTCTTTCACCTCAAAAGATTTGAAAGTTGCAGATTTAGTGATCTTTGCATTCCAGAAAGTATGGGAAAGCGTCTGGGATGGACTGCAATGGCAGTAATCCTCTCACTAGTATGTGTTTTGCTTCATTGCCACAAGTGGCAACCTCATTAAGGTGTTGCGTGCGAGAATCTTTCTTTCCTAAATACTGTAAGTGACAATAGTTGTATATATTACATTGTCCAAGCAATGGCTCTTCAGTGTACTTCCATTTCATCAATCACCAGAAAAGCTTTGCAGAAAGCTCCCCAGGCAATGCAGACTCCTACAGGTTTAATGCTGCTAGGTGGAAGGGACAGGTGATGAGTCTACATTCCTGAAAGGTCAGGCTGATGGCAGCAGCAATCCTGGGGCTAGCAGAGTTGGGTACACTGCCTGGAGGACTCCTGACCTCCAGCCAGCTCCTCTAGCACCAGGGCTCTGTGTTTAGGAAGGGATTAGAAGAAAGACAGGTCTTAGTGATTAGGGGGAAAAAGGCACCCATCTGGGAGCCAAAGGACTTGCAGTTCCCATCACTCAGGTGGCACTGCAGTGGCTGAGACCTGTCACTGCTGGGCTGTCCAGCCCCATTCCTGAGCGTGGTGTAAGATCGAGAGGTAGGGGCTGTGAACAGAAAGCAGGGCCAATGGTCAACCTTGCAGAGGAAAGCGTGGAAGTGAGAAGAGATTAAACTAGGAGGGAAAGTGAAGGAGAAGGTAGTTGTGGACTGGAAAAATATATGAGGCAGAAACAGGAAAAGAAAACAAACAAAAGAATAATGGGCAAGCAAACTAGAAGCAAAGCAATAACAACATAGGGCATAAGCTCAGAAGTGTTTTGCAGTGGTATTACAAAACAGAAACTCCACTGGGGAAAGGAGGGCAAGCATTGGGTTAAGAGAAGAGGCAAGATTTCACTGTGCCTGAAAGCATCTTTTTGAGATGAATTTTCTTTATGCATCCATACCCTTTACCTAAGTGCAGTGAGAATAGTTTGAGGGTTGTTGGGTATAAAATGTATTTATGATTTTCTACTCTCAAATAAATGTGTACTTTGTTCAAAAACTGTTTTCCTTATTTACCCAGGGCAGGTACTTATACCACCAAAGTTGAATGCCACTCCTATCCACTAGTAATATTTTGTTCTCGGTAATAGCCCAATACCTTTAAAATTCAGAATATTATGCTTTAGTTAAAAATAATGGCCAGTATAACTGTATTTCACAATGAATAAGTGTATTAATTATGAGGCAAATCACACTAGATACTGTTTGCTGCTCAATTCCCTTTGAATTTCAATGAATAATAACTTGCTTTAAAATAAAGGACACTTTTAATGTATCCAACAGTGATTAAGTGAGCTAATTACAGGCAATAAATATATTTTTATTGAAATGTGAATGACTACACTTGTCATTGGCTCCCACAAGTATGCCATTCTCATTTGAATTATATACCTTAACATGTATCAACTAATTATATATTTGTGTTCCATTCTTAATTTAGAAAAAATAAGTTAGGTAGGATTTCATCAGATCTAATTTTCACAGGTCATTGAGGGTAAAGCTCCATTTGACCTAAATGGAAGTTACATTCATTCTGCATTTTAAGGCACAGAAACAGTTTGTTTACTTTATTTTGCAAAACACAGTGTACAGCACTAGGAGCTAAGCATTAATTTAAAAGGGTGAAAGAAAGAAAGGAAAAAAAAAAAAAATAGAAGAAGAAGCAATGCCAGCCCAGGGCAGCCCTAACCCAGGCAAGGTCAGCTTCTTGTGTGTGTTGCCTGACAGGCATCCTCCCAGGTGAGCTAGCAGGCTTTAGGCTGCTGTTGGCTCCCAGTTAAAATCTAGACACTCTTCAGAGTAATGCCTCTTCTCATCTGTAGAAAGAAACTTCAGGCTGCGTGTTCTGTGGAACTCTTTGTTCTCCTGACTCAATAAATGCTGCATAAACATCTTTAACCTCCTGAAGCTGCAGAGGTGCCAAGCAGTCCCCTTGCCCCACCATCACACATGAGCATGATGGACGTGAGGCAGACTTCTGTGTGGTTCACTTAAGTATTACACTCATTTAATGTCTTAGGATAATCACTTTCCAGATAAAATATAGGTACAAAGTTGTTCTGTGTCCTCTGAGATTCCCTGAAGCGAGAAGAATTTAAGCCCTAAAGGCACTGAAATCAATGTTGCCGTCCCAGCCCTGGCAGCAGCTCAGCCTGACCTCAGGGGAGAGCTTGCTTTTTGACAGCATAGGTATCACCTGCAGGCACAAAGGCTGTACCATGATGCTCTGGACTTGCGATCAGGTGTAAAAAATCAGATGCTGTCATCTTAAGTTTTAATTTTGCTTGGTGTAAATCTCAGCAACGTTCATTTAAACTTAGCTGTTTATGCGCTTATGCCTGCTAGTAAATTCATTTGCTGGAATATTAATGGAAAGGGAGCACAAAGGGTACAATCAGTCTAAGTTCATTTCAAAATTCAAATAAATGATTGTGCATAGGATGTTTTTCTTCAGTACTCACCATTTCTAATTAGGATGCAATATGACATGTCGTTTTCACATTTCATATGCTGCATATTTCAAGTAGCATATCTAGACTCTCGAGATGATGGCTGGCAACTCAAGAGAAGGAAAAACATAAACAACTTGGAGAAAAAAAAAAAATGAATATAGTGAAAATAATCTTGAAAATATTCCAAGGCTAAGTCAATTCAGAATGTGTTCAAAATATGGACTGTGAATTTTGGTTTTCCATAATACAGATAGAATCAATGCAAGCAGAATATTGACTACAGATTAAGCTTGCCTTATTGATAAAGAACTTTTGCAATCTCCACCTCCAAGATATCCATCATGGGTTCCTGTCAATCCTGCAAAAAAATTTTCATCATTAGCAAACTTCCATTTTTCAATTCAACAGTCTGAAAATAAAATTTCTCATCAACTGACTTCCTAGGGAATCTCAGCTATTGTTTTTTTCAGCTATTGTCTTCTTCCTCTTTTTTTAGCTGTAATAGTATCAACCAATTAATATCAGTTTCTTTATCATTATTGAAGAAGAAACTATATTTAATGAATAGTACCTTCAGTAAATGCTGTTATTTAACTAAAATTTAAAAAAACTACGGAGGCTGTGAGAGATCATTTATGTAGTAAAACATAAAATATCCAAACAAGTGAAAAAAGTTGGACATTAGCAAATACTTATCTGAGAGAGTGGTCAGACACTGAAGTGAGCTGCCTGGGGAGGGGATGGAGGCACCATCCCCTCAGATGTTCAAGAAATGCACAGATGTTGTACTGAGGGACATGGTTAGTGGGAAACATTGGTGATAGGTGGATGGCTGGACTGAATGATTTTAGAGATCTTTTCCTATCTTAGCGATTCTATGATTCTGTGATGTGTCTTCTAGTAAGAACATGCAGTACACATTACAAAACACTTATCTATAATTTGAATAAAAATAGCGAAGTTAATATGGTATTCAGGTCTTATTCTGCTCTTGTAATTAACTGGTTGATGTAAAACACATTTAAAAAATAGTATTTCCCTTTGGCAGCTAACAGCTGCCAGCGTAAGGAACATAGCCAAGCACTGAGTTTACGGTTATTTCCAATCAACATTGAACTATTTCGGTCATAGATGGTAGTAACAGTCATAACAGTGCAACAAAGCACATGTTTTCCAGACATATACTGATGGAAATTTTAGCACAAACTGTTAAAACTCTTCTATTAGAACTAAGTAGGACTGAACAGTCCTTCTTGTACAGGTATGGTTACTCTTATCAGAAGTATCAGGAAGGAGCAGCATCAGCAATGACCTGAAGGCTAGATTCAGCTCAGAAACTCATTTGACATATGATCAGAAGCTGCAAATCGAAACACTGAACAAGTGAAACACTGCTGCAACCTTTTCCCTTATGTATAAAGCAAAAGATCAATCTGCTTTCAATACTTCAAGTTTAAACTATCTGTAACCCAAACAGGCGTGAAAAATCGTGTCATTTAAACAGCACAGTCTCCATTAAAAATTTTTGAAGTGGTACCCTTTCATCCTATAATCAGCAGGGATAGGAATGGTTTGTTTGTTTTTTACTACATTTAATAACGGGAGAGAGCTTGATCATTAATGCTTAACTTAGGAAAGCATCAAGCGCTTCAGTAATATCAAGGCTAATTGTGCATTTCATTAGCTTATTCTATGAAAGTTGTGCAATTCATACCCAATTCAATGGTGATATTTCTTTTTTCAAGATAGTTAAATGGCAGTGGAACAAATTGACAGAGGAATTATATTTTGCCCTGAAGAAAAAAAAAAGAAAAAAAAAAGGTTGTAAAATTTGTAAGAGAAGTTAACAAAATCTAATTAGTTGTGCAGTAGTCAATGGTGATTTCACTTTGCTGTCAGAAAGATAAATTCTTGAAAACTGTCTGTAGAATATGATCCCTTAAGAAATCAGACATGCATTACCAGCTTGGTGCGTACACGTAATCATGAGAAATTTCCCCTGTACATCCAATTGAGTGTGAGTTTGAGTCTTCTTTTGCTTTCATCTTACTGGCAACTCACAAGTGTTATTTACCATCTAAGAGAGCTTCCACTGACTGCAGAACTCTTCCTAGAAAAGTTTCTTTATTTGAATACCTCTCTTGCTTTCAGACTTCCCTAAGGAAGTCTGTCACTAAGGATTGCTGTGCATATGCTAAAAGGTTCTGGTTCAGACTTTTCATAGAATACATTCAGCTTTGAATCTCATCTGGTAATGGAATATGCTATTAACATGACAAAAGCGAACTTCATGTATTATAAAATTATGCATCACTGTGATTATTTAGAAATACAATATGCCTATAAGTGCATTTAAATTACAGTAAGCAAAACAGCACTTTATGAAGAGTTGGGTGGTGTTGGGTTTGGGGTGATTTTTCTTTTTAATGGACTGAACCACCCACTGAAAGATTTCTGGTTTCTTGGATGATTCATTAATGCTTCCTTCATTTTCCAATTTCTATGGGACCATCTGGCCCATCTTTGTAGAAAGGCATTTAGCTGTAAATATATTTTACAGTCTTTCTCAATTTAAAAGTAGTTGCCCAGCTGCTTTACAGAAACTGTCAGCAACTGGTAAACTCCTCAGAATTGCCAGCCTTCATTAGTAATCCAATCAGGATGTAGTTTAAAATACTGCAAATCTGATTATGCTCCATTGGACAGGAATTGGAGTGACATGATGTGCCGGGTTATTTTATTTTGCATCTGTGATTGCAGTTAATCCGGGAGATGCATGCACTTTCTTTTGAAGGGAGGACACTTAGACTGAGATTGGCTGTGCCCATGTACCTACGTGGTCATGTGTGTATGTTCCTCAGAAATGAATACGGTTCAGGTTTTAGCTGTCTCATTGAATGAAATTCAGTGTCAGGCATTGGTAGCGTGAGTTATAGGTAGTATCGTCTGTGTTTTGAATTCCTGTTCTATCTGGTCTAGATTAATTAGAACTGTAAATCCGTTTTGGGGTGTTTTTTTCTGTTTTCAGTGGATTTTAGGTCAGCCTCTTTCTTTCTTCCTATTATCTTCTGTACTATCAGAACCATATTTCTCTAACAGCTGGCAGTGGCAGCTGGCAGTAAAATAAAAATTTGGAGGTGAGACAATAAGGCAGATACTTGGCCATATTAAGCACTTACTTTAGTACGTCATTTCTGGAGTTGAAAGACTCTAGTACAACATGCAGGTGAGAATATTTGTAAGAAAAACAATCTAATTAAAATTATTTTTTACTCATGAAGCGTCTTATGCATTAGAGACAAGCTGTACAAGGACATGGACAGATAGAGAATTCGGTATTAATTTCCAAGGTATATGTACATAGAAAACTTCACATTTTATACTGGACTATACTCTCTTTGGGTTATTAATTTCAGTAATATTATATTTTCTCATGGGACAACTCATGTGAGTAAAGCTTATCCTGTCTTGCCAGCTGGTAATAGAGTAAGTTTTCACTGTGTTACACTCAAAGGTAACTCTGAACTTTGTGCTCCATACAGATATTCCGGCTTACTCATTGCTATAATAAAAGAAAACAGGAATCTGAATACCTGCTACTCAGCTATAGAAATCACAGCATTTGTTAAAGGTTGAAAAGTCTTTTGGTTTCTGTCAGTCAAATGCAATCAGGTATTATGGAACTTCTATCAATTGTGCTTTATATGTCGGTAATTAGATGAGCCTGCAGGAACAGCTCTGAAACTATGAAGGAAACATGAAAACTTTATGTAAAAGTTCTATGAAACATTGATACACTTCCACTTGAACCAGAGTTTTCTTTGGTGTGAGATATAAAGGGAAATGTTAACAGAATAATGCAGTGTCAGAGAAGTTTGTCTAGTACTTATTTTAAAGTAGAAGTTAGAAATAGGTAATAATGCGAGGATAGATTCTGACAGGTCTACACAATTGTGTCTTTGAGATCTATTCAGTTGACAGGACAGATGGAGAGTATGTAAGTGAGTAAAAGAGAAGAGAGACAGAAATTGTTTTGGGGGTTGAAATCACTCAAATGGTTCTTCACTACCTTTTTCCAATCTGGGAGGTAATAAAAAATACTAAAACCAGAGTTCTTGGTGGTGTGCAGAGTTTAAAGTTTAGTAAGTATCTTCTGCTCTTGGAAAACAGCATAATAATAGATCTAATTTCCATCACAAAAGAAAATCATCTTACAGTTCATTGTGCAATGTACTTGAATCCTTCAAGTAATATTTGTGGTCGGCACTAAGGAAGAAATTATGGTTTGCTAGAAGTGACAACTATCAATTATTGGATGTTTGTTATGAGTAATTTTCCTTAATTAAATACATTGTTTATGGAATTATTGGCACCCAGCAGGAAGTTTCAAGATAGCTATTTTTCTCTTAGACAGTTGCATGGAATTATTTGAGTGTGTTTGCTTCATTAAATTCAGAGAGATCTGCTCATTTTGAATTTCATGTATCACTCCATTTTCGCCTACTATCAGTATGATCTGTGAAGACTTTGGCTTTTCAACTAAATACACCAGTTCACTTCCTTCCAGGCATAGTTTGAAGACTCATCCTACTGGATAATTACGTATTTCATGGTATTTTTATGAGCTTTTGCTTCATAGCTTGTGGATGCCTGTATTTCATATGCTTTATAGTCCATGAAATAAAAGTGTTGTGTTGCAGTACGTTCAACAGCTTATACATATAGCCTGAATGCTAATTTTTTGGAACTGAGATTATGAAGAAGTGAGATAGCTTTCCTCTTGCAGTTGGGAGTCCAGAGTGAATCTACTGAATTGAATGGAGCTGTGCTAATGTAAAGCCTTTGAAAATCTGGTTGGTTCCTATGTGCAGTATAATCCCCAGTGGAATTTCTTCTAATCTCAGTGGAAGTAAAATTTCTTTGCCTGTCTTTATACATTTCTGTTGGCTATGAGAGTACTCTTGTATGATGGGAGCACAGAATAGTCTGTGGTTACAGACTACTCTAGTAAAATAAACAGTAATGTACAACAGCTTTTCTACAACTGAAAAACTAATATGTGAAGTAGTGATTGCATCAGTATGCACTCAGCTATCAGAAAAGTAAGTAGAAGGGAAATGAAAATGGAACATGAAGGGATGAAGGAGAAAGGGAGGAAGATGCAATCCAGCTGTCATCTCCAAAAAATGATCCAAAGGAACAGATGCTGTCAATTCTCAAGTGTGAGAAAAACAGTTCCCATGTTTGTGTGAAGGCTGCTATCGTTCTATCCTTGTCATGTTTAAATATTAGATGTACTTTTGTTTAACTATTCAGTAAAGAGCTGTTATCTATTTTCATTCCTGCTGGATTTGGGGATTGATCCTTTATTCAGGTCTTCATAAAATATCCACCAAGATCTGCCACTGAATTTGCTCTTTTGACTGTGATACTGATAATTTTATTAACCTAAGTTAATAAAAAACAAAACAAAACAACAACAACAACAACAACAGAACAGTGGAATGTTTATATTCAGAAAACCCTGGTTAAAACCTATGCTTCGTAAGTTGTTAGATGATGCTGCTATGGACAAAGCTCAGGCATTGGATATGTAGAATATATTCCATATTTCTGGCGCAGACATCCTTCATGAGTTTCTGCCATAAATGATGGTATAATACACAGAGACTTAATAATTTCTTTTTTTTTCTCTTCTGGCCTCATCCCTGTTTCTCTCTTTAACACAACCCAAATTAGTAGTGGGAAAATGAGATTAAAAAGGATAAGGAACATGATATTCATTCTTGTACATCAAATTCTGTTCAAGTCATAACATGTTTAGCTCACAGTTTAGGTATTGTTAAGGTTTAAGAGCTGTCCACCGTATTTAAGTATAAAATATGCACATACATGCAAAACACACACACATTTATAATTTATAGATTTATATGCAATTTGCTTAGCAATTGATTTTCGGCAAAGCTTAGACAAAAATTCAAGGTCATTGATTTGACAAAATGAAAAGAGGTATACGCTATACACTTGATAAAAAGCTCAAAGTAAAATTCTCTTTAATGCTAGCTAAGAAAAAGAAATACATTTCTACTGAAATCCAAAAGTTGTGCTTGGGGAGACTGCACAAAGAAGACAAGGATCTGTTCCAGTATTATCTTTAAGAAATTAAATGTAGCTGATTAGATATCTTTGATTTGATCCACTTTACAGGGTTTCAACTCTCACATGTGAGAGCCTCAGTCCTTTTGGTACTCTACAGACACAACACTGGAATGCTTTATTTAAACATTAAATGAAAGCTTATCGACTTCTCCATATATTCAGTGGACGTCATAAAAAAATGTGCAGTATTTTGGCACTTTCAGCTCTTACAAAAAATCACAGAACATAAATAATAAAATAATCCAACGGGAAATTATACAGAACTTGAAATTATAAAACTTCATACTTGGTAAAGATGAAAAGTACTGATTTTTTAATTATTTATTTGTTTAATAACGATTCTTCTGTATTTTGTTACTGAAATAAATGGAACTACTAGTGGATTTGGATAGGCTGCATTTTTGACAACTGCAGTGATAAACCTGCATGCTGTAGGAGGAGATGACCCCTGTAACCAATTGGGTAGCTGAAAGCTGAAGGTCTGAAATACTAAACTTTAACATCATTTCCTCTTTGATTATGGGTCATCTAAAAGGGGTTCTAATCCCAGGTGACCTCTTGTGATAAAAAACTATATCAAAGAAAACGAAAAGAACTTACAGTGTATCACTTGCAACTGCAAAAAGTCCCAGGGATTACATAAGAGAAATAAAAGCATAGTTTTTCAGTGACTGTAAGCATCTCACTGGACATAAGAGTGACTTTGATCCCGATGTCTAAGTGGAGAAAAGAAAGCAGCTTTAGAATTCTAGACATGGTCTCTGAAATGGCTGAAATAATAAATGAGGGGAAAAAAAGGCATCGTAATGTATTTTTGCAACCTAACTCTTGATATCCTTTGGCTTTACTTTTTAATGGTTTAGTTTGTGTTTTTAATTAGCGTTTAAGTCTATTTTACAAAACTACTCTTTTAATTCTGGTCTGTATTTTTATGATATGTTAAAAGTAAATGTAAAAAAATCTACAAAATCGAACCATAATTGACGTAAAGTGAACACCTGAAGTTTTTTTTAACTATTCAATACTATTTTACTATTGATTTGAACCTGCGACACTTGGGAAAAAAATCTCAATCTAAACCATACACAACAGGACATGCATTGATTTTTGTGTTTTCCATTTTATATAGTGGACATTGATTTGCATTCCTAATAAGGCTATTAATAACATGGTGAAAGGAAGGGTGATAGTCATCCGGTGTATCTTTAATAAGTACAAATATCAGTTATTAACTATGATGTTTTTAATCACGAACTGCAAAATTTGCCGTAGGTATAGTGTATGCATACTGAGAGCATAGTACAAAGGAAGAGATTTTTGTGACATTTTTACTGGTCTTGATAAAAATCTGTATTTTATCTCAAGTACTACTTACTGTGCCTGGGTAAGACAAGAATCTTTCTTTCAAGTTTCTTAATTCTCATTTAGAATTTCTTCATTGTTGAAAACATGAGTAAAATACGGTAGAAATTCAGTAGTGAAGTGCATTGCAATGTTATTGGCTAGAGTAATTCAGCAAGACAGAAAATGCAACTTACAAAAGCAGAAAATAACAGGTCAGAACCTCTGTCTTCTCAGTGTACTTTAATGTAAATAATAATAATGGCATTGCCAGCTGAAGGGCAGAAAGAATCCACCTGAATGACATTGTCACTGAAACAGGTTGCCCAAGGAGGTTGTGGATGTCCCATCCCTGGAGGCATTCAAGGCCAGGCTGAATGTGGCTCTGGGCAGCCTGGTCTGATGGTTGGTGACCCTGCAGATAGCAGGGGAGATGAAACTAGATGATCATTGTGGTCCTTTTCAGCCCGGGCCATTCTATGATTCTATGTTTGCAGTTCAGGATTCTGGGAATGTCTGGAAGAAATTGATCAGCAGATAGAAAGCAAATGGTATGAAAAGGTGAACTGACACATGGTTACCACCATAGCATGGGTGGAAACAAAATTTTAACACTAGAAAACGCAATTACTAGTGATGTAAATATAGTCAGCACCAAACTTAATTCATCAAAAATCAGTGTTAACCTCTCTCCTTGTTCTTTATCCACTCACATTTTTTTTCAAGATGTAGTTTGAAGTGTAAGTAAATGTAGCATAGTTAAATTATATGCCAACCTATCTCATATTACTATTAAATAGATTAGATACTACATAGATGAAACTACAAATCTTAGATGGTTTTGATAGCTGCGTGAGTTTTCTCTTCATTCTTTCTGTTTGAACAGCTTCAGGATAATTCATGTCAAGGATGCTTCTTCTTCTGGAAATTGTGCACTTGTCTTTCTTAGAGTATCAGTATCATTGCTTAATGTCACCTACAGTAAAAAGAATGTTCTTTCATTTTGAGGGCATCTAAAAGACCATCATAATTGTTTAAATAGAGTACCTCTTCTTCACATCCACAATGTTAGTGCAGACCCTGTTTGTCCTGCCAGATCTGTACAGGTACCATCGCTATCCCTTGATACTCTAGTCTATTCACTGTCACCTCAAGTAACATTTTCTATAGGAATTCTGTATTAGAATCATAAGTTAAAGCCTGTTGCAACAAAACAAAATGCTAGGTTAGTAGTGAAGCTGGTAGGCGGGACCTAAAAGTATCTGTGCTAAACTTTTTCCCAGGCTTCATCTCTATGAGCTTGAAAAAAAAAATATATGTATTAAATAAACAATGAATACCCTGTGGCAATTCAAGTTTCTACTATTTTCTGGTTAGCCATTGGTAAAGTTCGAAGACAGAGCAAGAGCAATGATCTCTGTGAATTAAGTGTTGCCTTGCTTCTAGGTGAGGTTTAAAGAGCAAGGACTAGTATCTTACTAGAGCCATCCACTCTTACTAGTGACTAAGGAAACTGAGGCATGGCTTTCTGTCCTGTTTTCTCATGACCACAATGATCCTGCCTTATCTTCAACTCTAGCACCCTCTACCATCACAGGTATGATGATACAGGCATTTTCAAGCAAAGCTTGCTTTCTTTTCTTGTCTCTGCTCCTAATTTCCCATTTCAGATAAGTTCACTCTACAGTCTTTCTCAATTTTTCTCTCGTAAGACTGCTGTTCTGATTTGTGATCAATAATTCATCTCCACGTATCTCATGTCAATTAAGCACAGTGAGTAAACCCATTTTTGTACAGAATTACTGCTGTAATTTGAGTAATGTTTGTCTCCATGTAGCAGAGTTTGAATGAATTATTAGTTTGAATAACTGATGAAATTTGCTGGGATGTGATCAGCATATGTTCCAAAAAATAACAGGATTTTTATTTCTTCAGTACCCTCCTCTCTTTGAGAAAATCGATGAAGGATCATGTATTTAACATCTGCATCTCTACATAAAACGTACATGTTTACATTTATTTTACTTACACTCTAGAAAAATTTCAACCAAATTTGTTTCCACATTTTATGATTACATATTATCCCAACATACATACTTGGGAAAATAACTTGCTCTTGAGGTAAGGGTCCAGGCATAAATCAATTTGACATATTCTGTCTCCATGGTTAGGAATGGCATTGAGAGGAAGGTAACCTAATTTTAGAGTAAAAGAATAACATGGGCCACAGCAACTGAAACAGTGATGAGTAAAAATTCATACTCAGTTTGTAAACTTGAATATAGATGAAGCCATACCTGAGAGAAGAATCTAAATGGAAAAAATAAAATAAAATTCATATTTGCTCCTTGAGGTCAGATTGTGTCCACAGAAAATGAAAGAAAGAAATTGCGAATCCTTTTTTTTGCAGCTGTTACAATTCCAGGTTTTTGCCTTTTAATGTTCTGTGTCCAGTGTATATTTAAATACATGTACTTGGAGATCAGGAAGATTCCTTTTAATCTTTCTTACCTTCATTGCCAAGTGTAATGTTTCAGTGTTGGAATGACATACATATTGCTGTTAAAATCAATAGAGAATCAGATCAAGAAAACACCACTCTTTATATCCCAGGATGTTCTGCTTTATTAAGAGGCAATCTTGACGAGGTCTATTTCATTGACAATGGACAGTGCTGTAACAAATCTGCCAAAAACTTTACTTTGGCACAACATTTACCACAATCTTTTTTTGCTGTATGGTAATGGAACTGATACCTAAGATTCAGTACTACCACAGTTCTAAATGTTGGGTAGGAATACTAAACTTCACATAATTATTCTTTTTTTTTTTTTTTTCTGGATTAGCATGCTGTCATGGTAAAATTAACTTCCTTATCCTGAGCCCAGATTGCTTTCTGACAGTGTTAAGTTATTCCACAGGTGGAAGGTTGAATGTATAATACAAGTTCACTTATTTGAAGTTATTTGAATTCACTCATTATTTAGTTTTAGCAGTGTGATAAAGCAATGAATTGATATCACAGCACAAGTACAAAATACACTAAGTAGAATATAGCAACAGCAATATACAGCTGCATCACAGTCTCAATGTGAGCTTTATTACAAGTCTCTAAAATATGATCACTAACAAGATGCTGCACATCTCAGTTGACAAGAAGGAATGTATGAGTTAAAGCCAACCAACCCCAGTGCTTTCCTTAAATGTTTTCTGTTCCGTGTTTGGTTTTCATACTCTTAACTCTGGGTAAGCCACGAATACATCCACATTACAGCCTGGCTAACTCAGGAAGACAAATATTTGACTCATTTTGTTAACTTGAGGACAAACAATTACACAACAAGTTGATTTTTTCAGCTGAAACAGCTGAGAAAAAATAAATAGTAAACATTGTCCTCTGTCTCCCTGAATGTTAGGAAAAATTTAGCTTCCTTTGTAGTGTCTGTGGTCAGTCACTCTGTGCTCTTCCCCAAGGACCTCACCCTTTCCCATCTTAGAGACAATGGTTCACTGGTTCAACATACTCTTTCTCAAATTCCTGCTGTGATAGATCCTGACCTCCTTCACTTCCAGTATAGAGATTTCCATCTTCATCCAGCTGTTTTCTCTATTATCAAGTCACAAACATCTATTACAATGGTCTAGTCCTGTAACAAGTGAATTCACATAGAGAGCAACTGAAATATTTAGGGACACAGTTGCAGGATTTTGAATTTGGCAGAATTTGACTCCCTTTTTTCTCAGATATCTACTGCACATCATTTAGAACAACGAAACTGACTCTTGAAATATTTGAGATGATTCTTGTGAATATTTTTGAACCAAAAATAACAATGATGAGATTATCAAGCATAAAAATCCCAAATGAAAATGGTTTTGGTTTTTGTTTTTTCCTGATGAGTATTGGCTGGTTTAAGTTGTTGCAGGGCAGCAAATGTTGTTCCAGTTTGGGCAAAGAGATAATTTTGGAAATTGCAGCTGTGTTTGCGTAAAGTTCCAACTCTCACATCTTTCTTTGTGCTTGTAGTGGGATCTGTACAGGGAGAAAAGGCAATGGCAAATACTTACATGCACTTGTACCTGCTATCTACAATATCCAGTATGCCACAGGATGCCATGACCTTCCACATCAGCTGCATTTCATGTGTATAGGTGCTGGATTAGGAACACATGGGGGAATATGGTTGCCATCAGTCTCTGCTTATCCTCTTAGATGGACACAGGTTAAGGATTCACAGTTATGTGTGGTTTAGTGGATAAATGTCACGGTATGCTCTCTGCTGTTACCAAGGAAACTTGTGATACAGATCTTAGAAACCACCTGGGAAAGAATTAATGAGCAGTTAACTTAGTTTTAGATTTACCTGAGCAGAATTATTTGTGTGAAAAATGAGGGCTCTTTCATACCAAAGACTTCTAGCGAAACCATGATTAAGGTTCCTTTTTAGAGTAACTTAACTGGTTATTTTGAAAGATGTTTCCAAAAATCAGGGTATTTTCTCGCATATTTTCTAACATGCTGAATTTTACAGCTGTTAAAATCCAAAATGTTTTCTCTTCAGCAAGACTGTAAAAAAGAAGGCTGAAA
The DNA here is from genome assembly GCA_035772895.1 of Perdix hodgsoniae. Lineage (NCBI taxonomy): Eukaryota > Metazoa > Chordata > Aves > Galliformes > Phasianidae > Perdix > Perdix hodgsoniae. The sequence goes on from JAPSGF010000015.1 coordinate 7,235,936, forward strand.
AGGACCTCTGTGTTCTTCTAATCCCAGGAGAGGAACAGTTATAGCTGAACCATTCTTGTCTGATGCTGGTTTAAACACCTCTTGAAAATATAAATTCCTTCAGTTAGCCAATTTAATTCCTTGTTTATGTTCACAATGGTAGATTTCTCTTAATGTGTAACCTAAACCTCCATTGCTGCATTTTATGCACATCACTTCCACCCTATTCCCCAATGGTTGTTGAAGGCAATTTAATAGATTCTGTGCCAGAGTAACGTCTTCTCATACGTATGCCTGCTATTCCTTTGTTTTCTTTTTTCTATTCAAGACTGAATAGTTCTCTCCAAATTTTTTTTTTATTTCAGTTCAATCTATCATTGCAGACAAAGTCACTATAAACAACTGCAAACAAGGAAGCAGTCCTCCACTTAGCTTTACTCTTGAAGCAAGCTTTATTGAGATCTGAGACTATGTTCTAGATTCCTTCTTGTGTGAAGGAAATCCAACCATCCATTCTAACAGGATGCAATGCAAACCCCAGAATGATATTTTGAGAAAATTCAGTAACTGATTTAGTAGAGGACATTTTTCAAATACCTTTTGAAAAGTGCATAACTAGTCTATAACATAATTGCACGTAAATATGATTGCTTCTGCTTCTTATATCTGCATTCGCTGGATTACCTTTATTTGCTCTTCATTTTTAAAGTGGATTTAATTCATCTTTATTGTCAACTGCTTGTGGCGAGTGTCTTATTTTGAAAACTAATGTTTATACATCAAAGCATATAGTTATTTGGAAACATTATATCCTCATCGTTATCACTCAATTATAAGTGGAATGTTTGTTCTTGAGCAAATCATACTGAAGAAAGCAATACTAGGAGTTAAATCATGCAACTAAGCATATTTGCACTTGAGGTTCATGTTCAACTGGCTCTCTTTTTGCAAAATAAATTATGGCCTACTTTTCCAAATATTGCTATTAAAAAGGGAGTTCATAGCAAATTAAAGAAATCCCATGAGAAGTCATTTATTTTGTTGCATCAACATGTAAAAGAATGACAAGTTTGCAGGCAACAACTTCATTTGCCTATGTAGATTCTGAGACATGTACTGCTGTATGCATGAGTAAAGCCATTGTCTTGTAGTTGGGGATGCCAGATTCCCTCAACTGATCCTGTGGATCAGTCTTTCTCATTGGTCCCAAGACTGAAGCTCACTGGTCTGCTATGCATGAATTACTATTGAGAACTAATCCTTTTTCGTCATGAAATTGTATATGTAGGAACACTGTCTCTCTGCTTGTTCAGTTCGTCCAAGATGCACAAGTGCACGCACTGCTGACTCCTGTCACTCAAAAATGAAATTGGCCCTAGAGCTGTGGTACAGCTGAGATGTTGTTCTTTCCTTGAATTGTCTCTGCAGTATCTAGTAGGGTACAGCCTACTAGAAGAAAATTATAATGTGGCCACTTAGAAATTATGGAAGCTCTTCAGAATATTCTAACATCTGCTTGAGTTGTGCAGATATTCAAGCACAGTTTAATAACCTAAAAGAGACTACAAATTTATTACCAATTTTAAAAGAGAAGGGGAAAAAGCTTGAGAAAATAGATTAAAGCTCAAAAACATGTCTTTCTGTTTAGAAAAGCTTATGTGAAAGGAGTTTATTACTCATATTCTTGAACGTCTACGCTGCCCAGGAAGTTATGATTCACTTGCTTCTTCTTGAACTGGTAAACATAACCTATTTGAAGCTGCTATTTCAAAGCAAACAAAACCTGCAATATTTAGAAGCAATAAGAATTTGTTCTGGGCATAAGAACGAGGCAAAAAAAGCAGTTTTCTTAGCCAGCCATATGAGACTGACGCTCTTCTCAATTGCTCAGTCTGAGAGCATTTATTGTTTCCCAAGGATTTTGTTTAAGTTCCTTTTCAATACAGTAGTATACAAGAGTGAGAAATAACAATTTTTGTGTGAACTGCACTGAGCATTGTTGGCACAAGGCATCGGTTTAATTTTGATTGGTTAGTGAAAATGAGAGACTATGCTGAACGAAATTAGCTGGCTGTGTTCCAGTAACATCCTTTTACTTTATATTTGTCCACATTAAAACAGAACGCATGTTTAAAATGGATAAATATTTATTTCATTTGTCTAATGGCTAATCTACAAATTAGTCAATATATCTTTTCACCCCCTTCATTGTAGTCACCTTGTATACTGTATTATTTTGTAAGAATACTCCACTGACCTTTTTTTTCTACTAAATTAAGATTAAAATGATGTGCAGGATGTATCCACACATTCTGCTGACCCAGTCAAAAGAAAGAGAATGCAACAAGACTTTGTCACTGAATTGGGACCACTCCTGACAGTACCCTCTGTACCTTGCATACATTTCTGCTGTATTATGGTGCAGGTCAATAACACTATGTATTGCTGTTTAAACTGTTTTGTGGATACCCATGTTTCTCATTTCTTATGGTTACGAGAACAACATAAACATCTCTGGGTATTACAGTGAAACACTCCGGGCATTAGAGTGCAGTATGAGGAACAAGAAATATGAGTTATCCTCTAAAATTAAATGGCTAATAGCTTTTTCAGAGCTCTAGAGATACATACAGTAACCTCCAAGTAGAAGACTAGTCTTTTCCTCTGAAGTTGAGAGATAACCTTTCATAATCTGCAAAAGCTGCATGGTGATTTTCACCATAATATTGTGAACTGTATGCATACACATTGTCAGTGACATGTGACTAGACTGCACTCAATAAATGATGCATTCTTCTTTATTGCTCAATAAATTTCAGGGAAATTAATCTGCTTAGATCCTGCAGTGTCAAAATTACACAATTCCTTACATCCCTCATTTGCTTTCATTGTTAACAACAACAACAAAAAAGAAAAAATAGCTGTTATTTTAACTACAAGGTTGTGCTAGTGGTGATACTACCTAGGGATCTAATAGTGCACACTCTTTTCACAGACACTTTAGCAACATAGAGTAATCTCAATATATATCTCTGTTTTCTGTGTAAGTTCTTAAACCACTATGAAAAAATTACCATGTACTGGTTTGACGCGTATTTATTCTAATTACTATATGTCTATTTATAAACTTATTTTGTCTGTATTTAATATAGAAACACAACATTCCAAGTAAAGAAGGAATGAAAGGTAATCCTCACATGGTTCCTAAGTTGATACTTTTCCCAAAATAAGTTATATGAAGTAGTAAAAACATTTGATCTTTTATGTAGGTAGCAAGAAAAGAAACTGAAAACTGGCATTCGATTCCTTGTGTCTGCACCTGCAGAGTACATTGGGAGGACCCTAGTGAATTCTATAAACTTTAGTTAGCAGGTGAAAGCATTTAAACATCTTGAAAAGACAACAGAAATCTGGCAGTCACTCTGTCCTCTGACAAGTGAGTGAAAAGATTATTAAGGTTTTTTTGTTAACGCAAAAGGAAGAGTTTCAGTGTTCACTCTCCATATCTAAAGCAAACTAACGTAAAAATTTCATCCTGAGTATCAAGAATGACTGCTAGTGGGAAGATATAAAAGTCTTGAAAACCTTGGAGCAATTCACAGCAAATAAATGAATAAACTAGGAAAATACACAGTATGAACATGTTGCATCTCAAACCAACTATTAAACTTCTATCTTTGTGCAGATTTTTGTGATAGCCAAGAAAGAAACCAGTACTTTTAACCTTAAACTTCTGCAGGAACAGAAGGAAAATGTATCAAATGCCTAAGTGATCTCTAAAAAAAGTAAGTCTTAAAAGCAAAGTTGCAAAGTGTAGCCCTGGAAGTAGCAGCAGAAGAATGTCTTTGTTGTCGTTGTTTGTTTGTTTTCTTTAGCAGTTCCAGTACATGGTAGTCATATGTTTGCCTGTACAATTGACTTGTCAGTACCATAGGAGAAACTGTACTTTGTGCTTTACTCATTTCGTGCTCATTGTACCAAGGTAGTGGTTGTCAAAGCCAGGAAAAGAATAAGGCTCTTAGTCAGAAACGCTTGCTCCAGAGCAAGGAGGGTGGCAATGAAAGAAATAATAAAAGTGGAATATTCTGCAAGCGATCTATGGTATACTTTGGAGTTTAATAGGAGCTTAACAAAACCCTTCTTGGGGAAAGGAAATTCTGGTGTGAGCCTGGAACAGTGAGAGGTTATCAAGAAATACAGATTTAGTTGACAAAATATCATGCCATGTACCATGCTCATTACTAGCAAGATAAAACATAGAACATTCTGCAAGACAGACCAAAGAAATATTCTCACTACTGAGTTTATTTGGTCAGAATGGCTTTGTATCTACCAGAGCTGATCCCTTCTAAATGAACATTGCCATAGGTCTTGTGTGTTCTTCATAAGCTTCCACCAAAAAAAAAAAAAAAAAAAAGGTGTTACTGTACTTGTGGAGTAACAATTGAAAAAGGATTATGCTCCCAGCTTGCTGGTTATTTTTATACTAAGAACGCTTTTAGCAGTAACGCTATCCCTAGGACCAAGAGACAATTATTGTCCTAAAAAACAAAGATTATTGGTATTTCTGCAAGAGAGCTCCTTCCCTTTCCAGGCATGCAAATGCAGGAATGGCATAATAACAGGATGATAATAATCTTGAGGTGATACCATGGAATGAACAAGTTAGAACAGTTTGTCTTAGTTCTGTCATCCAACAACACTTCATAACCCAAAGGACATGGTATTAATCAGTGGGTCTGAAATGTAAATGAAGTAAATTCTGACAGCTTTTGATCAAAGGCAAAGAGAAGGATGGAAAGCTTCTCAGATAAGTCTCTAAGGGAGCAGTCAGAATTAGTCAGATAAACAGAACAAAAGTAAAATATATTCACATCCCAAATTTGACTAAATTGAGCTTTGACAAAAGAACCCAGAGTTTGCCCTAAGTCAGTGTAATTAACTGGTTCAAAAGTAGCAGTGGGCTAATGCTTTTCTGTGGCAGACTTTCTGTCCACTGAAAACTTGTTCAATAAGTTGTGGGCAACAAGACGACACCATCAAAGGGATTGCGAACCCTTTGATGGGTGCCAAGAGAGACAGTTTCTAAGTGGGTATTCAGTTACTTACTGACTGGTAGTTCAGAAGAATCAGGTTAATACTTCTGTCTCTGAACACTCTGAATTAGAGATGACTGACTTAAGATTCATTTAAAAAGCAATCAGCTGGAGTTAGACTTTAGAACCCTTTGGTTTTTGGTGGAAGAAAATGCATGTCAGAGTGTAAGTCCCATTGCAAGTTAGTTGTTTTTTTACTAGTAACAGGTTTGTTACTACCATTAAGTGCCAGACTAAATAACTTTCAGAATCTTACACTCATAGATGATGCCCCATAAAATCATTTGTTTATTTTGTTAAACAAAGCAAAACAAAGCACAAGAACTTGGTATATTTTATTCCTGTTGAGTAATTAACTGTGGGAAATTGTTTTGATTGAATTGGCTTCATAATTATCAAAGACATTGCTCCATTTTTAAATTGTAAGTTAGGGAAAAAAAGAAGCAGACTTCTGTTTTCACTTAATTGAAATTTCAACAATTTCTAAATAAGTAATTTATATATTGTTGCAGACTATATGTTATAAAAAGAACATTTTAAAGACCGTATTTCTAGAAGTTGCAGTTAGAATCAGCTGACCTTGTTATGGAGTACATTCTGGATGTTCTATTATGATAGAGGCATTTTCCAAGTTATGAAACTCAGACCATTGCAGAATCTTGGTGTGACTTCAATATGTTTGAGAGGGTTGAGGTAGATCTTCATGGCAATCTCTCAGATTGCCTTTTAAAGCTCTTACAGCCTGTTAAGCCAACAAATAGGCTGTGGAGATGGGTGTTTGAGGATTTTTTCTCTGTCTCAGAGCCAAGCAGCTGAAAATGTAGGGCTTTCTTTACCTCCTTTCCTTCTTCATTCCTACTAGAAAGCTCTGAGTGAAGGAAACATTAGGGGGTGAAAGCTGATTAATGATTTTTCTTAGTTTCCATGCAGGTTATCAATGAGCAGTAGAAATAACACCAGACCTGACTATTCTGGTCAGATTAACAGAATCACGGTGACATTTCTCTATCTCAGGTCTCTGGTGGGCAGAAGGAAAACCAAGCTGAATTATGCATCACTTTTAATTAGCAGCTGCCAGGACAGCAGTTTGCCATCTGCAGGCAAAGACTGCAGGCTGCATATATGATCTTGGTAAATTCAAATTTCATTCTTTTTCAATCAAAATAATTTTCAGTAAGACTTTTAGAAGCTTTGATTTTTTTTGTTTGTTTTTTTTAAATTGGAAAATATATTGCTATCAGGTTTTTTGTTTTGTTTGTTAGATTAATTTATTATACAGAAAATGCGTGAATATTTTAAATTAATTCATGTGTATCCATCCTTCCTAGGAATTTGTATGGTTAAGAATGGGTCCACACACTGTTTCATAGCTCATTCATCAAACCTAAACATGTAGAAAGGAAGTCTGTAGTTCAATATGTATTTTTTCTATTCTATCAGTGCTGTATTCCCATTTCTCAATCTTATGGCATTTGGCTTTGTGAAATTTACACTGTTTTTTTGTTTGTTTGTTTGTTTGTTTTTTAATGGTTTTATTTGTTTGTTTTGTGTAGGTTTGTGCTGTGGTTTTGGTCTTCTTTTTTTCTAGAAACTGCACGTTATGCCTTTGAAAACACAGTAAATCTTAAATTATTTTGATAATATTTGGGAGGATATATAGTGGCTCAATTAACTAATTATAAAACATTTCTTTTAGGATAAAAGACATATGGAAGATACATTATTGATTTTTCTCAAATATTCATTAATGTATCTTCCAGTGTACATTTAATAATAAATATACATTAACTGAGAGAAGTTCACTTCTGGTGTTTGAAAAAAATGTTTATAAGAGAAAGTGTAAGATCAGCAATTGAAAAGGTAATATGTTTGCTAACATTATTTCCTTTATGTTGAAAAAATCCTTTTATGGCACTCCTTAGTATCAGGACATAGTGCATTCAGAAAGTGAGAGTATCAGTAAAGTAACCCAAATAGTGGAGGGGCAGTGGAAAGTCCCTCACTCACTAACTTCAGTAATCATCACAGAATCAGATAATTGTATGGGTTGGAAGGGATCTCTGGAGATCATATAATCCTTGCTAAAGCAGGTTCCCCACAGCAGATCACATAGGAAAGCATGCAAGTGGGTTTTGAGCATTTCCAGAGTCAGAGACTTCACAGTCTCTCTGGGCAGCCTGTTCCAGTGCTCTGTTACTATCAAAGTAGATAATTTTTTCCTTGTCTTCATATGGAACTCACTGAATTTGTTTGTGCCTGTTGCCCCCTGTCCTGTCACTGGACACTACCAAAAAGAGTCTGGCCCCATTCAGTTAACACCCTCCCATTAGATATTTGTAAGCATTGCTAAGATCCTCCTCAGTCTTCTCCAGGCTGAACAGCCTCAGGTCTCTCAGTCTTTCTTCATACAGATGTTCTAGTCCCTTAATTATCTTTGTGGCCCTCTGCTGGGCTCTTTCTAGGAGATCTCTGTTGTTTTTTTTGGAACTGAAGAACACAGAAATGGACACTGGATTCCAGATATGATCTCACCAGGGCAGAGGAGAGGTAGGGGATCACATCCTTCAACCCACTGGCCATATTCTTTTTCATGCCTTCCAGGAAAACATTGGCTTTCTTGGCCACAAAGACACACTGTTGTCCACCAGAAACATCCAAGTCTTCTCCGCAAAACTCCTCTCCAGCAGGTCAACCCCTATCCTGTATTAATGTGTGTGGTTATTCCTCCCCTGGTGTAGAGCTCTGCACCTGCCTTTGTTGAACCTCATAAGATTCCTCTCCAAAAAATTCTCAAGCCTGTCCAAGTGTCACTGGAAATTAGATTTCAGCTTTATGTATACTTCCAAGAACTTGAGCATTGAGAATTGTAAAAATATCAAGCATATCTATGCGATATCATGTTATTGGCCTTTTAGAATAATTTAAGATGGGACAAATTTTTCAAAATTTGGCATACATCCCTCAGAAGTTAATGAGAGTTATAGAAACCTCTGCTACAAAGGTATGTAAGCACAGATAGAGTCTATCCCGCAACAGGAAGATTATTCTTAATTTCTTTGTGTCTAACTGCACTCAAAATATGCAGTTTTGTATGTTCATAAAAGAATTCAAGGTCAAGTGCAGCATTTTAGTTATCAAATAAATATGTCCTAAGGATACTTCTATCTTCTGCATTAAAAAATAAATAAAAGTCACAGTATTCAATTTTAAGGGAGCGAGCATGATGTGATTTACAGTGTCTGGCTCAGAGTCTTCAGATTACCTTTCTTTTACTCTGGACAATAATTTTTCCATGGCAGCTGGACCATAAACTATGTATTTATTTTTTTTTCCTTTTGTATTTTACTCTCCATTTACTTGAGTACTTCATAACTCATTTTATATTTGTTTTGTAGAAGGCACATGTCATCAACATGGTAGAGCTCACACTTGGGAATAGTGCATATATATTTCATGTGGCTATCTAAAATATCCAACTCCTGAAAACACCATTCTTTTCCTTGCTTTATAAATCCAATCATCCTGATTTAAATACCTTTGCACTTGATTTTTCTTTAGACAGGCTGCTGTATGTGCTTTCTATGTATAGAGAATCTGGTGAATATATATTCAAAATTCTTTCAGGCTTCAACTTTTCTTTCAACCTGAATCACCCTAAAACAAGATTTTTTTTAGTATAGACTTTCAGAAAATCAGAAGAAAAAAAAAAAAGAAAAGGACTATTTATTTTTTTTTCCAAATTATTTGTGTCAATTAGAGAAAAATAACATAAAGAACATAGAGCTGGGAAAGGAGAATTTGCACACCAATTCTGGAACCAGGGGACAGGCACGCTTCAAGTACAAGGAGCTCAGTGTTGCTGTGGGCATCGGTGAACAGAAATGGGCAAAACAAGATGGCAAAAACTGAGGTTTAAGTTATGGTATCTTGTATGTATTACAAGTATGCCTTTAGGAACTGAGGTATGGAGAGGCTGGTGTGCAGCTGTATCTTACCAGGAGAGTGCCTCTGGAGACCCTACTTTCAGAGTGATACAGATGCAGCGAGGCAGGACATTTCTTCCTGTAAAGGGGAAAAGGTTCCTGAGAAAATGAGAGTCTGTCTTGACTGTGCTCAAATGCTCAAGGACAACTGAGCAACCTGCATTCCCTTGTTTCCCTTGTTTCCAGACTATATGAAGAAGCAATTTGGCATAAGTAGAGACTACATATACTCCTCTGTAGCCTTTGTCTCTGAAGAGCTCAATATATATGTTAGGATCATTTATCACTACTTTCTATAGCTCCATTCAAGTCATTGTTTGACTGTGGTTTTATCTTAATTTACAATATGTTGGCTTTAGCTTGTTTCATACTAAACATCAGAGCTAGAAGAAATAAGAAAAAATAATAGGCTAAGATTAAACTGGGAGATTTATTCCCTGATTTTATGTTGTAGAGAGTTAAGAGCAGTAAGAAGGAGTTAAAAATAGTAAAACAATCTCTGCCATAAAGAACACTTGCTTTTATTTTTTTTTAAATACCATTCAAGAACATCTTTTCAGTTGGTTCATAAAACTAAAGTGGTCCAGGAATGATACAATGTATAATTAGTAGGAATGGTGGATGTAACTGATTCTTTTCATCTATTACTTTCATTAAACTTTGTATTCATTTATCAAATTCCATTTTAAAAAATCCTTGGGGGAGGGGGATCCTGCAGATACTTTCTAAAGTATCTAGAAAATAAATGCAAGAATATTACTGATGATTTTAAATTCTCTACAGAGGTTATCATATTTCTAGAGGAACACTGTCAGAGTGGCAAGAAAAGATGAAAATCAGCGGTCTGAATTTAAAATTTTAGTGTAGAAGTTAGTTTTTTCTCATATTTTCTGAACGTATTTTGCTTTTTAATTGAACACAGTTTCCAGCTGTCATCTTTAGCATTCCTCCATTCTCAGCTGTTGTCTCATAAATGGCTAGAGAATGCTCTTTCTCTATTTAGTACTAATTAATTTTGTTAATTAAATGTCACCCTGCCTTTTTCCTTATTAGAGTTTTTGTACCAGAATGGTTCCCAGGACATTGCTGCTAAAATCACTGAAGATTAAAAAGAAAGGATGGAAATTGAATGTGCAAGCACTAGGGAATTCATTAAATGCCTTGTAAGACTTGCAAAAGCCTCTTGACAAGCAGGGTGGGAACTATAATGCACTTTCCTCCAGGAGTGAGCTCATGAGCTAGCCATTTCTGTCAGATGCTGTGTTGGTGGGCAGCGCTATCACAAACTGATGAGCCCAAGAACCAGTGTCAACTCATAATCCTATTCTGAAATTTCTTACTATAGAAATTACATTGACTGGGAATGTTGTCATAATAATTACATAGAACCAGTGGACAAACATCTTGTTATTTCTTTTTAGACCTGAAGTAGCAAGTACATGGGGGAAGAAAGTGAGAAAGGAAGACTTTGCTTCCTCCAATTTTCCAGCTGTGTATCCATCCACTAAAAAAGCCTTGTATTCGTTTCTGGAGGCATGCTGATGTGTGTATGTGGCAGCTGACATGAAGATTACTGCTTTTTGAACACTCTATAGCCCACGGCACAATGTAATGCATATGTTAATAATGGTTTTTTGCTGTGCTGGAGGGTTTAGCTACTTTTTGCTGGCATGATAGCCAAGCATACACCAATTGTGTTAACATGGAAAACTGCCAGTGAGGAACATAATCCAGGATATTATCAGGAGAAACATGCAATCCTTATTGATTTCTTGACACTAGCATTAATAACAGAGGCAAGGTTTCCTACACATCCCCAAGATTCTAGTCAGCGTGTTCTGCTAGTTCTTATTGTCATTCATCATTCTCCAAAGACTCTTGTAGGAGTAGGGAGAAAGAGGGCAAATGCATCCAGCTGTGCTTCTGTGGGCTGCTTCTGTTCAGTTTTTCTCACTGCCTTGGCCTGGGACTAGGAGTTGCTGCATGCCCTGCACCTTGGAGAAACACCTGCTGGTATTGGGGCCAGGCTTAGGTGATGCAGGAAGGCAGTTTTCTGTCAGTTTTCATGGCTGCTGAATCAGTGCAGAGCATTTCACAGAGTCCACTTAACGCACATGCTTGAAATGCACAGGGATGGCCTGGCTTGTTGATGGCGATGTGGCCAGGGATTGTTCCATGTACTAACAAATTAAACCTACACTACTCTTCTAAATATCAACCATTTCCAGGCCACATCTGGAAATGATCAGTGAGGGCTAGGCAGTACATGCAATTGGAGTTGTTCATAGAATGTTCATAGAATCACTCAGGTTGGAAAAAGCCTTAACGACCATTGAGGCCAACTACGACATAACCATACTACCCTAACTCTAACAACCCTCCACTAAATCATGTCCCTGAGCACCACATCCAATTTTTAAACACATTCAGAGATGGTGACTCAACCACCTCCCTGGGGAGCCTATTCCAGTGCTTAACAACCCTTTCTGTAAAGAAGTTTTCCTGATATCCAACCTATACTTACCCTGGCACAACTTGAGGCCATTTCCCCTCATCCTGTCACCTGTCACCAGAAACAGCCCCGCTCTCGCTGTAAGCACCTTTCAGATATTGGAAGAGAGCAATAACGTCTCCCCTCAGACTCCTTTTCTCCAGACTAAACAGCCCCAAATCCTTCAGTCTCTCCTCGTAGGCCATGCAGTTAATATAGTTTAGCTCACTGAAACAGTATAATTGAACAAGAAGGCCACATAAAGCCTCTCTTGCTATCGGAAGCCTCTCTTTCTTCCCTCTCCCTCCATGAGGAAAACATACCTATTTTGGAAATACAGATATATGTGTGTGAGATTTATAGACAGGTTTATATATGTGGATTTTAAGTAAGATAGCCTAATTGTAAGAGTATAGTATTTTTATATATATACAATTATATATATATATAGATTTATCAAATGAATCTTTTCAGAGGACTTCGGTATTCAGTCCTTCAACACCAGGCCAGTGAATATCCACTTTTCTTGAAGTTACAACAACTGCTATCCAGTCTACCTGCTTGCTGTGCAGACACAACATGGGATGCATTTTTTTGGCAAGTTTGTACTATCTTTAGAGATGCTCAAACTCATCTCTGTCAATGTCCAACTTCAAGAAAGCCAGCCCATCACTTTCTTAGTGTTTTACAAAATTATATTTCAGTGAAGATCTCTTGCTATGGTTAAGTCCTAAGCAGTTTGTGAACGGAATCAAACTGATCTAATCTATTTTGTAAGTATTTCAAAATAACAAATGCTTTCCCAGAGTTTTGGATAGATTATCCTCAAAAAAAAAAAAAAAAAAAAAAAAGTGCAAGCACAGACCCTTTTTTCAACCAAGTTCTTTACAATCAGTGTTCAGCCAGATCTGGGGATGTGGCATTGCTATAATGGTGATCAAGAGACTAAAATCAGTTGTGAGGAGATTTTCAAGAACATGGTAACCTTTCATGAATTAACTGAAAAGTGGTGAAGAAAAAGACAAAGAGCTGATTTTAAAGAAGTAATACTAACTATAAATATCTTGGCATTTCTGAAAGAAATAGAAGAAAACTGCCCAATTATGTCACAAAACAGTTGGCTAATGTTATACTACTGAATCTTATATAATTTATAAATTATATTGTTATATTAATGTTATATTACTGAATCTTAGTCATGTTTTTCGCTGCATAATAACATGGAAAGAGCTATATTGTTCATATCCTAAACTAGTATCTGGCCTGTGGTTATAACATCATTGGGAAATTACTTAGAAATAAACTACAAAATGTGTACTATTAAGATAATCTTCCTGCACTGCCAAAACCATACAGTCAATAGTATAACAGTAATAATAATACCCTGTATTCCTGACATTGACATGCTAGGGATATTGAATACCACTATGTCCAAACAGCTCTCATGGGAAACTAATCCATGAATGCAGGTGTTTGAGATGAACTGGTTTCAAGACACAGGAGAAAATTAGGTTGCCTGTGTGGATGGACAAGAGGAGTGTTATAACCTGCTCTTGGTAACAGGCTGTCATCTATTACCTCTCTCCTGTACAGGTCAACAGGGGAGCAGAGAATTCAAAGGCATCACTGCAGCCAGCAAGATCTAAACCTCAATCATGTCATTGATCCACCCTCAAATGCCCTTTCCTGCGAGTTCCTCAAGGCAAGTTAAATACAGTTATTTTTTCTGACTTCTCACTGTTAGATCTTGTACACGATCTCACAGAAATAGAGTCAGCATCTTTGCTGCAGTGTATGCTGTACCTATTCTATTGGCTCGCATTCAGCAAGTTTAAGTCAATTCCAATCATTTTCCAACTTAAGTGCCAGGGTGCATTTGGTGCCTTACAGCATAATGCCAGCCTAAAGAGAACTGTTGCAGGAGATTAACTTGTAGGAACTTCATACTAGCTGAAGGAGAGAGCACAAAAATAAGAAGGAAATGAAAGCAAGGTGTAAGGTTAAAATATAAACATCAGGAGATCGTTTTAGAGCTTACTGGAGACTGGTTGAAATGGAGAAACTTGAAACAGACAATAAAATGCTGGAGTTGTAGGAGAGATGGTGAGAAAATATTACACACCTTATGGTCATGTCTGAAAATACAATCCTTCTGTCTGTGGAGGTATGAGAAAAAATGAAACCTGAACTCTGGGTTTGGAACATTTCAGTGCAGTCAAAAACTGGGGATTTGAGGGATCCTGGGAACTGAACAGAGCACTGAAAAAATCACTGCAAATAGCAGAACTTTTGTGGGATTTGATTACAAAACCCCTGTGTCTGAATTTTAGTTATATTCTTGGGTTAGTGGATCTAAAAAGACAAACAAACAAAATCAGAAATTTGGGGTTAAATGAGAATAGAAAAAAACTTTGCATAGATGATCAATGACCCATTGATTCTACAGTCACCCCTAGAAAGACTGAAGCTTTCCAAATCCTGGTGATAATAGTAAGAGTCAAAGGTAGCATTCTCACATGTAGGTAAGAAGCTAAGATATACACAAAGCTATATACAGCAGAACTGAACAGCACACAGTGCATGGTTGGTAGCTGGATAACTGGGAAGCTAATATTCAAATGGGAGGAAGATATAAAACTCTCACATCAGAACTACCTGACCTGAGCACTCAGACCTATTTGCAGTATAGGGGAAAAAACCACCAGTGGGCAATAACATATGGAAATTATATACAATTACAGGTTCTGAATATTTGTTTCCAACATGAGTGACCCAGGAGAAAAAAATTTTTGCCACTCAGCACTGGCCTTACTGTCTTCTTCTTGATATCCATAGTAGGCATAGCTTGAGTGATTCCTTGTGAACACTATCCTATTGCTTTCTGTTTCACTTGTGTACATCAGTAGTATTTCTGTTTTTAAAATGTAGTCATTGGCTAGGAGTAACAAAGTCTAAGAAAATGTTACATTATGTGATTTGCAAACAGAGATTATTTTCTTCTCTAAGATGTTCTAGAATTAGCCAAAAACCCATCATTTAACCAGAAATTAAAACCCAAAACAAATATGGAGCAATATATTATTTGCAAGCATTGTACAAGTCTCAAGCAGTCGGTTATATAAAGTTTGGTGCATTTCTGTAGTATTTTCTATTACGTTTCACTACGGTGCTGAAACTTTAGTGCAATATTTCCTCTGTTTATTTATTTATTTGTTGTATACAACCACTGTATACCAACATATACGTACCAACAATGTGTGGCAACATAGATGTATGAATATAAGATCACTGGTAGTATCTATGTGCATTAAGTGAGTCATGTGTAGCAATTTTGGTATTGAAGTCTATATTGGGAAATGTAGTCTCCCTCAAAGATATCCAAAAGAGCAACAGAGATGCGATTGTCTCCAGTGTTATCCATGATGAAAGGTATTGGTTTGAAGTTTGAAGTTTGAAAAGTAAAACTTCTGTAATGGAGCCTGTCTCAAAAACTGAAGAAATAGTTTGGTGCAGAACAGTTCTGTAGGTAAAACAGAGGTAAACTGTGAAATGAAAACAAACAGTAAGCTCATGAAAAATGAGGCAGTTGAGTTGTGCTCTGTTTCATACAGCCTGCAATCCATCACCTTTGTTTTTAACATATTTAGAATTGTTTGGTTAGCTTTGTTTAGGAAGGTAAACTAAGATGTTGACGTAGCTGCTGGAATATTCACATGTTGATGCAAAAGTAGGGAGGAGCACATTTACAGTCCGCAGGTTATTGTTGGGTTCTCATGTTTGCTCACAAAATTCAGGTCTTCAGTTTCACTCTTGCATGTGAGAAGTAACCACACAAATTCCATGACAAGCATAAAGTGCTTATGCTTGATGAATTTAAAAAGCTCTTTTTCTTTCTTCTTTTGCTCAGTTAAGGAGAGAACCTTAATGTTTCCACCATAACTTCAGATCAGTTCAGCTCTACCCTGGGGGAGAGCAGCAATACAGATTTTTGCTCTGCAAAACTGCACATGCACACATAAATGTAGATGCACATAGTACAGACACAGAGATACATGGTATGCATGCATGCTTATGTGTAATACCCCAAACTATCGTCTCCTGCTATCTTAATACTACATGTAGTCAATCTATCTGTATTTATTTTTACCTGTAAAAACATTGTAAACCTCTACGTGAATATGAAGTCCATCATATTAATCTTATTCCTTGTTGTTTTTAGGAATGTATTTTTACATGTACATCTTGTTACTTTTAGTGAAATCATACCTGTTATTGCATAACAAAGTACAATAATTTCTTTTGTAATCTACCAGACTTTAATGAATGTGTGCTTTAATACTTAGCAAAAAAAAAAAAGCCAAATTTGAATGGACTGAGTTTGATATTTTACAGTCATGCATTTGAAAAGACAAAATACAAGCAGCTGAACAGTATGAAAATCAGGCTACATATTGGCTAAAATAACCCAAAGTATGCTTTCTTGGGGGAATTATAAAATACCAATATTAATTCAAGTAGGGTGCAAAGATAGACTATATTCTGTAATATATTTTTCTTTGAAAGTGTTCCTAAGTTACTCCATCCTCCTGATGCCAACACTAGTGAATGGTAAAGGTGGCTTGTTATAGGAAAATTCCACATGAAGCCCTGGCCAAGTGCAAGCAGAGTGAGTTTTACCTTTCATGTAGCCAGTTTTTTTCTCAGCATGCCATCACAGAGCCAGTCCTACAAGATTGTTTCATACTATCCATATACAACCATGCAAGGCTTTTCAGTTTGTATTATTCATTTCCTTTTTTTTTTTTTTCCTCTGAGTGTGTGTGTGTGTGTGTGTGTGGAAAGGTTGCATAGGGTAATAAACAAAGATACGTGGAGAAAATATTAAGTTATTCTTTTCTTTTTCCTTACACCAAAGATCAATAATAATAAATCTTGGCTCTCAAAATGTAGTATATAGTAGTGACAGTATCTTAGTGGGGTTTTGTTGAAATCATTAAGTCAAGCCACTTCTGCAGAATCTAATCCTTATTGCACACTGTTTAATATAAAGCATCTTCTACTACAAACCTCTGCTCATGTTATTAAAGATCACCAAAACATATTATGGCTTTACAGATTTTACTGAAAAGTCAATTCTCCTTCCAGTGTCCAGTAATTTTTTTATGGATAGGATTTTGTCTGTTTAGGAAGACTTTGCTGGGTGAGGCAGATTTGAGGTATGACAGTATGCCCACTACATGTTTAAATAAATGTTAAGATTTTCCCTGGAGAAACTTAATAAAAATGAAGAAGTGGTAGTCTGCTCAATTAAATTAGGGTTAGGATAATACATGGCTCATTCCAAAAGTAATACTTCCTTTCTATTTCCATGGAATACAAGGAGCACCATAACACTGTCTGATAGAACAAATTCTCGGTTACAAAACACTGTCTTCCAATATAGTCACCATTCCTAGCTGATTCATGTGGATGAGCTGATAGAGGCACTTCCATTTCATGGCATGCTAGCTGTTCATAGTCAGCCTTTACATCTCTGTCTCCACTGCTGAAATGCACCACCCACATCTTCACTGTTCTTGTACCCATTATTCGGTCTCTGTAAATGTTCAGCAAATGTAATGAATGTCAATGGAAGCCATTTTTTCTGCATTGAGGCATTCAGTGACACACCTTTGCTTCCATGTCAAATGCCATTCTATCAGACTGTCCCTTGCTGCCCTCTATCACATGGCAATGGCATGTAATGGGATGCTGATGAGGAGGTGCAACCCCTACTGCTATACCACTGACACCCATCTCTGATACTATCTCTGTTACTAAACAGGAGGCATTACTTTTGGAGCAGCCCTCATATTTGTATCCATGAAGAAGTAACCTTTTAACATTTTAAACTTTTCCTCTATTTCTGAACCTACTTCCCTGTTGTTGCAGTCTCATAAACGTTTCTTCGTATCAGTGAACTTAAGAATTGAATTTGAATTGTAACTACAGCTTAATTAACAAAGTTTTGTTTATGGTGAAAGCAACATTAACAGAACAAATTTGTATTTTCCAGTGATTGTGTCAGACAACAGGAATAACAGTGTGATGATAACCACTCTTATAAACCCCTGGCAGTGACTCACAGGGATATTTGAACAAAGCAGTCAGGAGTCACTAATGGATTGAAATATACCTTCCCCCCAAAGGAATACCTCATAAATATGTATGAAAGTATTCAACATTATCAAAATAGTGAAGATTACTGACATGGTTTATTGATGTATTTTGTAGTCAATAAGTTGTTTTAGAAACTCTCAGGAAGAGAAAGGAAATAGTAATGCATGCTTTTATTTCCTATTGAGCTACTTTACACCACCAAGGAAAAAGTTCACTACAGCCATATGTTTCCCCTCTGTGCTTTGCTTTCTCATTTCTTTGCCAACTCTATTTGTCAAAGAAATGTCAAATGTACAAGACAACAGAATACGAAATGCTTGACATGAGGATTCTACAAGCCAACATCAGAAAACAATTTTGAGCACAAAATCTTGCAGAATTTTTGCAAAATTATTTTTTAGCATAATTGTATATGAAAATATTTTCTGTTTTCATTCAACTATTGTAAATCCTTTTTCTGCTTCTTCTTAGCTGTGCTACAACACTGTCACATCAACCAGAATAAGGCACATATTCAAAAGACAGGGATAAAGATATAATTGATAGTAAGCAGGAATGGTTCTAGATAATAGAGGATATAATAGCTGACAAACTACACAAAAATCTGGGGGAAAAAGATCCATAAATCAAAGATGCTAATTGTTACTTCCACTACTTGTTAAGATGAAAGATGACACTAGCTAGGCATTTTCTCAGCATGATCTCTCATAAACAGATGTCCAATGCCTTGGGTAAACCTGTATGAACTGAGAAGTATCTACTGACTGCATCATTAGTCTTCTTCTGATTCCAAGCCAGGGATGCTGAAAAACAAATTAGTCAACTGATCTTTGCTAAAGTCGAGTTTTATTAAGCAAAAGCATTTGTTGAAGGGTAGAGAGGAACGCTGGGTGTACGCTGAACTTTTATATAACAAAATCCCAATGAGAAAATACTCCTGCAGTTTTGAATTTGAGCAATTACTTGCAAACTTGATATTCTTTTTCCTGTGTCCAGGTCATAACATACACTCATCTTTTCTATAAAGCATGCACCTTGGATATGTTAGCAACATGAATATGCTTGGGAATAAAACAGTTGATATTCAAGTAAAGTATCACATTTTTCCAACATCATTATTCACAGGTACTGTGTTCATCACTGTTTTCTTGGTTACACCTAATAAAAGAAGTGAAATGAGTCCCTAGGTCACCCATATGTGAATTCTCAGCTCTAATGAGCCTGGAGGTAACAATAAGCAGCGAAGCCACATTCAGTTTCTCAAGGCAATATAGTCTGAAAGGTGACCGATGCATTTAGAGACATTTCCTTCTAAAAGTGTACAGAATTAACATGTTCTTCAATATATTGAAGCTATTGTTTTTTTACAAGATTTGATAAGTGCTCTGTACATATCAAAAAGGAGAAGGAATTATTTAGGGACGGACTTATCGGAAAAAAATGAGAAATGATAGGATGAAATCAAGAAAGGGATAATTTAGGCTTGTATCAGAAAGAAAATTCTGACTGAATGATTAGGTCATGGAAAAATACTGTAAAAGACTTAATGGAAGAGAGACATTATGAGCTCTTATCTGTATATTTCTAATAAAAATAATATCTAGAAAATTAAATTCAAGAAATAATTATGCATTAAAGGATGAGTAGGTCTGGATTAGATCAATTTAGCATTTCTTCCTATCTCTACTATCTATATCTCTGTGCTTACTTTGTATGAAAACAAACCCCAATGAATTGCCAAAAACTAATCATCGAAGACAAAGTGGCCTTAAGAGAAGAATTTACAAATTGCAATTAGACTTAAAATAAGGAGTGTTATTGTTTTACTGACATTTTTAAGCTTTTGTTGTTAGATGAGAAAACAAAACAAAACAAAACAAAATAGGGACTAAAATAAAACACTGTTGTACAGAAAAGCCCAGAGACCCTTTTTTCCCAGCCATCCTTATAGCAAAATTCACACTGAACACTCTCAATTGCAAAGCTGCAAGTGACCAAATTAGCCAGTTAGATATTACTTCAGCATCTCTTTACCACTGGCTGCTTGATGAATTAAATTAAGTATGAGCTGATGTATCTGACCATAATGGCTCTAATAGACATCTGCCTGAATTCAGATTGAATAAAACCAGGGTAGGAAGAAAGGAATAGAGACCCTTAATAAGGAACATGCCCACGACACAGAAGGATATAGAGACACATTCCTGTTTCTCTTGAGTTCAGAAGGAGTTTGGCCTTGGCTCCAAGAGCAGCAACGCCGAGCTGCAAGCCTCCTGCTCCAGCTGGAAAGGAGCTATGACTGTGCAGGCGGTTCAGAGCTTCTGCTCCACCAACCATCTGTACCCCTTCCAGCACTTGCACTTCTGAGGGAGCTCTGCACACTTCTTCCTGATCCAGAATTGCTCTCTTTTCACACAACACTGGATTGCTTAATTCATTGTCTTGTATTAGGGGTAGCTATACATTAAGACAGTTCAATACACACAAAAGATTTCCTTCTCTTCATAAATGATGTCCAGAATTACAAGGTCTGTTACTCTTGCTTGCTTGGTAATGCATTAGAGGTACTCTGATTTTTCCCAACAGTATTTCTTTTCTAAATTCATTACCTTATAAATATTAATGATGCATGTTTAGAAAGAGGTTTGATTAGCAGTTTCATTAGCTATAGAGTAGACAGCAGAATAGCAAAGTGTCAATGTTTAACTTTGTGTCCTAAGGTATGATACTTAAAAATAACATTAAAAAATCATAATTACAAAAAAAAAAAGACAGTGCTCATTAATTGAAAGAAAAAAAAAAAAAGAAAGAAAAAGAAAAAAAAGAGTATTGAAGAATATTGTTTGTTTCTAACTCTTTGGTCTATTTCACACTTCATACTAACAAACTAATATTAATTGGATAAAATGCTATTAATTATAACAAGACTGAGTATCTTCCAAATCTAGGAGCTTTTGAAAAAATCATTATGATATTGAAATAGCTAGATTTGAGACCAAGGAGTTCATTTGCAAAATATGATAAATCCCTGTCTTCTTAAGTGCATGCTTTGCCAGCAGCATATATTTATATATAATTTTATTTTTTGTGTGTCTTCATCAAATCTGGGCATTAACTGCAAAGCAACCATCAAATACTGCAGATTATATGACAGATAATACAGAAATATACATTTAGTTACATTATTTCATGAAATCATAGTATGGTTTAAGTTGGAAGGGACCTTTAAGATCATCTAGTTCCAACCCTCTGCTATAAGGAGGGACACCTCCCACTAGACCAGGTTGCTTTGATGTCATATTTATCACTGCATGACTTTAGCATATCTTTGGTTAGCACTATTAACATGAAGCAACAACTGGAAGCTTTTATCTACCATCAGCCATTTTTTGTTGTAACACCTACCTTCATTTTAATTACATTCTCTTCCGAAACTAGGTAATGAGTACAAGCAATTTATATGTAAGCTTATTTGAATTTATGAATACAATTTGTCTACAGTAACTGTAACTGCTAAAATACAGTAACCAGATTTTCTAGATGTGTAACCTAACATGTAATGTGTTGCAGTTTCCCATTGTAGGAAGTGTTGGATAACTATTTTAAAATATCTTCAGAAGCTGAGTGCTTGCTAAATACAAAACCTGCAGGTTACCAAACTAAAATTAATGTATAAAAATATTCACCTACAAAACAATTATTTAACATTTTTGTTATACTTATTAACTGCAAGACTTGGGTGCTTCTTGCTTCTATGTCAACTATGTTTTCCACAGTGTTAGAAAATAATTATTTCAAATACTGCTTCATATTGCTGAACGAGCTAGGGCTGAATAAACAGCATATCTAGGTTGAGCTGTGTATTGTATAGTGTAAATCTGTAATTTCAAATTTCATAATATTTTAACTTCAATTCCCAACCAAAACTGCACTGGAAGACCTCTTTTCACAATATGTCCCTCCCACGAGTAATGGAAATTTCTGATGTTAAAAAGCTGTGCACAATAATGTAAGCTCATACGTCTAATTCTGTATGCAAGTTCTCACTGCACATGAAAGTACCTGGTTACTGTGCCTCTGGGCAGCACAACAAAACTCTTGGCACAGCATTGTGCTGGAAATGACTCTTACAGTAACTTTATTAAATATTTAACTTTAGAAAATCTTAACAGAAACACTGCAACCCTCATTTTCCATGGATCATAGAGTCCTAGAATGGCCTGGGTTGGAAAGGACCTTAAAGATCATCTTGTTCCAACCCCCCTGCCGTAGGCAGAAATGCCCATGTAGTCCATTAATCTCAAATAGTGCTGAAATCAGGGCATCAGGCTCCACAGCTAAATTACTTCACATAAAATATATGAATCTAGCTTTCCTAGACAATTTTCCCATCTGCTGACCCAGAAATTTGGGGATCTTAGATTGAAACCTGCCAAAATTAAGATACATTTGTTTTCAGTGGCGCTTATTGACATATTTTCCTAATTTTTCTTGTATTCTTCTCCTAAGGAATAAGAAGAAAATATTGCCTCTCTTAACTGGTAGCTAGCATTAAAATAATTCCACATGCTCTACTGTATGGAAATGGGAGAAATTCTACCAAATGTTTTGCAAAGTTAGTAGATAAGCATGGAACGTGGGACCATGGCTTTAGAGAGGCACTCATGCAATTATAGCTGCCATAGATTAAGCACAATCTCAATTTAAAAGTCACAAATTTTAAATAGCAATATGGGAGATCCAGTTTATGCACACTTTCACTCGGCATTCAGAAAAAATGAAAGAAAAACTACAAAAAGGATAATTTTACCGAGAAAATAGAATACATCAGGTAGAAGAACGTGAAAGTTCCGTATGTGTAAATCTTATAAACTTGCCTACATTCATCCTTACTGCTTACAAAGTCAGGAAGTACAAGCGACAGCTGCTTAGAGTCAGGATGGAAAATGATGAGTTGGGTAGAAAAGGAAAGGATGTAGTAAAAGACATCTTATTCTCAAAGTACCTACTGAAATGTGGAGGAGTCTGTCATCTCACACCCATCAGGATACAAACCCTGGCAACAAACACAAATAAATCCCAGAGGGAAGTTTGCAGTATTTCAAAGACACCAAAGTAAGTTCACAGTTAGCTAGCAGTAGGTTGATCTCAAAAGTTTATCATTAAGAATATATGAAATATATTTTCTGTGACTAAGCAGTCAAGAGATTTAACCCTTTCTTCCCTTGCTTCTTACAGTGCTTCATTTGTTTCCAGTGAGTCTTTGATTATAAGCTATACAACATCCATGAACCACTCATTAACTCTGTCCTGTTATAGTGGGTGCTTTGCCAGTTAAATCATGTGCTGTTTTTTTCAGACTCACACGCGGATGAGTAAAATATTTGGTCAGAGAGGAAAAGAAATACAGCTAACATGCTTAAAATTTCCTTTTGGTGTGAATACTTACCTGTTCACGATGGCTGTGCAGGTATTAATATAGGAAACTGCAGTTCTTCAAACATTTGAGCAGAATCTTAATAGCCCAGATGTTCATGAATAGTAAACAAAAAGCAGCAAAAACATGAATGAATGGAGCAGCTGCTGAGAATGCAGAAGAATGTTTGCAAACACCATTTTGAAATATGCAATCAGCCCTGGTTCAGAGGGAAAGCTTGGATAGCCAACAAAAGTTTGAATAAGCAAATGAACGTGTCAATAGTATTATACATTCTACCAAGTTTTGAAGCTATTCAGCAGAAACAGAAATCTCCTGTCCTCTTATGATTATTTTTCACTTCCAAATGGGTCAAAACTAGAGCAAGAAAAATGTTATCAAGTTGATGTGTTGCTAAGAAGTTGCAGAGCTCTACACACATGTACACATCTTTGCTCATTAATCTGACTGCCTTTCTTTTGGGTCATAGCTACATAGGCCCTAAATTTCTAATTTATTAACAGTTTGCTCTCAGAAATTAGGCTTAACTGGAGATCAAGTGATTGGGATATTCCACCCATCCCTCACTCCTGAAAATCTGAAAAATAAGCTATTTACAGGGTTGGTAAATGGTATGGTGTAATTTTTATTATTCTAGTTGCCATGTCCTATTTATAAAAGATCTGCCATGGAGCTGTTATTTAGTCTGCTTCTGGAAAACGTTCTGCCCAAATGAGGCAAGGAACCAGACAGCAGTGGCTTTTACCTTAATTTATTACACTCTCAATTTCTCTGTATAAAAATTTGGTGCTGTCATTTGTGTAATTTGTAAAACACTGAATCAAAATTTAAAGCCCCTATTGTGTTTTAGCTGTGCTTAACTGTAGGTATGGGTAGATATGTCCAACACTGCTGGATGGCCATCTGGCCAACATTCTCTGGTTGTTTATTCATCTAAATTAGCCTGGTGTTGGTTCCAAGATGAACACCTGCAAACTGCAGCAATGTGCATTTCCTCTCCTTCTTCTGTCTCTTGTCTCCAGGAGTGTGCTCTGCAGGTATATCAGCAACTGGTCTTGACAAACTGATGGCATAGAATGAATTACAGTTCAGAAGCAAGACTAACAATAGGCATATTGAGTGATTTAGTTTATTTTCCATTAATAATTTCTGAAATGCTTTGTTTTCCGCCAATTTTTTGTTTCACATTTTGGCAATAACATTAATATGAGGAAGCAAAAGGCCCATTTCTTTGTGTGTACACACACAAGCTGGTTTCAGCCACAGTTAAACATCAGAAACTGATGATGGTAGAGGTGAGTTCTGATGGCACACAGGCAGTGTGTAGCAGAATTTTTATCTCCAGAGAGCAAGGAGTGTTTTGATCTTTGTTCAAATGTTGTTGCTGATTCAGATTTTGCATTTAATGGGCCTTGTCAAAAGCCCAGTGAAGCCAATGCAAAGATCACATTAAGCTTTAATAAACTCCAGTTCAGGCCCATAACAGAATGAATACCCTTATGAGCATAGGGACATAGCAATATGACAAACGCACTGGGCAACAGGAACGTATTGGTTCCTGTACAAATGCATGGACATATCTCAATAATTGTGTAACTTTATCATCTTAAATTCATGTTGCCAGACTAAAATCAGCTTTCATTTAACCTACAGGCAAAGCTAATACTTAAGTAGCCTGGAGTTCATCCTCACAGTTTTACATTTTGTGGAAGCATATTGAGTCTAGAATAATAAGGATGTTACTCCATGCTCACATACAAATATCATTACAATTTGGAGATTTCCTGTATTTGATTGTTTGTTTTAATTAAAGATAAATATTTTCAGCCCCGTTTTAAATAAATATGCTCTAAAATTTCCATCTGCCTACAGAAAATAATCTATCTTGCATGTCATAATCTATTTTATTAGCCCTTGCTGCCCTTCCAAGCTTTCTTTGTAAAAATAGAAGCACACAAAATGTTCATTTTAGGTCCACTTTAGCTCCAGTTCTCTTAGCGTAAAATGTTCCACTGGATACCTCATTTGCTGTTAGCAGTCTTGTATCATCTGTATCATTTGTCTTCTCTTGCAAATCTGGCTGACCACCTTAGAGTTTTTCAGCAGGAGATAAGGAAAAAAAAGAAAACCAACACTTCAAACTGTTTTGAAACTAATTTACAAAATGAAATGACTGGAAAGAGTGGGGTCTTATGCTGTGAAGCAATGGCATCAGCAGAAGGGCAGAATTTTCTCTAGTATCTGTGAATTCAGGTGAAATCTCTGAGCTATCAATATCAAGAAATACCGTTTTAATTTCACAGTCTTCAGGTAAACTAGCCTAAAAATACCAACCAGAGGTGAAATATTGGGCAGCATTTTCTTCATGTTTCTACTTTAAATCTCTATGAGGACAGGCAGCTTTGCTAATATTGGTAGGAGCTTATTTAGGAATATTTTCATGTGTTACGTGACAGAAGTAGGTTATCAAGTAAGGCAAGACACATGATCTCACGTATTATAATATCTGCAAAATCAGGTGGAACAAGGTTTCACTTAAAACAGCTCATACTTTTCCAGCTATTCCCTTTGATTTCTTATTTTGCATATCTAATGCTTGTCCACTGTCGCCTAATTAGGAGATGCCATATAATTTATCAATGAATGGTTGACATTTTTTAGCTTATTTTCTTCTTTGAAATCCCACATGCTGTATTTTTAAATGAAAATAAATGATTATAGTATAACCAGTCATAAAGCAATTTTTTTTCCCAGAGTAGTGTGTCATGAAAGGGCATATGCATAGAGCTAAGTGTCTAAAATGAGATCTTTATAGCCAGCCTAGACACAGAGAACAATGGACTGAAAGTGGTCACTAATGACATTGTTAATGATAGATACCATTACCTTAGAACAGATGTCAAAGTGAAATAGCATTATAGCCTTCAAGATGGACTGCCTTGTCCTTCTCAGTAAATCTATTAAGGTGGCTTATAAGAACAAAACAGCGGGGTGTTTCTTTTATCTCCTTTTTCTGACATGCAAAACATTTTGTGCCATGGATGTAACTCATTTACCCGCAAAAGGTTCAAGGTACAAATTTTGTGCATGGAAAATGTGTGTGGTTGAGGTGAACAGAAGTGAATAGACAGAAGATTGGTTTGTGGAGTTGTAATTAATATAAAACTCTAATTCTGACTGCACAAAGACAAAAATGTAATTAATCTAGACTAAGATAAAAAGCTAAAATGTTGTCAGCACAATCTAGGAAGAGCAGGAATTTTGAATTGCTATAGCTGCACTTAAAAACTGTAGAGAGATCTGCTTGCTGATACGTGATGGGTATAGGGCTTAACTTTAAGAAACTGTGTTTATTTCTAATCTGGGAGATGTGAATTCCCATGTCTGCTTGCCTACAAATCTCTGTAAGTATGGTTGTGTGTGTGTAGGAATAAATATAGCCATGAATTTCTTTAGAAAGGTAGGGATAAATGGCATTGCTGTGGTAAAAATATCAAGAGAAAAAGTGACCTATGGCTCTCATCTTATTTCACTGTTTGCCTTTTAAACTTGTTAATATGAAAGGTAAATTTTATTCTAAAATTTTACGTGAAATCATGTACATATGTAAACACACATATATGAAACAGACATATAAAGGTCAAAAAAAAAAGAATGTTAAAATGTTGAGAGCACTGATGAAACAAAAGCCCCAATTTTATATTTTATTCACTTATCATTCAGCAAAGCACACTTTTGCCATGTAACAGATTGTTGAAATGTGCATCAAATTAAACTTGATGCAATATGAATTGTATTTTTTGTGGGCAGTCTTAAAGTACAGAGTACAGAAAGTGACTTCAGATGACTGTGGTTTGAGGTATCATATTGAATGCTAGTTGCAAACGCTCATATAAGCTATTGCTGAATTCTTTCTAGAATATGACTTCCTTCTAACTGTAGGTTGTGTCTACTACAGTATTCATTTCTTTGCGTGCTTATATTTCTAGTTTAATAATGAGAAAAAGAATGGGCATTGTCTTTTGGCTAGAACTGTAATTTAAATTACCACATCTGACAAATAAATTGAGATATCTATCCATCAAGCCTAAAAATGAATACATAAAATACTCATATGTTATGCACCAGTTTTATCTCAGTGATGTTGAAGGCCTCTGGATCATCAGCTACTGTTGTGGATTGACTTTATTATTCTGGCTCCACAAAGCATTTTGCAAGATAACGAGGGTGGCACCTATATTAGGAGGATGGCTAGGGCACATGTAGATGCTTTTAAACTCTCAGAATTGTGCAGTAAAATTAAATCTGCAATTTTTATTGGAATTTGCAGCATGTCTTGGAACAGGAAGCATTGTGATTTTGCTGTGGGATAAACAGTGGAGAAGAGAGATTATGGATCATAAAAACTTGATCCAACATTCAGAGAATGCAAGGTTGTTTCAGTTTCTACTATTTCAGTGAGCTCTGGACCAAGCTCCAGGAATTGGTCTCAGACCAAATTTCCCCATACTCTCAGAAATATTTCCTCATTCAGAGAGAGAAAATGTGGGTCCAAATATTGTAGCATTTCCACATACAAGGGAACTTTTTATTACTCAGTTATTTCAGTCTTCATTAATAAACTGAACGTGTACCTTACTTAACGTTTTGCTTCAGGTACCATTACATTATCTTAGAGGGGAAATTTTTATCACTTTTCTGTTGTGATGAATCTTACCAAAAGAATCAGCAAAGGAGAGGTAAATGGAAATCACTGTCCTCACACTCCACAGTGCCTGTTGTACTCTGCAATACGCTGCAATAACACTGACTGCAGCTGGGGGAGCATGAAGAATTTACACAGACCCACCTGTCCCAGTGCCTTCTTCCAACATCCCAAATCTAATTTCAAGGCAAACAATGGTGTTGGGCACAAAATTGGAATCAACTGCAGTTTTACTGTCATGGAGAGAGGTGCTCATTTGCAAAGTGACAATAAACACGAGTTAAGTAGAATAGAAACCTAATGAACAACCAGAGGGACAAGACAGTGATTTTCATGAAGCCTGGTGGGACTTGTTTGCTTGAGACAGGATCTTCAATTAACAGCTTTCTGCAGCTATGGTTATTGTCAGCACCTGTATCAGTTGCTGCTTATTGGGACCTCAAAATTCTACAGGAAATGGCATTTGGCTTTAGATTGGAGATTTTTACTTTTTCTTCCATGTTACCACATTGTACCGTATTTTTAGATCCTTGGCACTAGCAAGGTGACACTAACAGGAATTAGAGTTCCTACAGAGGACTTTTATGAGCAAGCGTGCTTGTGACATCCAGACACTCAGCAAATATTAGAACACTTGCCAGTCTAACAGACTCTGTTATATATTGTTCCAAATTTAGAAAAAGTACATAAATTTAATTGACAAGCCTCTGAGCCAGGAAATGGCATTTTTTAAGCATTTCTGCTTCTACATTCAAAATGTCTCCAACAGCTGAATACTTCTCTAAACAAGACAGTGAACATGACATAAAGCCACGCGTTTTTGTTTGTTTTCTGTTTTATGAATTTGAAAGAGATTCAGAGAAAATAGCCATGTGGGTAACGCTTATGTGCATGCAAGTAGAGAAGAATATGTAACAGAGACTTCATACCCCCGCCTTCAGTAATCCTCTCCTTAATGCCTCGTTTCATCAAAAATTCTTTCTGACTCCAAAATCAGCCATCTCTCTTCTAAAATTGCATCCATCTCCAAGTCACTTGCACTATGGTTCTGATTTTGAGTGGGCTGTCTGAACATGCCTCTGAATGTATATGAGGACAGTACCACTAAGGAGATACTGTCTGAAGTAGGTTTTTTAGGAAAGCTGGGGTAACCAGAGATGGGGAGTTATTATGTGCGAGAAAATGTGGTCTTGAAGTTCTCAGGCTCTTTTCTCACAGTTCTGGGAAGAAGCTCAGTTAGTATCTGGCCCTCTGTATATTGTTAGTGTAAAACTGCAGGCAGACCTACTGTTAGCCCACAAATTTCTACGGATAAATATATATATTTAAAATATCCTGATTTTCTTGGTCAGAAGTACAAGTAGAGTGATGTTAGGTTGATCCAGCTTCTGAGGTGACTGTTCTCAGTCAGTTTTATGTCTAATCATCTTCCATAGCTTCACCCTGAGAAAGATGAATTATCTTTCTCTGCTGTTGGAAATTAAAACAAATGGCTGACATTTGATCTGTTGGAGTACCAGACCATATTTTACTATTCCTGTAAAACAGACTGTCATAATCTTGAATGTAACCATTAACTTCACCTCAGCCTGAGCTGTGGAAGCTCACATACTGTCCCACAAATGCTGATAAAATCCTTCTTCCATATTACATCCTCTAGAAGAACTAGGTTATTCATTTATGTACCAAAATAACTCTCTGATTTCTGGTTTCACAGGAATTGTTTTATCCAACCAGTGATAACATTGAAAATGCTGTGCCCTTCTGAGCTGTTTTGAACACAAAAAGTGGAAAGGAAAGGTATCAGCATATTTGCCTTGTTAGAGAACTGCAGCTAAGGTACAAAGAAAATTCTCTCCTCCAAATAAAATGTACGTGCTTTTTTTCTGTCTCTCCT
Organism: Perdix hodgsoniae; assembly: GCA_035772895.1. Taxonomy (NCBI): domain Eukaryota; kingdom Metazoa; phylum Chordata; class Aves; order Galliformes; family Phasianidae; genus Perdix; species Perdix hodgsoniae. The sequence continues at coordinate 7,265,683 of JAPSGF010000015.1, forward strand.
GAAGGGAGAATAAATGAAGGTGTCACCCTCTGTGTTTCAGACAATTCTTGAGCTTTTAATAAATAATGAGGAAGTCCAAGGTCAACAACCTAATTTCTGAAGTATTTCTTTTTTTGTTCTCCTCAAATGAGAAGACATTTTGACAAAGATAACCCACTCCCTTCTGAATGTTGAAGAGAAACAGAGGTCTTCCCTGAAGGTTCTAGCCTTTAACCCCAAAAGATTTTGTAGGAAGGTACGTTATCAGTTGTTCAAGTTAAGTCATTCATTTTTACGAGCCATTTATTTCTTTTTTCTTATGACCATTGTGTTTCATCTTAATGTACCAGATGGACCTGCTCTAAAAGCATCACACTCAAAGACTACTTCTGAGAGATTTATGACAGACCAAAAGAGGTCCACAAGTAGAAACAACTATGCATGAACTTGGATGAAATGCTCTGATTATCCCTTATTCAATTTTATCTCTAATACTGTATCATCAGTCTTTAAGTCAGATGACTTACATGTCCTAAAGCCTTTCACAGAATCTTTGGAACTTTTAGTTCCAGTTCTTTGTCTTAGGTAAGATGAGATTTTCTTATTTCTATTGAAATAATAGAATAAGCTTATTGTCTTCAAATATATCTTTTCTTTCTCTTCACATCTAGCAAGAGAATCTATCTTTTATCTAAAATCATATCATTGTAAAATGAGATGAAGTGGAACAAAGAATACTCTGACCTATGGTGGTCTTCAAATATTGAGCAAAGCCAACTATTTTCTCCAATTGGATAAAAGCTTTTTTCCCTGTTTTCTCCTCTTGGCAGTTTAGGCATTTGGACTCAGTGATTTATATTCAACGTAAGTGTCAGTAAGAAGCTGTTAGAATTGGGAGATATTGATATTTTCTAGTCAAGCTGTGGATGAAAATAGAAAAGATAAAAACTAACACCATAAAACAAGGTGTAGAATCCTGTTCGTACTGCAGTCAATAGCAGATTTCCTAAGATTTCACCCAAGGGATTTTTAAAAGCGTATAGGTGACGCAGGAGCCCTCATAATATGGTTTTAGAGTGGAAAGCTATACAAACTCTTTGTGAAGTTTCTGATTTCGACCCAAGTTGAAGTATTAACTGATAGAGTACATTGTGATTTACCCTTCTCGATGTCTACACTGTGGGTAGCCAACAACTCAAAGAACCCAAAATACCAAGGGCCAAAATCTATTAAGATTATTCAAATGGGAGGCAATGTACCTAACAACTATCAAAAGTTGTCTGTGCTTCTTTATTAATAATTCTTATTTTAAGACATAGGAAAACCAAGTTTCTTCACTGAATTCCTGCAAGTCGTTCAGTAAGAATTGTATTTTGCATTCTTTATGGTCCAGACTTTCCACCCATGGGGAATTGTGTGCTATACTCAAACTGCAGAGAAACTCAGACTTAGATGCAGAGTGTTTAGAAAATCTTCTTTCTTTATTATTAACAATGGAAACCTAAAATAATGATAATTAAATGATGTGTAGTCATCAGTTTTTTACTGCATCTGTACAGAATGATCAAGAAACAGTAAAAAGAAACAAAAATATAGCCATAGAAGTCTTCTACCACTGAAGTTTCTCCTTTCTGAAATATTCGCTCTTTATGGTTATGGTCAAAATTCATTTATATTGCAGTCAGCATGTTTGCATTAGTGATTCACCCAGTTCTGTCCACACAGCACCAGTTCTTTATTATTTTATATTCTGTGACCAACACATGGAGGGATTTAGTCAGCTAATTAACTCAAAGAAGTGAAATAACAAACAGCATATATAACAGTCATGAACAATAAGATATCGGGATTGCACTTTGTATGTCTCCCCGATTTAAGCAGATGTTTTGATGTCTATTTTTTTAGTAATTCCTCAGTAATAGTAATAATAATACTCAATTTATTTTGGATGAAAGACTGTGGAAAGGGTTTTCTGTTAGCATAATGAGGACATTTCCAATGACATCTCTTCATTTATGAGACAAGAAATTATACTTGTATTATATGTTTGTTTTTTGAATGTCAACAGCTCATTCTGTGGTGCAGTCTCTGGCTTCCAGGGCTGAGATTAATTTCATGTGCCTTAAATATTACCTGTGGCTTTCTTTTGTCCTTTATCAAAAACAATAACTCTCAGGATCACTGCCTTTCATCCCTCCTGCAATTTGAACTTGGCTACAGGACAGGCAGTTGGATACAAAAGCATCTTCATATTGTCTCATGTCTTTTCTCTCAAATCCAGCGTGTCTTCTGGCTTTACTATCTTTCTCATTGCTCTTTCTTTCCACTCCCAAGGAAGCATTCTTCCCAGCTTTTGCCCATTGTGCTCTTCAGGTGATCCACAAAGTTCTAACTATTGGCTCAATGCAGTGTCTGTGCTGTGGAAATGGCACTGGTGGTGAAGTGGGGCAGGCCAATGTGGTTGTAGCGAGTCTTGTCTGGGGACTGTGACTTGTTATAGGTTAACCAGGAAGAGTCAGAGGGACAGACAACAAAGATAACCTGCTTGCTCCTTTCATGTAGGCCAAGCACAGTTACACCTAATATTTATACACTCTTTATGAACAAAAATGCATTCTACTGCCATGTTGCTTACTTTTCCCTGGTGAGCAGTTGCCTACTGTAGTGATCACCTTTACCATCTTCAGCTAAAGTAAAACTTCCAACAGGAAGAAAAAAGAGAATCATTTGTTAGCTTTATGCCACGCAAACAAATAAATGCGACATTTTCCTGTTGCAAAAGGCTGCAAATCCAATCTTCAGTGCCCTGATTATGGCCAAAGGCTCCAGAGCACCTTTGAATTTCTTGGTGGAAGCAAATCTCTCCTACAGCAGAACCCACATGTAAAAGAACCTCTGCAGCTGTGACAGAAGTGCTAGACCTGGGTTGGGTTGTGCATGAATTTTGGATAGATCAAAATGAGGACCAATGCATCTTGTTTATGAGACACTGATTATATTCAAGCTGTGAGAATGTAATACGGAGGAAAAAGTGCTCTTTTATTTCTGCCTGTCAAAATAGCTTTTGCAAAGAGGAAAGCTTAGTAAAGTAACTAGAAGCCTAATGAAAGCTGAGAAAAAGCAACTTTTTCACTGTGTATCCATGTTAAATTACGTCTCCTCCCGGTCTGTTAATCACAAGAGGTAATGTCAACCATTGCCTTGTCTGACTGTTTTACGGTCCCAGCCCTTAGACACACCCGGTTTGGAATGACTTACTGTATGAATGCCAATATCTGCAGCATGTAGAAGGAGACTAACAGCAGACAGAAGCCCTCACACAATGACTGGATGAAATCGGTGAGGTCTCTGAGGATCACAGGGGTCTTAGCAATATGATCATTCATTTTGAATTCCTTTGAATCATAGGTATTAGTGTCAGTGGAAATTCTTGTTAAGGGCAGGTCTTTTTCTCTTTTCCCAACCTATTTTTCAAAGATGATTTTATTGAAATTTTGGTAAATGTTATGTGGATATTCAGCTTGGTGAAAACATTCCTCTTGATATGACCCATAAATGTAGGTTTTGTAGAAACTCATCAGGAAATCACTAAAAATAAAGGTGAAAATGATCTTCCATTGTAATTGTACAGCCTCAAAAACAAGTAGGCACAAATGAAGAGAGCAGACATTTCAAATTCTTTCCAACTTGCAAGTATTATTTCCTTGCAGAGAAAAGGAATCATAATAGAGTATCTGTAGTGGCTCCAAATCTAAAACATACAGCTACTGAAACCAATGGCAGGGCACGCAACTATAGGGCTGTAAGTGCTAGTAGCAGCATTAAAAATATTTTGCCTACCTGCCATCTTTTGGACAATACATAACTGAAAAAGTGAGACATACATTTAGTGTGAACTATATTTGGAGTTACATCCAGTGCAGCAGAATAGCTGCTTTTCCCTCACAGTCATGCATTGTAGCCTTGATGCTGTTGGCATTTAGTGTGCTGTCATGAAAACAAACAAACAACAACAACAACAAAAACCAAGAAGTTCATTGCACCACCCTTCCAGATTCTGAAAGAGAATTATGAAATTGTGAGATTATTCTGGCTGGAAGGACCTCAAATAGTCACCTTGCCCAAGCTCCTGCTCAAAGCTTTTCCTTTTCCTGCTGCTGTTGCTCTAGCCTCTCCTCAGTTGCCACCCCTTTAATTGACCTGAGTGTTTGTGGAACAGAAGAAAGCCCTTTCTTCCTGTGCTTGGGCTCCTTATCTCCTACAAAGCAGCTTTGACTGGGGGCTCTCTCTTTTCTCTGCTCACATCTCCATCATCCATCACACTCCTGTGTATGAGGCAGGCAGAATCTGGCACTCAGTGAATTGAATGAAGTACTGAACAGGGAGCAGTAGCAAATCCCAGCATCCCACTGCAGATATAAGTTTTAGTAAATAAGTGAAAGCATTTCATATAATTAAATACAATCTTGGAAAACCAGAAAAAAAATACCCTTATTTAGAAAATTATTCAGAGTGGTACATAAAGCATGCTGCTTAAGTGTATTTCATAGTGTTATTGCAACAGAAGTACACATCTGAATGCATTCATGAAAGATCACAATTATTCATCTTATGATCTTTCAATCTGTCTCTTTTTAGGGCATGTTGTTGCTGACATTGCTTTAATAGCTTTACCATATCCAAACTCCACATGCCCACCTCCCTGTCCCTTCAAAATTCCCATTTAACCAGGGTTCTCATTTTATCAATCACATTTTGTAATAGAAGTCAGGTTTGTGTGTCCCTAGTGGCTAAGCATTTCCATCCCTATATCAAGAATTAAGCATCTCCTGAGAAGGAAAGAGAGGTCAAGTGCTGTAATAAACTGGATTCCATCAAGAATGTGAAAAAAATGCTGCTCTGACCAAAGCTAAATGGAAGTATAGCTGGTTTGAGATGTGATCTGAAAGTATAATGAATCAGTTGAAGCTATTGCTAGAGTTTATGTCCACTGTAGTTGATTCTTCCTCACTCCCTCTGACACTGCTATTTACTCTGAATCGCACTGAAAACTCTTTATACATACATGATGTATTCAGAGAACCAGGGCCACAGCCAGTTTCAGGAGCCATAATTCCATAACATGTAGTTATGCCTTTGAACTCTGTACTTTAAAACAATAATAAACCAGCGGGGATGAAATCTGACTGAGGAATAAGCATAGAATAGGTATAAGCAGGCGGATATTGAATAAGAAAATAGTTTCACTGGACTTCTAGTCCAGAAGGAAAAGTGACTGAGGAATTTGTCAGCCGGTGCCTGTAGTTCAATAGGTGAAATGTTTGCCCCATTAATAGCACTGGGAAGTCTCTTATTGATTTCAGCGGAAATGGTATTTTCTCCATACTTGATAGCATACCACAGCCATTTTTTTCCATTTTGTATATTAAATTACAAGAGGAATGAAATACAGGAGAACAAAGGGCTTCAGTATTTTGCAGAAACACAATGCTGTCTGTATTGTCTTGCTGTAATATTTATTTTCTTCTTTTTTTTTCCAAGAATTTGCAGATTTTTTAATGATTTTTTTTTTTAAATGGGCTCCTCAGATCTTCTGAATAACCAACTGAATGACTGAGATGAATAAATTCTTGATATTTATTCTGATCACAATATATATTATTTGAAGCAAAAACTATTTTTGTTTTAAATCCAGTGAGATGTAAGATATTATTGTATGTTACTACATTCAGCTCTGTGGCCCCCAGCATTAGAAGGACATGGACTGTTAGGGCAGGTCCAGACCACAGGGACAGTCAGAGGGCTGGAACACCTCTCTGTGAAGAGAGGCTGAGAACACTGATGTTGTTTAGTCTGGTAAAGACTCTGAGGAGACCTCATTGTCACCCTACAGTCCATGAAGGGAACCTGAAGGAAAGCTAGAGAGGTACTGTTTACATGGCCACGTTGGAAAATGGGCAATAGTTTTAAACCAAATGAGACTAGATGTAGATTAGATTTCCGGAAGATTTTTTTTTTTTATTCAAAGAGCACTGAGGCCCAGCACAGCCACCCAGAGAAGGTGTGGATGCCCTCTTCCTGAAGACACTGAAGGCCATATTGGATGGGGCCCTGGGCAACCTGGCTTGGCCGGAGATGTCCCTGCCCATGGCAGGAGGTGGGAATTGAGTGAGCTGTAAGGTCCCTTCCAGCCTAAGCCATTTTTACTTCTGATGGAATAATGTTGACTGTGATCGTTAAAAATTTGTTATTAAAATATTGCTTCATGTGCAAACCGCAGTAATTGTGGCTGAGGAGAAATCAGGATTTTATCGTTACTTATTTACATTACCAGTAGTTTGGAAAAGATGATGTATGGAATTCCATGTAAATTAATACAGGTAAATTTATCCTTAAATTGTGAAGATGGCACATCAACTGTAAATACCGATGAGAAATTTCTTGAATTTCGAAAAAAATCCTTGAATAACTTATATTCCTATTCTTTCTTATGAAGATCACGTCTGAAAATATGACTTGCTAATCTCATATTACTTCTGAACTGCTTTTCCTAAGTCTACTACTTCTTGTATACTGACAGGAAGTATGCTTACTTTTTCCAGTTATATCAAATGAAAATGTCAGAGCTACTATATGCACTTGCAAGCCTCATCTCTGTTGTGTTGTACAGCTATAAAATAAAGACAATCCAGGGCATTATTATGATTGCCATCCATTTCAGATTTTCAAAAGTGCTGGAGATGATTGCTGGGTATTACTATACAGCGATATGTTGTCCTCTCAAAATAGTGGTTATTGATGTACTGAGAGCCTTTGGAAATACCCACAAGTATTTTGGCCTGTGTAGTGCTCTACCTACCTGAATTATTAGATAAAATATATATATTTGGAAGTTTTCTTTTCTAGAAGAAATTTTCTTGCCTAATACTAAAGAGAACTTCCTTACATATCTTCACAAAAGGCAGAAACGATCATTAGTATGCGTAATGTGCTGTGCGTGAGTTCTCTTAATCAGGCCAGGTAAAACTTCAGCTGATGTTTTCCTGCTGATCGTGAATATTAATTTCTCAGAATGTCCCAACAATGCTGAAATATATATCTTCTAGTGAAAAATATTTTCTTGTCAAAACTTTCAGTCAACAGTTTAATTACCATTACTTTATGTATTTTACTTATTGTGTATTTTATGCAAAAAATATTGAATCTTAGGTCACAGTTTTCACTTTCCTTTCCCTGAACATACAAGGAAAAACTTCTCAGGAATAACACTTTTACCTCAAAGATGGACACGATTTTTAGAATGAATGCCAAGACAAAATCAATTTTATTTTAATAATATTTATACGGAAGTTAATAAGATTTTATATATATATATATAATAAGAATATATATATATTTATATATATATATATAAAATAAGAATATATATATATTTTTTTAGACATAGTACAAATGCAGTTGTAAAAGATGCATTTTAAGATTTCTAGACAAAACAAAATATTAAATGTAAAATTTTGTTCCAGAAGTTTGCAGCTCTTCTCTACAGTCACTCTTTCACATCCATAAATCACAGACTAACATCTACTTAGGAGTGTAAGTGTGAATAACAATAATAAACTTAAATGGAATAGATTGAGAATATTAACTTCTGTAATATTTTCTCTCAGGAAAATAGGAAAATAATACAGATGTCAAGTTGCACTGTCTAAAATAATTCTATTTTCTGGGGAAAAAAAAAAAAAAACGGTGTTCTAAAATCAAGGCTGGTATAGTCCAGCAACCTTTGTCTTTCAGAAAATGTTGAACTCAGTTCCATTTGCCCATATATCGTGCTTTTTTATTCCTGAAAGAGACAATATGGGAAAGTGACCTTTTGAAGTTCAACAAAGCAATAAGTTGAAATCCACGTTTCCTGTGTTGTGTGTATGAGACACGAGGATTGAGTATGTGATGCAGACATATGAGAGGAACAGTGAGATTTCACTATGGACCTGCTTTTGCAAAACTGCCATTAGACAGGAAATTAGTATACATGATGGAGATAGATTTACATTTCCTTAGCTCCAAGTTGCTCGTTTGGATTATGCTTTATGAAATGGTGGAAAAATTCTTGAAGTTAAGAGTCTACAAAACGTCACGCTATGCATCTGTTTGGGAGCCATATGGGAGCTTATCACCACAGCTGTACGAATTGTGATGTGAGGCTGGGGAGAAAGGCAATGCATGTAGATCACGGGCGCACTCAGTCTGCTCGTACCTCAAGTGTGTGTGTGAATGTACCAGAGCTCCCAGCATGTACGTGCTTGTGTCTTTTGGACACCAACATTTCTGTCTGTGTAAAAGGCTTGCAGTAGCGTCATGATTTAGGTGTTTGTTCTTGGACTGATTCCTGCTTTTATTCACTGGAAATGCAATCAGTTTCTCAGAATTTTGTCTTGTCTTCCTTTAAATGTCCAACTGATGTAATGAAGATGTAAAGTAAGTCTTAAATGTAATTTCTGTGGCACTTATAAGAAAAAAATTCTGAAATCCCATTTTAGAGCTTTAAAACTAATCCCTCCATTACAAACTCATGCAGGCGTGATCTCACCTTTTGGCTTAAAAATCATTTCATCTTGCCAAAGAGTGTTGCTGCTCCTCACCTTTTAAATGTAATTTGATCTTCTCATGCAGCTTTAACAATAAGATTTTGTGATGGACTGAAGGCAATCACAGAAAATAACAACTTGGCACAAGGGAATGTAGAATGACTGATAATTTTACAGGAAAAAAATATGCAATTACATGGCTTCCAAGTCTGTCCTTGCTTAAAACATGTAAGCAGAACAAAGTTTTTAATTTTTTTTTGTTTTCTTTCCCTATTTCTTAATCTTCCATAGTGAGCACTTATTCATTATCTATTTGCTAATAATTTTACCCTCATGAGAAGATATGGCAGATTTTCATATAGCAGGCTTGTTTCCAAATATTTCTTCAAGGGGTGCAAAAATCTCTTCCAGACCTCCCCCCCTTTTTGGCCAATGCTTCTTCACATAGCTAAGAACCTAGGACCTACACCAAATGCTAGATCCTTTTTCTATATCTCCAACTAATTTAAACCTAACTCAGTAGAATCATTACTGCAGTTCACAACTCAGTTACTAGTCCTTAGTCCTTGGTACGTGACTGTCTCTTTTAAGGTAAAGGAAGCAGTAAAGAGGCTCTCTAAATTATTTAGGGCAATATATGTGTAATGAGAAAAACTGCGTCACTTAGCAACTGCTACTGACATTATATTTAATGATTATAGTGTTTTAGCACTGTAGCTGGTACTTGTCAATTCACTTCTGTTCCAAAAGTAAGTACCTTTGGGCAATTAGGTTTTAGATGTGAAACGCATCATGGCAGTGAAGAAGACAGCTCCCCATACCATCAGTGCCCTGGAAGATATAAAACTGTGATGAGCTCTGAAAAATACATCTGAGTTTCTGAGAAAAGTGTGTTTAATGGAGCTATATACAGAGTACTCACCAATATGTGATAAACTGGTACAGTCTTTAGAATTCATATTTCTAGCAAAAGTAAAAAATTCAGTATATAAACAGGAAAGAAAGAAAAAAAAAGGAAAAAAAGATAGAAACCCTGTTGTTGTTGTTGTTGTTGTTTTTATGTGTGCCACTCACTTGTTTATTAGCAGAAATTTATAAGTGAAGAATTTTTTCCTGATTGTATTCATCATTCAAATTATATATTTAAACTCACTTCTTTGGATCAGTATCAAGGAATATCACTTTAAAAAGTATAAATCAATTCAAAATTTGCCTCTGCAATCTTGAGCCAAGATGGAATTTATAATGTTCCAACTTTCAGCCTGCACAACTATTAGCATTAATTGCTTCCTGAGAATACTGCAAACAGGGCATATTAAGATTTCTTTTCTCCTTAGTAGAACTCTAACACCATCATTATGGAAAGTTGATATAAATTTTGTTGTTCAGTGGGCAGAATTCTAAAGTATTTCAATTCAAGTAAGTGTACTACAAGCTGTGTTCAGACTGCTAAGCACCTTTAATATTCCATGCATGTAGGAATATTTTTCCTCATTCTTTTCTCTAGTACTATAATGCTAAATCCAATCTGTAAAATAAAATTGTCAAATAACCCTTCCAGACAAAAAGATGTTAACTATACAAGATAGTGAGGAAATACAAAAGTTTTCATCTAGAATTCATATATAAAAGGGAATCAAAATATTATCACCCCAGCAAAGTATCTTTTGAGTTACACTATATAAAAGGTACTGAAAAACCAGAAAGAAAATTTCATTGTTTGATGCGAAAAAAATAAATGACTGTAGTAATGCTGTGGCATTTTATATAGATCAATTTCTGTGATCATATCTGATACAAGAGTCACACAAGATTCATTTTAAGCACTCTACTATATGATCTAGAAAACAAAACTAATGAGAAAGCAGCAATTGCAAATGCTTGGTGGTATGTTGTGTCAGTAAGCATGTGCTTAAAAATCACCTTATTAAGGCCCTCTGAATTGCTAATCCAGTCCTGGTAAAGAAATGTCATCCCTGTCCAAAACTTCATCGTCACTGGCTACACTGGCTAGTTCTAACTCCAAATGAATGGGATTTTCAGCAGGTTTGAGAAGTTAACACATTTCCTAAGAAGGACTGGAATGAATTCCAGAGCTGAAATTATTCCCACAGAAAGACTTGCCAGGATACAGGCCATGTGCCAAGAGAACTAGAGTGAGATATCCTCTGCTATTGCGTTGTCACAAGTAGATAGAGGTGGTCTTGCTGGCATGCAGCTTCCAAGCCGCTCACATTTTTACATTTTTCACCAACAACACACTGCGCTTCACCCACTATTGAACAGCCAACTAAGGAGCAATCTGTTCTTAATGTGTGGGTCACAGTTTTCTAAATTACCTTGTTTCTGTACTTACACAAAACACAACCTTCTGAGGTGTAGTAATAACACAGATTTGATATTATCTATCATAGCTGCTGGAAAAAGCATAACACCTGAGAAAAAAACCTTGTTTTTCTCTTTGGAAGATTTACCAGCATCTGAAACTTTCTTCCCCTGTCACTCATGCCAAATTACTGCCTCATCTGGCAAACCTCAACTGAGTCACACGGTCCTTCAGATGTGCTAGTTGTTCTCCCAGATCTACCAATATCCCTTCCATTTTCTCAGCATATGTACATAGGTCATTCTTCTCCACATCTATTTCTTGGTCTGAGTGATGATAGTCAAGAGAGGGAATATTATTAACAGTCTGTGAACACTCTCCTGCTGCTTTTTTTTCCCCTAACATTCATGTACCCATCCCTATGGGAAGAGAACTTTGTGATTCAAGACTGACATTTCTTTTAGCAGAGAAGTAGCTTTTTTTCCCCTTTGGATTCTCAGCAATAAATGACTGAAAATTTAGATATTCCTGGGCATTCGTATTCAAGTGCACTGTGTAGGGTCTAAAGTGCAATGCTGATGATAATAACGGTCATTAACAGTATTACTGTAATCATAATGTTATATTCTTACAAATTCATCTGTACCTTTAATAAATTTGAAGGAATAATTAAAAGTCACTTTCATATAGATGAGTGCTTTAAGAACAAGTCTTCTGAACATTTGATTCCTTGTTTTATTAAATGAAAAGTTGAAAGTAATTAAAGAAACTCATAAGAATTTCTGCTTCTCCTTAAAAAGGTTTCAAGACAAAGAGCTATTTCCTGTCCCTAAAATCTTTTTCTATCTCTGTATCCATATCTCTGTATCCAATCTAATCTTCTGGAATAGTTGCTATATTATATTTCTATGCTATACTATAATTCACATAATATTTAGGAAAGACTTATAATATTAATTACTATGGCTGGAATGTTGTTTGCAGATTTGGCAGGAGTTGTAATTATGTATTGCTGTATGTTTGCTCTAGATGGTACTCTTAAGGAATTTAACAAATTAATAAATCGCATGCCTAATAGCTAAGGGGAGGTGTGGAAAGAACCATCTCAAGATGAAGGAGCTAGCAAGCAATACTGAATGTCACCACGTCCTGAAATCAACCTATCCTTTCTCTATTGGTCAGTAGAAGCTCAATGCTGAAATATCAAACCTGTTTGTTTGACACTGAACATTGGAGGGAGTCACCCAAAGATTTTGGTATTTCATTAGGAACAGATGGTCCATCAGCAGCCAGGAAGGTGGCTGCTTTCTTGTGGCATTTGCTGTCAGGGCTTATACTGCAATTCTGGCCATTTTATTTGATACTATGGTATTTCTGAATGTTGAGAAAGCACCAGGTGTTGCACAAAAACACTGCCTAGCTATGAGAAATGCTTTCAAAGTCGTAGTAATTTTCTTAAATTCAAACGGATATACTGCAGTGTGTCTCTGGAGATGTGTTAATCCATCCTTCTAATGTCTGAGAAACACATTTTGTCATGTTAACATTGTTTGCTAGGCTAAAGGTACAGATCAATTGGGCAGTCTATCTAACTACCTATCCATCTGTTTTATCAATCTAAATTTTGTGAGTGGACTGAGGTGGACTTTTACACATGTTCTCTTCCACTTAGAATGAATACTTTTAATAATCTGAAATATTCTGTCATACATTCCCTGTGCAGTATGTTCCCATTTCCCAAGAATTTCTATAGTATTCAAATTTATTTTATATTCTGACACGTGTTCAATAATGCTAATTAGTAGTTACAGGTTAGGAGCAAAATCTTTCTTTTATATATGAGAACACGAAAAGAATCTTTTAAAAAGTAAAGCATTATTTTTCTATTCTCTTCCATTACCCTGTACCACTGATTTGCAAAACTAGCCAGAGCTGCACAGTGAGAGGCAGTGCCAGTGACAGTGGTGGGGGAAAAATGCCTTCTCTGGATCAGAGAGTCATGAATGGTTTCGAAATAATGCAATCAATAACCAGCCATGAGAAAAAAAAATCATTTGAAAGTTAAATGAAAAGCATAGGTGAAAATGTAAGGGAGAAAAGAAGTGGAGTGAATAAGAGGATTGGTCTTTCCTATAGCCAAATATAGGGAAAAGAGGGTGTGGATACAGAACAGGGTGTTATCAATCCAATTTTTAAGGGGCTTTAACTAATGGTATTTTCATACTGTTTTGGCAGGGGCAATGGAATGGGTCCTTTTAGCCCAGGGAGTGTTTGAAATAAGTTTCCCCTGAAGAGCAATGTATATCCCAGGCCACTTTGGAAGTAAGCAGTTCTGAATTCTGAATATAAAACATTCTTTATTAAACAAAAACCAATGGAAAATCCTTCTGGGCCTGGTGCTTTTCCAGTTTTAACATTTGTGACTATTGTATCAAGTTTTCTGCCTTCCAAAGACTTCTTTCATTAAGTAAAAGAAGAAATAATAAAATTGCAAACATCTGCACCAATAGCTGAGTGTGGCATAAAACTTCTGAAGTCAGGCATTGACAGTCAATGCAGCGTTACTCCTTTCTACAATAACAACCATTTTTACTGGACAGGTTTTTTGGATAAGCATCTAAAACAGCGACTTGTTAGGCCCAACGCCACATTTCTCCCAAAAACTCTTTGAGAAATATAGGGCCAATTTTGGTCTTTGCTTTTGTATCTCATTGACTTCAGATGTACACATTAATAAAGATCTATAGTTCCTACAAGTAAAAAACCACAATGTTTATCATAATCAACAGGTTTGATTTCTGCTACTTTGTCATTTTACCACTTACATAATAAGAGTAGTCACAAAAACACACCAACTAATAAAAATGCATTGCTTGCCAACAAAATATTAAAGAAGAGTCTGTCAAAGCTCTCTGAAAATATAAATAAATAAAAGTAAAAGCTGTGAAATTGCAGGGTGTATACTACCAGTGCAGAGACTGGGGGTACATTAGCTTACTAAGTCAGAGCAAACAGAGCACATCTGAAAAGCCTAACTTTTCTGTAGCACAAGGTCTTTGAAAATAAACTCAAAGTCATTCTTGTTTTGAGCTAGTTCCTGAAAATCGACAAAGTTATTTGGGTCACTGCAGATAGACGGCATTGCAGAAAAGGAAGAGACCCTTATGTGTAGAGCTACGTAACCTTGAAATAGAAGGTAGGCTCAGACCTCCACAGCAGACTGCCTCATGTATCTGTGTCATGGGGAGAGGCACTACCTTTATTGCAGTGCAAACTGAGTACTTCATTTAGATCACCGGCATAGATAAGCACCATGTGGCATTCAGATTTGAAAAAAAGGTGCAGGTAAATAAGATCATTACTAAAAATGTTGTTACTAAAAAACAAGAGCTTATATCTAACCTCAGTGAACTGGCTTATGCTCTCAATTAACTTCCTATCTTCCTATCCACAATTGTTTATTTGGTTGAATTTTTTTTCTCGTTTCTTTTTAATCTAAGTGGGAACCTCACTTCTTTTGCCTTGGTATGACACAATCCTGTGCCACGGCTTCAATTCAGGTTCTTTGCAGCATGCATCTCCCTCATGCCAAGCTCCTGAAGCATGGCCATTTCAATAGTCTAAGTGCTGATCTATTTTTTTCTTCCATTTAATTGGATTATTTAGACTCCTTCCATTCCAGAGGGCATACTGAACTGTTGGGATCATTGATCACTAGCAAAGAGACAGACCATGTGTAGTTACTTAGCACTGAGCTGAAAAGCCAACATAATTCAAGTCAGATTTTTCAGTGAGCAGACTGAGCAGGGTGCTGTAGCAATAAAATGGAAAGAAACGTTTCCAGAGCTCCACTGGAGAGCAGTGCCGAACCGGCTGCCTCGGCTGTGCCAACAGAAGATCACTGCCCAAAGCAGTGCCTTGTGTAGCTTCTGCCTCCCAGCTCCTCCCTGGACTTACTCAACAGCAGGTTTTGACAGTTTCACACATTCAAGAATATGATTCTTGCTCTTCCCAATTTACAAGCTACTGAGATGTTATTCTCCTTGTATAGTATCTGGAATGGAAAAGAGAACTGAGAAAAACATTACTGAGAAAGTAAAGTTGAACATTACTTTGAAAAAAAAAAAAAAAAAGGAGGTACAAGCAGAAGTAGACAATTGACAGCCCGTAGTTCTTAGACTGATTCTGGTGTACAAGCAAGTCACATTCAGCTTTTCATCCCCGGTACCATGTAAGATACTCGAAATTGATTTTTTACAGAAAAAATAAATAAAAAAATCTCTTTACAAAATTTTTATGCAAACTTACAATATAAAATTGAAATACTAACCCCAGAGTAAGCTACAACATTGAGCACAGCCCTTTGATGCAACTAGGCTGCTTCACTAGACATGACCAAGTCATGAATAAATCAGCAATGTATCAAATAATATATAATAACTCCATTAACATAGAGGCCTTGGAGAAGAAATTCATGTTACTCATAAGAAGTGAGAGAATTTGAGGTCCCTGTTTGTTTGCAGTGATGCAGATAGAGAACATGATCGGGTGTAAATGGTTCCAGGAAATACACTGCAAGTTCACCAGCAGAATGCCTTCTACCCTTTCTACTAGGAGAAAACAGGCAGCATTTTTAAAAATTTGGAAATCTTTCAAACATTAAAGAAAAAGGTGCCATGGCGTCAGTAGTAGAGCTGGATATTGTAGAGCTTAATCCAAACAATATTCATTCAGAACAGGAAAGAGCTAAGTCTATTAGGAGAGTGTTAGTGATTTATTTGCTTTTTTATGGAGTCATGTAGTGGGTAAAGGCAGCTAATCTTGTTGGACTCCATTAAGGAAGTCTCCTCCTGCAGAAAGCCATGCACACCCACCTGGGCTTCACAAGCAACGAGTGGGAATTTCACATGATGTTCACAGTCTATTTGCATGGGTGTGGAACCAGACTTGCATTAATAATACCTGTATCAAGGGCCTAAAAAATCCTGATCACATCATTAGACATGCTCCCTGGACATTTTTTCTGCATCAAAAATATTTCCCAACTACGTCCTTTATTATTGTCACATCCACAATGTTTTCAATAATAGCTTTATACTACAGCTGAAATCTGAGGGGGAATGTTAATTTTTTAATTATTCTTTTTCTTCCCACATGAGGAAAATGAAGATTTTTAAATATATCTAACAGTACCTAACTTCCAGAGATAGATACTACTCTCAAACCTTGGAGGTTCAAGGTGTAGGTCTCTTCCAACTCAGGATGTTCTATGATTCTCTGAATCTTCAGAAGAGCTGTCACGGGAGGACAACAGGCAGGATTTCCACCAGAGAGGAAGTAAAGGCTGGATTAATTTTGTCACCATTTGACTCCACTTAAGGAGACCTAGAGTGCCAATTCTCGCAACACAGGAATTCCATTGAAAGCGTTGTACATATCCAAAAACTTGACATCACCAAACTAGTAATTAGAAGCTATAGACCTGTGGGATAGGTTTGTCCATGTCAAGGTCCTTTCAGGTCTCAGAGAAAGGCTTGTACTGCAAGATAAATGCTTTCTTTCCGAGTTTGCTCTTTCTTTTTCCAGCCCAGAGAGGCTGCGTTTAAATTGTGAAAGCACACTGTGAGATTATCAAGGAGAGGATGGCTGCATGCCAGCAAGCACATCTCCATCTCTGGAAGATAAAAGTAGGCTCTTCCAGTGGCCAAGTCACTCTAAGAGGTAAAAGCCAGAGCTGGTTCCTATCTCTGACACTGCATCAGATGCAGGCGGGGCTCCAAATGTCCCTCTCCATTATGTTGGTGCCTGTGCTGCAGGCAGCTCAGCTACAGGACCACGGCCCTTTCTGGGTCCCCCAGGTGCCAACTTGTTAGTGAAACCCACACATCCCTGCAGTATATTTGGGATGTGTTAATGCAGCCTCACAGGAACTCAGCTCCCCTAAAGTTTGGATGAATGAAAAAAAATGTTTGGCAGCATTCAAGTAATACATTAATGAAGCCCTTTGAAATGGGAATTCCAGTATAATTCAGCATGATTTTAAATACTCTAAAATGTGTAATCCTAAATGGCAAAGGGAATTGTATGCTGTAGTTTGTGATAAATGTTCTGTGCAATGTACTGGTTTGTGCTGCCCCACTTACCCAATGCTCAGTGGAATTAAGTAGTTAAATTTATGTGCATGGTACTGAAACTGTAATTCTGAGTGTCAAC
Source organism: Perdix hodgsoniae (assembly GCA_035772895.1). Classification (NCBI taxonomy): domain Eukaryota; kingdom Metazoa; phylum Chordata; class Aves; order Galliformes; family Phasianidae; genus Perdix; species Perdix hodgsoniae. The sequence goes on from JAPSGF010000015.1 coordinate 7,282,789, forward strand.
CTCAAGCCTACTTTCTACTAAAGCATAATAAAAATACCAGTGGAAAAACTTTCCCAAACCTCAGACTGGAAAAAGGACTGCCAGTTAAGCAGAAAATATAAAACACCTCTGGTTCTCCTGACCAACCTGTCAGAGCCCAATCTGTTGTGGCACAGCAAAAGCACAGCGGGGAAGGGGTCGTCGTCTCATTTTGACAGAGGTGAGAGTCTGGGCACAGAGAGCCTGCCTGCCCTGCTAACTGAGTGGCTTTTCTGTGAGCGGAGGTGGGACACGAGGGCTTTCTGCCTCCTGGGAGGTCCCACATTGCCCACCATCCTTCTTCCTGGTGCAGAAGTTCTTTTAATTCCCCTTTAGACTCTGGACTGTGAATGTACTTGCTCGTCCTTAATGTACAAAGGACAGTACCAACTGCAGCGTACAGCTTTCCCTAAGTTTGTGCTTTGGGGTTTCTGATGCTTTGGTGAAACTTCTTATAATCTCCTGTGGTAAGGAGAAGGTGAAAAAGGTTGAGTAGGTGCCTGCTGCCTCACACAGCCAGCCTTGCACAGGGCAGCACTAGCTGACCTCCATTTCCTCAGCCACTATGTGTGGATTCCTTGTGTGACCTGGAGGAGCAGCAGCAGGAATAAGCCTCAAAGCACGAGCCCTCCTGCAAAACCCATCTGTAGGGAACCTGAACATCCCCCTCTCCTTTTGAACAAGAAAGTCTCACTAATTGCTGTCCTAAATGAGAGAAAGAGCCACATCTGTCAGAGTAGGTGTGGCAGGTCATCTCAGGTCTTCCTGCACCCAGCTGTGGCTGCATCTTGAGTACTGTGCTCAATTCTGGGTTCCTCACTAAAGAAAGACCTTTAGAAGCATGTTCAGAGAAGGGCAATGAGTCTGTGAGGGTTCTAGAGCACAATTCTTATGGGAAGCATCTGGAGGAACTGAGATTGTTCAGTCTAGAGAAGAAGAGGCTCGGGGGAGACCCTTATAGCTCTCTGGAACTGCCTGAAGGGAGGCTGTGCTGAGGTGGGGTTAACCTCTTCTCCCACACAACAGCATTGGGATGAGAGGGAATGGTCTTAACTTGCACTAGGGGAGGTTCAGGTTGGGTGTTAGGAAAAACTTCATCTCAAAAAGAGTTCTGGGGTCCAGGAGCAGACTGCTCAGGGAGGTGGTGGAGTCATCATAAAGAAATGCGTAGGTGTGGTACTTGGGGATGTGATTTATTGGACAATATTGGTGGTAAGGGGGTGGTTAGACTAGATGATTTTAGAGGTCTTTTCCAACATTAATGACTATGATTCTGATTAGTAGTCTTCAGTGCTGAGACAGTAAAGGAAAAATCTGGAGTGGGGAGCACCTTTTGTTTTCACACAGCAGCTTAGTATTCCTTTTCTTCAGGAAGCTACCAGCATGGGAAGAAAGTGTTACACACAAAGCCCACAGCTCCAAGCTCCTTAGGGAGAGACTGTGGAGGTGAGTTAGTGCTTATGGAATAACTCCACTTGTGTTAGATCGGGGGAGTATGCTACTCCTGAGTCAGAGACACAGGAGATGAAAGATTGGAGAATGCAGATCTGATGTGAGAGGCCCTGACTGAGGATTTGTGGAAAATGTGTGAGTTTAAGGAGGCAACGTATTTATCAGTGGGTATGCCTTCCACTTTTTAAGGTGCCTTTCCATGTGGCTGTCCCAATTTCCATCTGACTGTGTAAGTTTGTGTAATAGATTAGTAAGTTTTCTGACTACATAAATTCTAGAGGTTCTCTGCAAAATATTGAGCAAATAAATGCATGTGTTATGTATACTGAAGTATAACTTGAGTGCTAATAAATGCAGTTGTATGCAGGGCAAGTAGTCTCTTACACGTAACTTGTTTGCCTGGCACCTCCAATCTATGTTTTCTCCTTTTATTGAGAAACTTTGGTTGAGCTTCAAGTTAATGATGAACAATTGCAGTACAATTTTAGCAGACCTTAGTTTTCATGGAAAACTAGTGTTGTAAAGAGTAGAACTGGTGTAATGATTGCTGTAAGACTTCATATAAAATACGGGGAAAGAGAGACATTTGCATTATTTAAGCAGCTCTTGCTGAAATAAAGCCTCATGAGTGTGTTTGTGTGGTAGGCCCCTGGGATGCCTCTAGCCTCCAGCTAGGAGCCTGAGATGTATCAACACATCAAAATGGTGAGCGTGTTTTCCTTTCCCTGCTGCCTCACTGTTTTCAGTTTCCTCAAAAGCAGTGACTCCTTAGTTCTGCTTTTACTGTAGTCTGTTCTTTGCTTTTACTTCTTCAACTGGGTCAGATGCAGTGTCTTTCATTTTCCTTTTTTTTTTTTAAATCAACAATAACAACAAAAATGTATTACTTTCATACTTCAAATTATTAGCAAATCTGTTTGTTTGTATTTGACTAAGGCAGTCTCAGACTGCTTTTGGTCTCTGTTCATAGCTCAAATATGTGAGGCAGAGTGTTTAATGTGTGTGTGAAACTAAAGCTTATGCTGAAAAAGCATTTTAAAAACACAAAACACTTTTTTTTCCTCCCCTCTCCTGTTTCACAAAGCAATTGAGGACTTGAGGCAATGTGTATTAAAATCTACTGATTCAAATAGGCCCAGGAATTTTTTGAAGGTGTACTTAATTCCTTTTCCAATATCTCAGGAGCTAAACAAGATTTGTTATTTCAGTGGTTCTGGTTTTCCAGATCTGGAATAAAAAGTTGCAACAGTCAATCCACTGAAAAGGTTCTCCAAAGCTTATAACTGAGGATTATGTATTTTGTTTTTTTGATTTCTCAACTGAAATACAGAAATATTTTGCATTAACTTTAAAAAAATGAATAGATAAATAAAATAAAATCATGTCATGTTGAGTCTTTCTACGAAGTTTTTTTTCAAACTTTTTGTGTTCCTGAATTTGAATGTGAGATTGCTGGTGACTTGCATCCAAACTGAAAACAGGGCATTCTGTATAAAACATAAAATGTTTTGCATTGTCAACACCCAAATACTTAAACTTTGAGATACCACAACAACTTCTGTGCCAATGTGGTGCAGTGAAAGCACAATCATGAACAGGAAAAAATAAACAGGAAAAAAAAAAAAAAAGCCAAGGGGGCAAATGTAAATTTGACTGTTTGAGGAGAAGAACAAAGGAGGCTGTAACATGTTCGATCAGAATGATGGATTCTGACACATCAAGAGGGCAAAGCGCCTTCTGGCAGGCAAGTTTTCTCTTGCTCCTTCTTACTATGTTTTTTCTTGCCAAGTTCCCACAGGTATCTTTTAGAGTAACAGTACATACTTGGAAAGATTAAAAAAAGCAAGGGAAATTTTCTGCACTGACAGGCTCCTCTGCTGGCACCAAAAGGATGATATACCTCTTGTCTTGTTTTCGTTAAGTTTAAATAAATAAAAATGCACAAACAGGAAAAAATACTGCTACTGCTTAAAGAAATGTTAGTGTTGATGCCAGAGGAAGAAGGCAGATACTACCCAAAAAGAAAATAATGATGATTTGAAGACAGCTATGGTATCCTCCAGTCTGGCACATCCATAGCTGGTTCTGACCCAGCCTTGGCCTCGAGTCACAGAATCGTGGAATTGTAAGGGCTGGAAGGGAACCTCCAGAGATTGAGTCCAACCCCCCCCCTCCCACCTTCATTCCCCACTAAAGACAGGTCTCACAGAATGGCCAGAGTTGGAAGGGACCTCAAGGATCATGAATCTCCAACCCCCCGCCACATGCAGGGCCACCAACCTCCCCATTTAATACTAGACCAGGCTGCCCAGGGCCCCATCCAATCTGGCCTTGAACACCTCCAGGGACAGGGCACCCACAGCCTCTCTGGGCAGCCTGTTCCAGCACCTCACCTGTAAAGAGTTTCCCCTGACATCCAACCTAAATCTTCCCTCCCTCAACTCAAAACCATTTCCTTTGTCCTGCCGTCCTCTACCCGTTCAAAGAGTTGATTCCCTCCTGTTCGTAGGCTCCCTTTAGGTACTGAAAGGCTGCAATGAGGTCACCCTGCAGCCTTCTTTCCTCCAGGCTGAATGAAGCCAGCTCCCTCAGCCTGTCTTCATAGGGGAGATGCTCCAGTCTTCGTAGCTCTCCTCTGGACCCTGTCCAACAGCTCCCTGTCTTTCCTGTACTGGAGGCTCCAGACCTGGACACAGTACTGCAGATGGGGCCTCACAAGAGCAGAAGAGAGGGGGCACAGAATAGAGGGGAGGACAATCACCTCCCTGCCCCTGCTGGCCACACCTCTCCTGATGGAGCCCAGAATACCATTTGCCTTCCGAGCTGCAAGAGAACACTGCTGACTCATGTTAAGTTTTTCATCCATCAGGACCCCCAGGTCCTTCTCCAAAGGGCTGATCTCAAGGACCGCTCCTTCCAGTCTGTATGGATGCCTGGGATTCCTCCAGCCCAAGTGCAAAACTCTGCACTTTGCTGTGTTGGACTTCATCAGGTTTGCCCAGGCCCACCTTTCTAGTCTCTCAAGTTCTCTCTGAATGGCATCCCTTCCTTCCACTGTGTCAACAGCACCACTCAGCTTGGTGTCATCAGCAAACTTGCTGAGGGTGCACTCCATTCCGTCACTGGTGTCATTGATAAAGATGTTAAAGAGCACCGGTCCCAAGACAGTCCCAAGACACGGTTTCTGTGGTCCTCCTTGCTCCCTTTCTTGTAAACGGGAGTGATGTGGCCCTTCCTCCAGTCATCTGCGACCTCACCTGACAGACATGACTTTTCAAATATGATGGAGATCATCTCGCCTTGTGTCACCTTTATATAGTCTTTCTTTAAGCCCTTTGCATCAGGGAAATCCTCATTCAGCAAAGCCTCTGGGATCCTTTAGCAAATCCTTTAGTCCCATTGCAATCATTCAGTTAAAGCTAAGCATTTGGGGCTGTCCTGTCGCACTGAGGTCAGAGGAATAACGGATTTCCAACAGGAAGGGCAGCCCCTCCTTCATTCTGAAAACAGTGCTGTGAACAATGCTGTTTTTCCCTTTGCATTTGGTATTATTTCTCAGTGCTAGCAATGTGAGTGGTACTTTCACAGCAACAGTCTCAGGAAAAGTAAATATACATGCCAAATGCAGTCTGACATTAATTTTTTTTTTCTTCCCACCACGCTCACCCCAATACAAGCTGTCAAGAGAAAGAAATGTTGAGGTTAGAGTCAGAGAAGACCCCCTACTTTTTTATTTTATTTTATTTTATTTTATTTTGGAAGTGGGTGACAGTGGCTCTTATAGAGTTATTCACCAAACTGCTCTGACAACAATTCTGTTTTGACAGCCTTCAAAACACTTTTCCAAAGCATGATTGTGTTTTTATTTAGTTTTTACCTTAATAGAAATTCTTGGTGGCAAGTATACTTGCATACTATTTTAGGTAATGCCATTAGATAGCGCAGTGACAAGTTAGCAAGCATGTAATATCCTAAGGCAAACAGATTTGTATGTTCTTTTTCAGACTGGATGATTATGTTGCACTCTCTAAAGACATTTTAGATCAGTAAGAATGTCTCCTCGGGGAATCATAGTGATAACTACTTTTGACAAGTAGTAATAACAGAAGTTTAGTCCAACCATGAAATGAAAGACTCATGCTGAAGCCGGGATTACTGCTAGTGGACTGCAGGGGCACTGTAATTGCACATCACTCGTTTTAGTGACAGCACAGCTGCCTTCACTCTGTCTATACTCATGAATTCAGAATTGCCTGTTTCATGGTATCAGGCAAAAAGCATAATATTGATTTGAGGAGATCAGTGGGAAGAAGCATTGTTTTAACTTACTAGTAGGCAAGATAAATTCCTTCTACAGAAAGCCATCACTTGAATTTCATGTTACAATTCTAAATACAGGGAAAATTCATGAATTCCTTGTGTGACTTTATTGATTGACATCACTCCCAGCAAATTAGAAACAACTTGCAGGACCTTTCAGTAGCTCCCTGAAGTGGCAGGATTCCCCAGGCAGGTGTATCATCATATTTCTGAGTGAACAATTGCAACAATGACTCTTCCTTGGCTCTTCATTGTTGTTTTTACTTTACTGAACCTTCAAAGGCTGTCATTATTACATATTGGCAGAGCTACAGAATGGTTGATAAATCTATATTCAAGTTGTGTTTAAGATCAATATTATAGCAGTTACCATGCTAAATCAATATTTACCAAGTTGCTAGCTCCTAGTGTCTGACATGCTGTAATTATTCCTCTTTTCACATATAACATAGAAACCTAATCCAATGCTCGCTGAAGTCAAGGGAGACTCATTGATCTCAGGCTTTGGATCAACCCTTGCTTCCTTTTATTTACTCATATTTGTCACAGAATTGTACAGAAAATTGTACACAACAGAGAGCCTGTTTGGTCTCTATATCATGTTGTAATGTATGTACTATGAGTTTTTGCTGGCACAGAGATGTTAAATTGCTGCTGTTGGATTTTGGGTCTATTTTGATTGTGTTATACAGACAGTGTCTGTATTAAGTAGACTGAAAAAAAAAAAGTTTAAAAAATAGCTCATCAATTCCGATGATACAGCAGTTCAAAATCAAGACATCCGAGACAGATCAAGAAGACTAATTATCAAAATAGACTTGTATAATCATTTATGCTTCCATAAATATCCTTCTATAAGGACACCTCTTTCAAAAAGTGTGTTAATTGGGGTCTGCTCATGGGAAGGACTGACTAATTGAACTGGCATGAGTCTGATAGCACGTTTTGTCATTAAAATGTTAACTTTTAAAATCAGTATTACACTGAAAACATTGTCCTTCTTTCCATTGAACTAGTCTCTCTGACACATGCCAGCTCAATTAGTAGCTTGCTTTCATGAGTAGACCTCAATTAACACTCACTTTTCTTAAAGAAATATTCCATAGTTTAAATTAGCGCATTTACATTAGAGGTAATTATACTGGTTTTGGTTGTTAGTTCCTAATTTTTACAATGATTAAATATCCTTTAATGGAAAATAACATTTGTTGATTAATTACTCAAATCATACCAAATGTTTGTAGAACATCTTCATATATGGAAGACAGAAAAGCTAAGAATATATCCATGAGTGTGGAAGCAAGAAGTTCCTAGCTTTTTTAAAATAATTTCTGGTAGGGGAGCTGTTAGGTCAGGGCTTGAAGTGGTGATGGAGCACCTGGTGAAAGGCTGTGTCTGCCCAGGGAGCACAGATTGTTTGCACCTGTGATTCCCAGCTGACCAGAAGGGGTGGGCTGAGACTGGAGCGACCCATGGCTCGTATAAAGGCCAGCCATGGAGTGGAGAGGTGTTTTTTTTGTTTGTTTGTTTGTTTTTGGACCTGGGCTGCTTCATGGGGGAGTGCTCTATTGCTAGAGGCTCCTTTTACCAGCTTGGTGAGTCTGATTCTTCTTTATGTATATGATTTGGCCTACTTGTGAATGCTTTGCCTGGTAGGACTGAAAGCCTTCCTGAAGCAGTTTCTCTCTTTGTGAGCAGAATATTTCTCCATACAATAGGATGTCCTTTGGTTATCCTTATGGTGTGTTAGACTTAATTTTTTTATGACTTGTGTAGTTGGCTTAACAATGACTTTCGAAGCAAAACTGTGTGAGGTGGCAATAAATTAAAACGCTTCCTTTATAAGATAGGTAAGTTTGTCTTCTTCTGTGAGGGCAAATACTTGAGAAGGCATGTTTATCACAATATGGATATGATGAAAATCTAATCTAAAATGTCATACTCAACAAACAAAATAAAAAACAAACCAGGGAAACAATGAGCTGGAATTAATGAAAGCCTTCTTGTTTATGAAGGAGACTATTCTCGGGTGACTGTTTAGAGAACTAGATAAGTGGCTGCAATGTTTCTATTAATGTGTTAAGAAATATGCATTGAGCTGGAGTAACCTGTACTTTAGACTCTTTTCTGCTATTGGCTTCCTGTATAATGACATGAAGTAAGCTATGCTTAAAGTTTTGTTATACTTGAGTGTTATTGCTGCTTTGAAGTAGGGCTTTTGCTTTAGAATCAAGAAAGTTTTCAGGTGAAAAAGGCTTTGATACCATAACTCATATAAACTATACAAAAGTTTTTTTTTTTATAGTTTACATTTACATTTGGAGAGGATCATTAAATTTAATACCTGTATAATGCATCATTAGTTCTTCTTATATGTCTATAGCTTGCCTTTGAAGTGTAACTTGTGGCTAGCTAGATCTATTCCTTCCCAAAAGGCATCTAGTCTTCAAGAGATACAATCCACCATTTTTCTGTGGAGTATATTGCAATGAGTAATCATTGCAGTGTTATAAAACTGTCTAATTATGCACCTGGACTTCATACGGCTTTGGTTTCTGACTTCTGAGTCTACCTAATCTTTGTTGGGAAGGGAAGGGAGGGGTTGCTCTTATTCATAAGTTATTCTTTTTCTTAAAAGAGGTATTTCACAATGTTTTTGTCCCTCTCTTAGCTAATAAGAACATTCACAGTACAGAGAGAATAAATACTGTTATTCTTGAGTCCCTCCTATTACAGATCCATGTCTTTAATCACCAAAGCGTTCTTCTTTGAAGGATATATATATCCAGTGAAAGTGTGGTTCTGTACGTGTCAATCCCCTTGTAGTAACTCTGTTCTACAGAATTGCTGCCTATCTGATATTCAGGTTTGCTGAAACTTCTTTGAAAGAGGATGAGAAACTTTGGTGGAAGTAATCAGGTTATGGTTAAGAATGATTTTTTTTTATTAGCTCTCCTCAGTGTGGCTGATGTGGAAGAGAAAAAGTTAATTCTATGTGAAGCATCTGTTGGGAGCAGACGCGTGTGCCATGTAGTACAGCATCTGACAGGAAGCCTTACTCAGAAATAATACAATCCTCTGGAGGCAAGTCCAGCAGAAATATCATCTGAGGTCACTGTGATTCCACCTCTGCTGCAGTATGCAGGCTGAGAGCCGCTTGGATCTCAGCCTTCAGAGGGAAGATGTAGGGTCACAGGAGAGCTGTGGTCATAACATCTTGTAGGGGGGTAGAAGAAATTAATCCATTTCAGGGTAAGTGTACATAGATCAATGGAGAAATTAAAAGCCAAAGAAGCAAAAAATCCTTTTCCAAACTAGCTATTTGTTTCTGCAGATAAGTAACTATATGCTGTAGAGTATCAGTCTTGAAACTAGAACTACTTAATCAGGGAAGATAGTATATGGTCTGTGGTTTTGTATGTTGGTTTATGTCCAGATGCTTCATTAACCAGTGACATGTAGGTAACAGAGTCAAATGGAAGGCTTCATATCCTTAGGCGTGTATGTGAGTCAAATTATTATCCATTAAATGATGGTAACAACAGTCTTGACACAATGCTGCAAGTGCATTAAATTCCTTACAGACTAAGGACAAAACATAGAGCCTGTTGAAGATCCTGTGGAGTTAAGCTCAGGTGAATTTCTAAACAGAGTCATATTTAAGTTGAAGAGTAAAAGTATGAATTCAGCATGGTAGTGAGACCCATTTTGAGGAAGAGTGCTTTTACTTTTGAGAAAGTACTTCAGTATTTCTCCAGCTGTTCACTCGCCTGTGGTTCAGGAGAGACTTGCTGATTTGTTTGCTCTGCCAGCACCTGAGTGTGCTTGGGACTGTAATGCTACAGGTCTCATTTCTGTGCCACCGTGGATAAAAAAGGAGTAGACACAGGAGAAAGAGCAAAAATGATAGCTGTAGATGGTATTACTGCAGGATCTAAGAAACAGCAAAATGAGAATTTATGGCCTGCCTTCTTCTCTGGGAGAGATTCTTGGCTTTGCAAGTGTATGTTATTTGATGTTCTAAGATGGAATTTATTATTCTGACTGGGGGGAACATGTTGTTAATGGAAGATCAATCTTAAGTTGGTGAGAAGGACTTAAATTCTGTTAGAAATTTGAATAGTTTATATGTGGTTATGTTACTGGCAAGAAGGTATCTTCTCACTTTTTTTTTACCTTACTGAAGGTGAATCTGTGACCCCAGATGTGATCTCCTATTCAGTAGTAGTCTTTAGCAAGGATGCAACTTAAATGACTGACAAGGTCTTTTCTCAACTGTATGATGTGAGAAGACTCTGATTTGGAAAAGTAAATCCTTTATTCAGCTAGGTGATCAAACTAAGAAATAAACAGCAATACCATCTTTAAAAGACGGAAAGCAGAGAAAAGGAGCTATACGCAGTGATGACATTAACAAAGAACTGTTTTGTTCTGAATTTAAGTCATCTTATTTCTGAGTTTAGTTGGTAAAGATTCACCTAATATTGGAATCAGTGAGAAGTGCAGTAATCCTTTGTTATTTGGACATATCATCTGAAGCTACCCACACAGAAGGCTAAGGTGAAGAGGTATCTTAGGGTTGTTTGTTTTTTTTCAAACTAAGTTTTCTTAACACTGCTCAATAGGTACTGTTAAGTTACTTAGTAATCCTAAAGTATCCAGAATGGCAACAAGTATGAGATTAAATGTGTGACCACAGGCCTCAGAGAGGAGGCCTGATAAAGCCCTGTTGTCTCGTTCAGAAGAGGTTACTACATTTTTGTATGTTTGTTTTCTAGTTCATCTTGCATCTCTTCTTGTAGTGTGACTGTAGTCCCCCATGGTTACAATGGTGTAAGAAATCTATCCAGAGAGGAGAGCAGTACTTTGTCCTAATAGTACAAACAGCTGTCTTCTAACATTGAAGCATGTAAGAAGGTTTAAAAAATAAAAAAGGTTCAGCACATGTGCAGTCAACAAATGCAGTGTGACCATTGGGTGATCCATTAGATAGCCAAAATGCACACAGCTGGAGTTTTTTGAGATGGCATTTGATATCATTGTTAGCCTTCATATAATGCAATATTTATTACAGTAAGGGAAGAAGGGAGTATTTTTAGCTGCTTCTTGAGTAACTTATCTCCATGGCAACCCCTTACTTGCCTGCACTGTTGCTGCTATATAGAATGTTGTCACATTAATAATAAATGGAACACATCTAACACATTTGGCTGCCGACTGGCTTCCAGCCACATTTCTCTTGTTCCAGTTGAAGGCTTTGCAAAGCTTAGGGTCCATAAGCAAATTTCATTCATTTTGTTTCTTAGAGAAAATTGCCTTGGATTATATTAAAACACTCAGGAGGTTTCATCAATGTATGCATTGTGTTTGTTGGGTTGGGTTTTTGTTTTTGTTTCTAGTTCCACTTCAAAATGCCAAGGAAATCTGTGAACAAATACAATTAGAAAAGCTAGAAAGCCAGCAGCTGTGGAGTAATTTTATTTGACTTGCATTTGTAGGGATAAGAAAATGGCATTTTTTAAAATTGCTTATGAGGAACCCCTGTGACTTGCTTTTGAAGAACAAAGCTTTCATTAATGGAAACTTGAAGCAAGAGCTCTCCAAGTGAGATCCTCGGCTTGCTGATCACTTACACAGGCATACTAGAAGCAGCTGCAAGTGGTCAACCCTCTTCTATTTTTTGTCTTAATATATGGATTTCAAATTTGGCAAATGCTTGTATAAAGGTGAAAATAAAAGAAAGGAACAAAAGATTTCAGCTTAAATTAGGCATATTTTTCTATAGATATTAACACTAGTGAACAATAAGGTTGCAGCTTGTTTTCAAGATCATGTTTTGAGGCTTAAATATTCCCTGCTTGGCATGAGAAACCACTTGGAGCTTTTGTTAATGGAGCTATGCAAAAGTACTTAAGTGTCGCATACTCGTATCTAAATGACTTAGTCTCCATTTCTTCTGCACATTCTTTCTCATCTCAAACTTTGATTTATTATTAACTGCATGGAAGAAAGCTACAACTGCATTTGTTTTATTACATGATCACACTGTCTCTTTACACAGCCAACCTTCAGTTTCTTTAATGCCTCAGTTGACACCTTCCATAATTCCCATGCATGCCCACAGGAATAAGGACTAAATCTTATGAAACACTTATTGCATTTTAGTTTTTGTAATTTTTAAACAATAAGTAACTGATCTTGATAATGTATATACTGATATAATTCCCAACTGTCCTCCACCTCAAATCTGAGACTTAAACAAAACAGTTGTTTCACTCGCTCATTCAGATTTTCATGACTATTCTGCTGTACGTTAAACTTAGAGGACAGATTTAACAATTACAGAATAACAGAATGGCCAGGGTTGGAAGGGACCTCGAGGATCGTGAGTCTCCAACCCCCCTGCCCCATGCAAGGCCACCAACCTCCCCATTTAATACTAGACCAGGCTGTCTAGGGCCCCATCCAATCTGGCCTTGAACACCTCTAGGGATGTGTTTATTATTATTGTTAGGTTCTTATAAAGAAATGTCAATCATAAGTCTTATGTTGTTACTCCTAGAATTCATAAATACAGGGAAGGACAGTGCTTGAATTCTCAAGCATGCAGGAACTGAACACTGCTAAAAGTGTGATTCAGAGCACTTAATGATGTAGGTCCTGGGGATTCACACTGACATCTTAGCTTTGAGTAAGACTGTTCTTCAGGAGTATATAAGTGTCGGTAGAGAAACTCCAGAAAATTTCTTGCTCTGTTGTTTCTTTCTATTCCTGCAGAATGTTGAGGTCTTCATTCAGGGATATTTATTTTTTTCATATGAAATGTATAGAAGGAGTCAATTTGCTCAAGGAAGACAAGTCCTTTTTTTTTTTTAGGAAGTGCATTAAGCAGTTCTGAAGCTCCAATTCAGTGAATACTTCATCATTAGTAGTATTTTTACTTGGAGAATTCTGCTTTAAGTAATAGTGGAAGTACCACCTTTGCAAGAAATGTGTGCAAAGAACCCACCGTTTCCTAATCATATTGGGCTGGTTAAGTAAGAAAGCCTCATCCCTACAGTTTCATATGATCTTACTCATTTATGTTGATCTGCAGCTCACTTGACATCTGCTGGAAGCCCAGGAGACAAATGAGCTTGGAGAAAGATGATTTTCTCTCTGTTGGAGCAAGCTGCTATACAGGATTGGTGGGCTTCTGAACTTTGAATGAGGGACTTTGGCCAGGAGGTGCTGTGGATGAAAGAGGAAAATGAAGTAGACAAGTAGGGGGGAGGGGGAAAAAAAAAAGGAAGATTAGTAGCGTGTTAAAGGTTTGTAAGACTTGAAGACCAGAAATTTTAAGGAAGGATTTGTAATTGAAGCATCAGTTCCATTCCTGATTTGAATGCAGTGAGAGCTGGTGCTGTATAAAACAGATGGCCTGTCCTCAGTGCACAATTCCTGACTGTGGATTGCACTTCAACCTTGCATTTATCACTTTCCTTCAGCCTGTAAGGGCACCTTTATACTTTGATGCCAGTTACAGTGGTGTCTGCACTGTGGAGTCCACCATTTGACTCACAGAACGAGGGCAAAAAATATATCTAGAGTATTTAATAATTAAAATATGTCCAACTTGTTAAAGAATGTATTCTCAGGGAACTCCATGTATCTGAGGAACTCTGAGTGCAACCAGATTATTTTCATCTATGTCCCTGATTTTCTACTTGGTTTTGTTGTTTTCTTCTCAAATTTGTCAGCTGTTAAGGCTGACTGTGAGAACCCCAACATTAGCACAGGAGTTGCAAAGTTGAGATTGCTACATACTATGTACAAAAGCAGACTTGCTATGTACTGTACATTATGTATGTACACATACATAATACTGAAAATTATGAAAAATATCACATTCTTCCTACATTATATACACATCCCTCCTTTCTTAGTCATTTGAACACAGTATGGTAGAGCAAACTAAATCTGAAAGGCAGCCTTGAGCCTTTTGCTATTTCCAAGCTTTCATTCTCTCTTGCTTACTTATTCAGGTCTTACTTGAGACCAAGAACTGAAAAAGCAGCATCTTTCTTTTAACTGTTTCACTAAATAGTTTCTTTCTGTGGCTTAAGGGCACAATTTTTGCACTTTTATTTTTTGAGTTACCTTTCATTGGATATATAATGAGCTCCTTTAGATTCAGAAAGAAGAGTCAGCTCAGCTTGAGAAACAGTCGTTAACTTGGCAACTTGGGGAGGGCTCTGAGCTTGCTTCGGTTGTTTTTCCATTCCAGTGTGGCATTTCCCTGTGCAGACCTGATCCCTCTAAAAACAGCCAGTAAAAACTGAACAAGCACTACATGCACATGTGTTCTTTGTGATGAGATGAGCATCCTTGAGCTTTTTACTATTGTATTTGTCATTTTCTCATTTACTGTACACCTGTCCTATGCTGGCACTGCTTATGGATGATTATCAGTTTCAAAGTCAGTTTTGTTCTTACAGTCATTTTCTAGCACATACTGAAAAGTGTTTCCTGTACTCAGTGAAATGCAACTAAATAATCACGGCCCACCTGGCATCTTTATCTTTTTTCTACAGAGTAATATTAATCTTTGACCTAAATAAGTAGCTTTAACAGCCTATAATAATAATTCATTGGCCAGCACACCCCAGGTAAGAAGTAGAAGATGCTTCTAAACACTGAAATGTCTGAGTGGATCTAGATGAAGCTGATAGCACAGGTGTTGGTATAATAAATGGTGCTATGTGAAGAGGTATATATGCAGCTTTAGACAAAAGCTTGGACTGGGGTGGTGTGGCAGCTTCTAATTACTAGATGAGTTCCATTTAAACCCATGTCGGTGATCTGCTCCAGGCCTTTGTGTGCTATTCAATTAAAAAATAATCAAGCTTTGCAAATGTTAGAATTTTTTCCTATATAACTTGAGTATATTTGCATTAAACTGATCATTCTCTCTTGCTCTCTTTTTGTACTTCAATATGTCTGTGTACATATATCTATGCATATTATACTTCATAAAGAATCTGTAAGAAGTGATTTAGTTCATTCGTGGCCAATTCATGCCTTAATAGGTAGTGAGCTCCATTCAGGTATGGATTTTGAATATCTTAAGACTTCCAGTATGTATTGTTGCTTCTAGAGTAGTTAAAAATACAATAGCTGATAGATGTGCAACAACTTCTTTTACTTGCATATCTCACAGATGTGAACAAACCACTCAGCAGATGAAAATAGATGTGTGGAATATCTTGCCACTGAGAAGAAGGAGCTGTTATACCCTATTGGATTCAAAGCTGTGTACCATCTAACCTACTTTTGAAGAGCAGGACTCAGAATAATGGTTTAGCTATGTTATTAACTCACAAGGATGCGATTAAAGCTATTGTGAGAATGCCCATGTTATTCAAATGGCGTTCTTGCGTTTTTTTGTGGTACTTGTATTCTGCTTGACAGGACACTGATATCTGATGTAGTTCAAGCATAGTTGCACAGATGCTGAAGGACTGAATTGTTATTTACAGTTGTTTAGCCAGTATCTCTGACATAGCTGTAGCCTAAGTCACACTTGAAGTTTAATGAGTTCCAAATGTTCACTTCCTAGCTTGTTGCATAATTTTATCTTTTTATTGTTTCCTGTAGAATATATAGAAACCAATAAGTAGGTATTATCTTGAATAATATGTAACTCTAGAAGAAAACAAATGAACAGGCACTCAACTGAGTGAATAGCAGCTCATTCAATCGTGCTGTAGCACTGAACTTGCTGCTTATCCTTTCCTTTTTCTTGAACTGTGCAACTAAGAGGAAGATGAAGCACTTGCTCAGATCCTTACTGCTCACTTTCCTAAAGGCCTAGTACACTGACCGCATCTGCTGCTTTGTGTTTTGATATAGCTTCAAGAACCCTAGATATTTCCCAGTGCTTGTTATTAGTTTAATTCACAAGAACCTGTCATCCCTCTTCATCACCATAGCTTTCTATGATAGAAACTGTTTTGGTCAAATCGGCAAATCATTTATTATTCAAACTTCATTATAAATACTATAAATCATTATTGGACTAATATGCTTGTTTGGTATAGATATTGAGAAAAGTCAGCCTATTCTATAGCTACTTTTTCTCAGTCTTGTCTCAGCCCTCTAAAAATCAGTGGGGTCTGCATTAACTGTCCCACTCTTCACAGCAAAGCTGTGTCCCACAGTCTTCACTGATTTTTTTCACTGTGAATGTTTCTACGTGGCAGGGTTCCCTTCAATATCAGAGTGCACAAATGTCATCACTGGGGACATAGCAGTACAGAAGTAATTAAAGAATAATTGGAGATCCTAGTTCGCTTACTTAAAAGGCTACAAATGAAGCAACTATGACACAAGAACGTCCAAGGATAAACATTAATGGGCTATTTCCATGGTTACAGCTTTATCACATGTATATGCTGGGAAAGTCACTTATAGGGAGCAAAATCGCCTAAGTACAGCATTGTAGAGAAGTATCTATTTCTTTGTTCAAAGCTGCTTTGTACAGCTTTGCTATTTTTCTAAATTCCAACACACGTCCTTTTTATGTATGAGTTTACCAGTTGTTATTTGAATCTAGTGGCCTTAGATGAAGACTAATTCCTAACAGTCTCATGTCTGCTGCACTTGGCAGTGAACATGCTCTCAACACCGTTCTTGTCACATTCCATTTTCACACTGCAGCCTTCAGGATATTAAAGACGGATATGATGTCTCCAACTCTGTCTGTCAAAGGGAAGTACAGCTGTGGCTCACTGGTTAAGTATTCCAAGGAAGGCCTTCGGCTGTTTTTCAGATTACTCTGTATAATTACAACCACATCAGTTAAAAGAGATTACATCTATCTTTCACCCTGTATTACGATGGAAATAACTTTTTTTGAGTAATGTTGATATAGAAATAACAGTCGATTGCTGGTTATTGATCTGGCATCGTTCCATACCAAGTCATGCTAGCATTTTTTTCTTACATCTCAGTCAAATGCGGTATTGTGTTCCTACATTAACACTCCTTTTCTGCTTAAGAAGTTGTAGAGTACATATTTTGGTTATGCAGTACTAGGCAACCACAGATGTTCTTTGAGGAGGAAGGAGTATATTCTTACTCCCAAATGGGAGAACATCTGTGAAGCATGCTCTCTACTTCTAAAACTCCTAGAAATTAGACGTACTTCAGCTATAGAGTATGAGGACTCCTCTGTTAGTAATGCCTCACATTTTATTTTGTTGGTGATATTGCAGTAAGGGTTGAATTTTCTCACCCATATTCTGTTATGTTTTGTTGCTGTCTGACAATCAGCAGAGAGGCATTCACGTCAGACTGTTCTATCAGGAAGTTTGTATGAAGCCAAGGTGTTGGAAGTAACTTTCTTGATGTAGGAAAAAAAAATGGCACCCAGTGCCATTTGACACTTGCTTGAATGTTTGTGGAGACCTAACAGTGGATGTGAGTACAGGGAGGGGTGGATGGTGTTTTTCATCAGTGCTGACAATGAGTCACCTTTGGTGTACATTTAGACAAGTGTGGCATGCAGGTACATGTTTGTTGTTGGCAAAAATACACAGCTAATGGTGGTCAGTATGTTGAAACAATATTTTGTAGCTGAGATTGTGCTCTATTATCTCGTTTTATTTTATTCTTTGTAGCTGTTATATTTTCATTGAAAATAGGAGGCATTACTTCTGGAGCAACTGTGTCATATGAGTGATCTTTGCCTACATGTCATAGTAAACAGTATAGGAGGTACGAATTTCTCTCCTCATTTTCTTTGAGTTTGTTGTAACTGGCACCTTAGGGCCAAGGATTTCAGAATTAGTTAGTGCTAAAGGATGTAGTTTGGCAAAGTTGAAAGTTCTCATCTCAGCAAGTGAGATCAAGTTACCTATGAAGTACAACTTCTGAGGGATCACATTCATGATGTCCCAGATGCAGTTAAGATAGCCCAAATACTTCAAAATAATAGTCTCTGTATGGTCAGGTGATATGTTGTTGCTATGCTAATAATACTCTACTTCTCTGAATGTATAAACCTGCATACACTTTCTAGAAATTCAGTGCTGAGAACTCCAAACAGTAGCATTATTTCTTATGTGAGCTGTTTTATCACAATATTCTGAAAGTAGTTCCATGGGTGGTAGGATAGGAGGATATGTGGATAGGAAAAGCTGAGAGTTTTCAAGAATCTATTTATAGGATTCATTAATTGATTTTATTCTTGTGGTTACCCTCCCATTAAAATCCATTTGAAGCTAGAGTGCTCTTGTCTATTAAGCTACTCACCCAAGGTTTTAAATTACTTCATTTAAGAGAAAAAGAGATGCTTATTTCTTAGTGTCTTATTATGAAATTTAACATTCACTATTTCTGTCTCTAATATTCTTTAGAGAATTGGAGAGCTTCTGAACCAATCTTAAGTAGGACAAGAAGATTGAAATAAAATTAGTTCTTGCTATCAAGCACAAGCAGTTTTTAGAATTCAAAGCACTATATTCAGCTTGTGTCCTGCCCAGTGTATGTAAAAACTGGGGGGAAAAAAAAAATGTGTTCAGGTGGAGATGAGCAAGTAAAATTTCAAAAAAAAAAAAACACAACCAAAGAATTTACGTACTTTACATACGTGTGCTATCTGCCCTGGAGCACAAGGGAACACAAGTGTAGGTGCCAATGATACACCCAACTTGGCCCTGATGAGCTGGAGCACCGTGCAGTCCTTCTTGTTGGCTGCTCAGAAAATGCTCCAGCATGGCTTGTGAGTCTTCTGCCTGAAGAAGCAGTCTCTACTGATGGAACCCAAGTGGTGCAAATGGTCTGCTGTGACACAACAGCTTCTGTTTCTATGTTGGAGGTAACTGGGTCTCATTGGCAGTAGATTATCCTGCTGCTGCAAGCAGTTTGGCTTTGATATTTTTTTCTTAAGTCTGCCTGCAACAAAACTCCTGTTTTACTTTGCAGCTGCATTTCAGTTGGATGGGTATCTTCAGTGTCCTTTAATGAAGTATCTTTTCATGAAGATATCAAGGGAAAGAGGTAGTTATGAGTGCTTTTCATGATGATATAAATTCACATGTTATTCATGCTTCATTGGACTTGCTCAGTCAGATCAGCATAAAGCCATCTAGAAGAATATGTACCTTTAGCATACTGATAATATTCAACAACTAGATAATAAAATTGGTGACATTTGCAAAGCCTGAGAGACTTAGGTCTCCTTGTGTTGACATTAATAGAAATTGGACATCTCCATTTCTTAGACAGTACTGGTCCAATGACCTTTCTTCTCTTTTTCAGAAGGTATTTTTGTCTGCTCTTTGCAGCTGCTGTAAGAAAAACAGCAAAATACTTCATTTTCTTGTTTTTTTTCTTCTGTTTGTCTTAAAAATACTCATCCCTCTTTCAAATGGCTGTCAAAAAGTGCTGCTCTATAGACTTTTATCTGATTGTGAAACATGTTGAGTATTTGAGCCTTGGTCTCTGATTAGAATTGACCAAAGAAGTGGAAGTGTGACAGCTGGAAGTGACGAGGTGGCTGGTTATTTATCCCTGCCTTGCAAAAATGCATGTATCATATTCTGCTGCTCATGAAAGTCAACGGAATTGGCCTTAGATTTTTCTGCAGACTTTCCTCTTAATCTGGGAGTACTCCTATCTGCTGCAAAAGGCTACTTATATTTCATTATTCACTACAAGTAAAGATAGAAGACCAACAACTGTGTGTTACTGTTTTGCAGTAATTGATCTTTTTCAAAGCACTTTGTCTTTTTTTCTCAGGATGTCAGTCATATAAGACTTTCATATTGCAATAGGAATCTTTTATGTTTTCAGAGCAGTGGGATCAAGGTGTCATGTTTTCAGCCACAGAATTGCCTTTTATTCTGCATTTATTCTGTTATTCAGTGTAATATTAATAGAAGTACCCTTGTGGAGTGAGCCACATTATCAATAAATGTATAATTGACTTCTCTGTTAAATCTAAGGTGACAAAGGGGACTTGGAGATCAAGAGACTTTTGTCTATCTTTTAGTGCTTCAGCCTGTGTTCAGATTTGTTTAGCTTGCATTCGAGGACTAGATAGTAGTTTGGTCAGTGTAAGTGGTAAGTGGTAAATGACTGTACTACAGCTTTTAATGCTGTTAATCGGCCTACCTGCATCTCTGCTAAAAACAAAAAAGGCAAGGAAAGGCACTCTAGTAATCAGTACTGTAGATGTAAGAGTCTGAGAAAGACAAGGAATGGTCAAATTAGGAGAATGATGGAAAGTCAGTGTATGGAGGCCAACGTGAGGCATAAGCAGTGAGGAAGCATGATGAAGGTAACACTAGGTCATTTCTATTTTTTTTGAGTGGAGAAGAGCGGGCAATGCTTCCTGGGTTTTCTTAATCGGGGGGAGGGGGATGGTTTTCAAACAATATGTAAAGCAGGTCAAGAAAGTATTGTCTAATATTTAGTGAATGCGGTAGGATGTTCTTGACATGCTGTATTAAATAGGAAGCTCTCAATTGTTTAGATTTAAATTACTCTGGCTTCATAACATTAAATGATCTCTCATATTACAAATCAAAAGACAGAAGGGGAAAATACAACTTCTGTATAATACCTCTCATCGTGACAAATGATCTGCATCAAAGAACATAACATCCTGGCAGAGCTTCAAGATTACCCAGAGGAGAATCAATGGATAGGCTGTCGAGCCAAAGTAATTTCAGAAATGGTTCCACACCTTGTTTATCCCTACTGTGGTGCAGCGAAGCTATGAAACCCTCTACCACAGTCACTCCATGCACTTCTTTAACCCACTGACCTCAACTTTCATCTGCCCTGGAAGTCTCCTGTTTCTCAGCACTGTGGAGGAAAAGATTACTGTGCAACTCTATGAACAATAGGGTATAAAAGAGTTTTCTATTGGAGATCAGTTCATAACTGTTGCACAAGGATAGTGCCCACCACTTAAGTGAGTGTGTGGGTACTTCGTGCCAGCATGCAGAGGGGCCTGGTGTGGTAACCAACAAGCGTGGAGAAGGACAGAGGTGCTTTGGAGGCCCTGAGGCATGGTTGGTGTTACAACAAATTGGTGCCATTGATTATATGAGACTTGGCTGATTCACAGCCCAGATATCACAGTTCAGTGCAGAAATCCATGTAGTTTCTATTTTCTTAACAATCAAATAGTTGATTCCTTACAGCTGCAGACTCCAGCACGTCTCCCTCAGTATCTGGACAAACTTATCCAGTGAAGGACTTTGGGTTTGCTGTGCAGTACTGGAAGGAAAAGATCTGTTTATATCAAGCACATGTATAGACAAGTCAGATTATATTGGATCTTAAAAAAAAAAATTGGCCTAGAACTGGCAAGAAGATAACTATCTGTTTTCACAGAACCCTAAATTTAATCCTCAGTAAGTGCTTTTTTCTAATTTGATCAGAGAACTCATAATTTTGTGTATTAAATCCATTTACTCAGTGTTCTTAGCACTAAATTATGTGGCTTATCTGCAGGGATACAGAGAACTAGAAATCTTGTTTACGTAAGTCAGTGTGGTACAGATGGAATCATCTACATAATTTATCCAAATTACTTACATTTTACTCATTGGTAACAGGATTTGGCATTCTGCTGAGGGCCCTAGAAGAAATCCCCATGTTCTTAAAAAATTACTGTCTGTCAAGGAAGCACTCACAATAACTAAACACATTGGTGTTGCGTTATTTAACAGATGCCAAGGCTGAATCCTGTGTGTGTTACAATCAATTCAAACAGAAGCCAGATTTAAAAACTGGACCTTTGTGTAGTTTAGAGCATACTTGCTTCAAGACCCCTGTTACCAGTTTTTCCTTAAGCCTTGGCCAGGCTGATGGACTGTTGCATCTCTGCCTACATTCACAGATATGTGAGGAGCCTTGGATTACAGCCCCATGCTGCTATGTACCTTCTCTTGTGAATGACCTGCAATGTATCGGAGGCCTTTAGTAGTCAAGTAGCCCTTGGGTGGTTTAATTACAAGCATGTTGAACTCATTGCATGCTTGCTTAAGTTGCTTCTTAAGAATTTCTAGTGATGAAAGCAGTTTTCTCCTGATAGTTCATTCTTTTCGCATTTTTCTTAAAGCAGTTAACCTTTAGCCTGATGTTAGGAATCTTGCAGCTGAATTGCGAGGTGTTTTTATGTGAAAGAGATTTTTCTATATCATGTTTGTTGCTTTTATTAATAGAAAATCTGATGTCTTCTGTAACTCTTGAAGCTCTTTCACTTGACACCCAAATCTGAATCAGTTAATAGTAATATTAGATTAACAATGTCTTTCAGGGAATAATAATAAAGTCAGTCTTGGTATTTAAAAATAGGGCAATAACAGACTTTGTATTTATCGTATTTCAAATTGAATTCCACTGTGTATCCCTTGAAATTCACCTTACAATTACAGCTAAGTTATTTTTCCTGTCAAATGTGAAGCTTCTTCAGCTTTTGTATTTCACTTCAAACACTGTTCACAGACATCCAAAGGGGCCCTGTGAAACCTCAGTCAGGTCCAGCTGGTGCTCATTTAAAGCTCTGAATTGATAATAATGAAAATACTTCCACGAGTCTTTGAGATATTGACTTGATTGAACATAGAGCTCTTAAGATGTGAGCCCACATGACTACAGTCCAGAAATGGTTGACCATTTATATAACTGGGTCTCTGAAATTATGCAATTCTTGTAGGAGTTTTATGAAAACAACACAACTATCTTATGATGGGTAAAATAGCTTAGCTAATTGTTAGAGTTCTTTAAATATAGATTGATCTAGAAATACAGTAATTCTGGAATTCAGTAATCTTAGTAATTCTAGTCAACTGATGTTTTCAGTGAGTCTGAGTACTGGTATGCAGAACCAACAACTCATGCTGTTGCGTAGTAATTTATAATAATTTCTTTGCTGATATTTAGAGCAAGACTACAGTGGTTTGTTTATTCGTTTTGGTGTTTTGTTTGTAACAAAACTAACAGCCTTTAGTCCTCCTGACATGAAGATGGACCAGGAAATATGCAGACATATCTAGGCACCGTAATCTACTGATGATACCTGGATTTTGCATTTCAGTAGTAGTGTGAATCTTTTCAGTTTCAAGATTTGCTTTTAAGCAAGTTCAGCTCTAAACAATGAAAAAGGCACTTTTTCCCCGGGCTTTTTTTTTCTTTTGTGGGATCTGCTTTTTGTGTTACTCTTTTCCCCTCTCTAGAGTGAGGCTCTGGTTTGCCCATCTGACTGCTTTTGCATCTTGTACTTAAGTCAGAGCCCCTGGAACATCCTGGAATATGCAGGAGGACAACAAAACCTTTAATGACAATGTCCAGGACAGTGTGGAGAAAGCGCCTAAACTGAGGGTCATCCAAGATAATCTCTTGTGCCTTGAGAACAGAAATGCCCTTTCTCTGCATCTCAGCAACTAATAGAAATGGTGTGTTGTATGGGAGAGAATGCATTGTGATTTCAACACGCAATCAGTGCAGAGAAACTTAGTAAACAACAGAACATTGCTGGTGGCAGTCAAGAGAGGAGGCAAGAGGAAAGGCTCATTAAGTCTGATTGTTATGGCACACAGTGATAATGGTCCTGTATATCAGATAATGATTTACTTAGTGTTCCCCAGTACACATTAGATACATTATGTAAGTACATTATTTCTTATCTAAAGAACAGCTATCATTAGCAGCTAGTGAAATAGTTGCATAAATCTTCAAGTTGTGGGGGGGGGAAGTTGGTAGCACTGAAATAATGCTATTTAATCCCAAAGAAGATCTTAATTACTACTGTCAAACGTATGACCTTTACAATACAAAACTTTCAGAGAACTGTATTTTTGTCTTCCTATGCCTCTGCAGCTTCTTTTAATGTGAAGTTATGTTTGCAGTTGGTGACTTGAACTTAATTCATGCTAATACAGAGCGCACAGAATATGGTAGGGTGGGGGGGTTGGAGGGGGAACTGGACTAGCTTCTTAATAAAATTTTAAGCTTCAAGTTAAGAAGTAGTAGGAACAAGTCAGCTATTTTCCATCTGTCCTATGGATGTCAGTTTGGTCTGTATGTGAGGAAGAAACTGGTTTTGAGCCTCTTTGTTTATAGGGTGTGTGGGAGTGAAGTATCTTCCTTTGCCAGAGTCTTCCATCCACAGTACTTTAGCTGAAGTGTGAATGAGCATGGGGATAAGAGGTGCTTGAGGCCAGCTCTTCTGAACGTCCAGTTGTTCTGGCCCTGCCATGGGAAGCGGGGTTGGCAGCATCCTCCCCAGCCCGCTATGTTGACCTTCTGTGAGGGCAAGGGAGCATTGCTGGCTGCAGTGACTTGATTCCATGTCCCCTTTTTTCTATGCCGTCTTTTCAGAACCCTGCAAGCTGTCACATTTGCTGCTCTTCTCAGCCTACAAGAGGCAGTCCCCTCAGTTTCTTGAAACAGTAGTAAATTAAAGCTCTTTGTGAAGCTTGCAGGCATGCTAATATCTATTTTATATGTTCTGTGTACATGCTCAGATATCTTCAAAGCCAAAAGGAACTGATCTGAATTAGAGAGTTTCTGCAGATCAAAACACTTGTTCCTGGTTTAAGGGAAAATTTTTAAAGAAATATCAAACCTTCTTAAGGTCTTAATCATAGAATCATCAAAGAATTAGGTTGGAGTGGACTTCAAAGATCATATAGTTCCAACTCCCTTGCTATGGGCAGGGTTGCCAACCACTAGATCAGGTTGCCCAGGGCTCCATCTAACCTGGCCTTGGTTCTCTCCATAGAAGGGGCACCCACAGCCTCTCTGGGCATCTTGTTCTACACCTCAGCATTCTGAGAAAAAGATTTCTTCCTATCACCTAACCTGAATCTCCCTTTTAATTCAAAGCCATTCCTCCTTGTCCTATTGCTCCTGGATTATGTGAAAAGTCAGTCCCCTCCTGCTTGTAACTTCCCTTCAAGTACTGGAAGGCTGCAATGAGATCTTCTTGGAGCCTTCTCTTATCTTTGCTAAACAAGATCAAATCCTTCAATCTTCTCTCATAGAGGAAAAAGGTGCTCCAGTCCTTTCTTCATCTTTGTGGCCCTCCTTTGGACCTTCTCCATTAGCTCTGTATCCCTCCTGTACTGCGGGCCCTAGGCTTGGACACCGTAGTCACAAGGGCAGAGTGGAAGGGGGCCATCACCTCTCTTATCCTGCAGCCCAGCGAAATGTTGGCTTTTCAGGCTGAGTGCACTGCTGGCTCATATCTAGCTTTCTGTCTATCAGGACCCTTATGTTCTCAGCAGGGCTGCTCTGAATGATTTATTCTTCCAGTCTGTACTTATAGCTAGGACTGTCTCAATAACCTTGTACTTGGCCTAGTTAAACCTCAGTAGATTCTCATGCCCTCTTCTCAAGTGTGACCAGGTCCCCCTGAATGGTGTTTCTCCCTTCTATTGTGTCTACTGCACTATAATGTCATCAGGTACATTCAATCCCACCATCTAAAGATGTTGAAAAGCACTGGTCCCAGGACTGATTCCTGAGGGGCACTGTTCAAGAACAACCTTCCTCTGGACATAGAGCCATTGACAACAACCCTCTGGCTGCAACCATGCAACCGATTCTTATCCACCCAGGAATGAAACATTCAAATTCGTACTTCTCCAATTTGCAGACAAGGATGTGGTGTGGCACCATGTCAAAGGCCTTGCACAAATCTGTGTAGATGACACCAGTTACTGTCACAGCATCACTGATGCTGTTGCTCCATCATAGAAGACAATCAGATTGGTCAGGCACAAGTAATTAAAGGCAGGTCTCATTAAAGCTGTTCTCAGATTGTTGGCAGCTCATTTGTAAAGTCCAGCTCTACAAATTGGATATAAAATTCACGTATTACTTGCACATTGTCTTGTCATCCATTTGAAGATGCTGCTATTGTAATAAAATAATTGTTACAAATAAATCTTCTGCAGTATGTTGTCAATGTGTTTTCCCTTTTCAGATTTGTTTGTGTATCATGTGATCATTTAAATCTCTCGGGGCCAGTGAATCTATTTCTCAGTGATTGTAATCACACTGTATGGCTGCTGCTACAATTATTCATTTATCAGCCATACATCCACTAACCACTGTCTGTGGTGATAGAAATCATGCCATGGCACAGCCATTTCATCTTGATGGCTAGCAAGGAAGGCATACATCTTGAAAATGATGCATATTGTGCTTCGCTCTTGGTGTGTAATATCAGGAGAGAATTTACAGGGAAGTTTATCTGAAACTTTAATTAAAGTTAAATTGTATTTACTCACCTTCTAGAGCTCATTTGCTTGTGCCAGAGCTGTTCTAGTTCAGTGCTCTTATACTGTGATATGACTGGGCTGGTAAATCAAGCTTCACAGCAATGGGGAATGCGAAAAACAGCTATTATTACAGCACAACTTCCAGAAGATGGACACATTCATTTTAAACACCAACACCTCTCAACGCATTGAATGTGGACACAATATCAGTAGACAGCATTAAAAAAGAAGTGAAAGAGCAATGACAGCTGACTTCATAGTTTCTGGGCTAATGCAGAATGATGAGCAAGTATGACTGATAAAAGATGTAAAGATGAAACCTAACAAAAAGGTATTCAGGTGCAAGTGGCAGGCAGTTGTCCTCATCTCCTTGTCAAAGGATACTGCAAACCCTCACTTCCCACATCTGACTGATGTGATAAAGCAATGATAGAAAGAGTAGGTAAGTTTGAGAAATGGTTTGGGGAAAAAGCAGGGTGGTGAGGAGTCATCATCTGAACTCAGGAGAGGTCTGAGTGAAGGTATTGAGTCCTTGGTATTATCATAGCTGGGTAATAACAGCAAAAGGTCAGCAATATTGTAATTACTCAAACTTTTCCTATTAGAAATTAACACTAGCTTTAGATAAATAATAGATTTGGGTGAGCATGTTTTAACTTAACCATCTCTGGTTAGGTTTCTAGGAAGTAGGGACATAATGTGTACTTGCCTGATGAAAGTTTATTTATTGCTGATAGATCCTCTCAGCCTAATTAGAATGCCTGATCCATTTTGATGCCTGATATATTTCCTTTTGCATACACTTAAATGGGGCTAATTTCAAATGCAGTCACTCCAATACAAACATGGAATGCACAATCTGAGCTGCTTGTTCTAAAGCTGTGCCAATATAGGAAATCAAAAATGCAGCCACCAATTTTTCATTATGTTAAGTAAAATAATACAGGAAACTATGAAAAATATTCAAGTGTTCTCTTCTGCTAATCTTAAAGGTCAGGGTGCAATGTAACAGTGAGGTGGATTTTTGTATTGTTTACTTAGTTGATCAGGTTTTTAACATTGGTATGTGACTTCTTGTTAGTGGTTCTAACAATCTAGCAAGTTCAGATCATTGAAGTATCACAGGCAGCAACTGTAAGATGTGCTTGCTGCACATTTTTGCTTATTTTGTGAGTGAAGTTACTTTCCTTGCATTCAAATAAATAATGTTTAGTTAAGTACTTAGTATGTGTAAGATATAAAGCTGTTGTTAGAAGCAGCTTTCAAATAATTGTTCTGCTCTCACTTAATTTCCATTTATTCTACTTGCATAGAAATAGATTAGTACTATTCAAAGGCTTTCTTCTGGAGCACCTTGTGCTACCTTACGACAAATAGCCTCACCACTGACATGTGGGGATGGCAGCACTGCCTGCCAGCTGTACCCAGCCAGAATAACAGTGCTGTGTGACATTACTGTGCTGGGTCTCTGGTGCTAGTGGTGATCACAGGTGGTCCCCACGATGCCTGTGTGTCAAATGTGTGTAATAGGTATAGGGAATGCAGTATTCCTCCCAGTAAGTGTCCATGTACAGATACACATAAGAATCATTTTCTTACTGACTCAGTTTGCCACGATGAGTATGTTCTAATTAATGCATTTTGTTCATTATAATTCAGAAACCCAGGTATTAGGGTAACACAATAATGGACGGTTGTGAATATGTTGCATAGAACTTCAGGACAAACTGTTAATCTTGTTGGGATTAAGGCAAGGCATTAAAATTAATGAAATGATTGTATCTTGATCTGCATATGCAAATTAGGGTAAATGGTATGCCCAACAATAGTAG
The DNA here is from genome assembly GCA_035772895.1 of Perdix hodgsoniae. Classification (NCBI taxonomy): domain Eukaryota; kingdom Metazoa; phylum Chordata; class Aves; order Galliformes; family Phasianidae; genus Perdix; species Perdix hodgsoniae. The sequence goes on from JAPSGF010000015.1 coordinate 7,310,696, forward strand.
AAGCAAAAGATTATGATAATAAATCACGTTATCTGAATTAATGACTAGCTAACCCCACTTGATAAGGTCATAGTAAGTCCCAATGCACTTATTACTAAAATTTATCATTCAAGCATGTATATGTATTTAATTATTATAGCCTATTTTCATAAGCAGATAAACTGAGCAGTGGAAAGTTTTCTTGGTCAGCACAAGCCCATAAAAGAAAATTCATTCAGAACACTTAATTTTTCAACGCTTGGAGCTATATGGAAAGGTATCTAGATGTCTGTCACTTATAATTTGACCTAAGGGTTAATGAATCAGTAAACCCCTATGTTCTCTCTTTTTTATGGGGTTAAAGACTTTGGCATTAATTGGAATACATGAGAGAATCAGAGTTTGAATAGCTATGATGAAAGAATTCACTAAGGTTGCTTCATTCTTACTTCTGCTTTTGTTTTGGTTTTCTTTGGTTTGTTTTTTTTTTTTTTTTTTTGCATCATCCCCCTCTAGAGACATTTCACATGGCAAAGATGGTTTTTGGCTATGTGTTCATACAGTACCTTGTGCAGTAAAGATAAAATCCAGCGTGAGACTTGAGAAACAGTATGTTGTAACTGATATAAATATTGAGATTTTTATCAAAAGGTCTTGAAGATACCAAGGCAGCATTATTCTGAGACTGCTTGCTGGAAGGAGTAGCATAATCCTCCTTGAGGTGGGCAGTAAGATTTGTTTTCCCTCAGTAAATGTGATTTCATGCTCAATCTCACCTGTGTGAATCCTAAGTACCCTGTATTTGTAAGCATTCACACAGCTGGTAGGCAGCTAATTACTCATGTGGATACTTCAGCTGAATTTACCAATGATACATCGGTGACAAATACATATACAATGCCATGCTCCTGTAAGCCCAGAGAATGATTAACTATTTGGTGAGGAAAAACTGTCAGAGCAGAAGATCAATAACTACAGAATTGGACCCAAATAAGTACAAAAACTTCTGTGGAAGAAGATGATGATGTGCTGTCTCACTGTGTGTGCCTTGTGCAGTGGTCATGGAGCACATTCTTTCCGGCAGCTGCTGCCAGGATGAAGTCCGGTGCCCATGTCTCTGAGCCTTTTAGAGAAAGCAGATAAGGAAAAAGAGCTCACCCACCACCTGGGGGATTTGAGAAGAGTTGAAGGAACTTATCATTTTTTGCTATGTGCCAGATGCTTCCTCCACTTCAGAAGAAGCACCACACGCCAGCAACTGCTGCCCCTGCTTGGAGCTCCAGCAAGCACAGTGGGTATGGTGCTCCCAGGCAGAATCTGTGCAATTCCTTTTGCATCCCTGGGGCGTAAATATCTGAGGTGACTCTAGTATGGCGAAAAGTTGGTTGGGAGGCTTTAAGGCTTCTGCAGGCAGCACAAAAGCCGCTGAGCCCTGCACTGTCTCGATTCAGAACTATCAAATTAATGTCTTTAAAAAGGCACTCTAATGAATTAATCATAGGAATACACATTTTACTCCCGGAACAAAATGAGGATGATCCAATTAACCAATTTCTACCAAGGCCTACAATTACTTTATTAAGGCTTTAAAAAATGGTTTCTGCAAAGCAGTATTTATTCCCAGTTCACTGTAGTTATCAGACAGCACTGTCTAAGGCTTGCTGTTGAGGTCTATGCTGTCCCTTATCTCATTAAGGGTGACATATAAACACCTTGGAAATGAAATGGTGAAGTGCAGCAAACAGAGTCAAGTACTTCCAAGCAGCAATGCCCTGCTACATGCTTGCAATGTGATTTGCTATCCTCTATTGACAGGCGATAACACGTTTTGTACAAGTGCCAGCTAAAGATGGCCATTTAGAGCTTCTAAATAATTAAGTATTGATTAATCAACTTAGCAGTGTATGGAACACTTTTTTTCCCCCCCCAAAGCTTTTGTCCATTCTTAACAGTCTTACTATTTCTGCTAGAGGAAATGGAAAGCACAGACCTTCTGCAACTGTCAGGGTCTTAAAAAATTACAGGTCTGTGATGCTGTCCCCAAGGAAAGCAGCAGGGATGACAGGCTGCCATGGAACAAGCATATGTGCCTGCTTGCTTTGCTGCGCTGCTTGTTTGCTGTGTCAGCTGTCGGTGAGAAGTGCCTAAATTTTATAAGTCACAGAGCAGTTAAGAAGGGGCTAAAGCTCTATGCATTTTAAGGGTTTGCTGCCTTTTGCCTTAGCAAAAAGCAAATGCAGATTTCTGGTGGCCCATCTTACCTGTGAATGGCTTTAAACTAAAAGAGAGGAGGTCGATGTTATGTGTTATGAAGAAATTATTTTCTCAGAGGGCGGTTAGGTGCTGGCAAAGCTGCCCAGAGAAGCTGGAGGTGCCCCCTCCCTGGAGGTGCTCAAGACCAGGATGGGTCAAGGGCTGGATGGGGCCCTGGGCATCCTGATCAGCTGGGTAGCAACCAGCCCACGTCAGGGGTTGGGACTGGATGGTCTTTAAGGTCCCTGACACCTCAAGCTATTATAGGATTCTGTGGTGTGATTCTACGTTGCCTCTTGGCATAACTGGATTGGAAAAAGTTTTTGTTTTATGCGACTTGGGACATAGCTGTTTGTGCAGTAAGTCTTCCTGCCTGGAAGGCTTTTTGGCACTTAGGTTGCTTCTAGGGTCTCTAATGTATGACACATGCGTGTATGTGAAAAAGAACGCCTACTGGATACAATAGTGACCTCAATTAAAGTGATGGGAGTTAAATTATCACTGACGTCATCTCAGGGAGCTCCTTGAATCTCCCTGTCTGGGAAGGATTACAGTTCAATCAGGCTAGTCCATTGCTCTTACCCCACTTACAGCAGTTGTCCTCTAGAAGTTGAGTAATTTAAATGTTTTGCTGAGACTACCTGTATATCACCAATAACTGAAACTGCATTTACAACATATTGAGAGAATCGCATCATTATCAGGAAGGTACTCTTTTAGTCTGAAAAGTGCATCTTTCCTGGTATTTCCATATAATGAAACAAATGGTGTTTATTTTCCTGGAAGCAGCTGTCACATCAGAGCATGAAAATAGGAACTTCATGGATCTGGAAATGAGTTAAGGGTATTTGATATCAAGCGCAGGCATGAAGCAGATGTGCTGAGTGTGCCAGATGTCTCATTATTAAAAGGTAAGGAAGTGAGTAATCTCCACTGGGAAGTTTGGTAAAAGTTTATTTTTGTTTTTTAAGTTATTTTTGTTTTCATTCTCTGTTTTTCAGTTCATAAGTTTGTAAGAATGAGGAGAGGTTAGAGGTGTATTACAGATCCACATTTTTCTTGGTTGCTAGACTTGTGTCATTCAAGTGTGAAGTTGCTCTCAGTGAATTCAGATAAATGATTCCATAAGGTATGTGCAAGATTTTAGAAGAACTTATAAGGCTTGAGTATAAGTGATGCTGTAAGCATTGAAAGGTGCCTCAATGAATCTACTTGTTCTTCCCCGTACCAAAGGCATCCAGAGCACGTGTCCTTGCTGCACACGTCTGTGTCACTGCTGCCTCATGGAGCAGCCCAAAACACACTCCTGTTCTGTTGCTTACTGTCTATATGCTGGTGTTAAGCAAGGCAATCTCTTACCCCTGTGGCATCAGGATGTGCTCATGAGGACTCTGCATCGTTAAATCGCTACCTGGTTTACAATTGCAAGTTGCCAGTGTGATTACTGCTAGACGGAAAAAAAAACCTCTATTTATTTTTGCGTTAAGGTGAAGTTCAGTATGTGAGCCAGTAAACCAAAAGCGAGTGGTTTGTGGATCCAAGTTCTGTGTAGCACAGCAACCTACCAGCAGGAGGAGACAAAGCTCTGCAGGGTGAGACTGGGTGCCTGTGCTGCTGATAAAAACCGGGAGACTGCTGTTGACTGAGTTTGTGGTTGATGCTTCTATAAGGCAAAGCAAACCCACTGTTTCTGTGGCACTGTGCACAGGGATGGCCTTTTACTAGCCACCGATGCCAGCTGAAGGCAGCTCTCTCTTAAAGCCATACATCACCCTATATTCAGAGTTCTCAGTTCTACCTAATTACTTTCATTTGGGTCCCTACAAACAAGTATGCTTGGAGTTGGGGTGGGAGGATAATACAGTAATTAGGGAGTTAAAACTTTGAGTGAAATTTAATGCTACTGCTCCTACGCAAAGTGGTAGCAAGTTTTGGGATTCATTAATACCTTGCACTTTTGGTGACTGTTATCTAAACACAAGTGTATTTCAGCAAGACTACCTCCTGCTCTCTTCTGACAAAGGTCACACTGTGTTTCAGGGCTCTCATCTTTTCTGGACTCTCTATTCAGTGTCTGAGAGAAAAGGGATCCTTACGGTAGACTTGGTGTCATTGAACAATTTTCTGGTACAAGAAGAGTACTTCTGTGAATTTTAGTACTCCCGGATGTGAAGGAATTTAATGGAAGAGGTTAATAAGCTGGGAAACTACCATAAATACGAGGGTAAGCCTGAATTTTCAAGAATTAGCTCCTCAACATCAGCTCCATGAAGAGACTTCCATTAGTAAGCGCACAGGCATAGTAAGTGCACGTGGCCATTGTGGGATAGGTGCTGTGGTATTAATGGGCTGTTAATATTAGCCTTGGTGACCTCCAAGACACTTGATAGAAGAGGAAATAGGTACCATTTCAATTACACCAAGGAAAGAAAATAACCGTGTTCTTGTCTGACAGCTCTTCAAACAATTATTTTACCTCACTGTTGATTTATTTGTGCTTAACTAAGGAAAATGCAATTCTATTTTGTTCTAAAGATTGAAATATGTAACTTTGATCTGTTACCTGAATATTGGCTTCCTTAGAATACATTAAAATACTCAATACTCTTTCTTTTTAAAAATATTTCAGATACAAAATCCTATAATAGCATTATACCCATCACATAAATAAAATGAATTCAAGATTAATAGAGAAATCCAGAGGAAGACTGGAGTGTAACACAGATGTATAAAAAATAATTGTGTATTGATTTTTTGATCTCTGATTTAAATACACCATCTTGCTATCATAGAGGTTCTGCAGAACTATAGCTGTGTTTACTTTGGTTACTTTTAGGGAATAAATAATTTCACAATAAGTGCTAAGTAGCTAGATAGGATTATGGGAATAAATTTGGAGGAAAATTAATCAGCTCAAGATTTATCCACAGACAGATTGTTCTAATGTTAACACAAGAGGCCAGGAGCACCTACCACTCTATTTTTAAGTTTCAAAGAGAAATAAAAACACCTTCAGGGAGTTCTCAGTGGCATTCAACCTACTCAGAATGCAGCTGTGCTGAAATTCTCCCCATGCAACCCCAAGGGCCACTAGAGAGCTATCTGGCTGTTTGTGCATGTCCCGCCATGATTTCAATACTTAAAACCAGCTAAGCAAAGAGTTTAATTGTGATGAACAGAATACGAAGAGGCTTGCTCTCATCTCAGCACTGCATCAGGCAGACTAAAAGGATGGAAAATGTTGAAAGTTGGCAGTTGTGTAAGAAGGATTCCTAAATATGAGGCTGCGACCATAGAAAAATACCTGGGGAGTCTGATATGTCTCACAAAAGCAGTCAGCATCTTTTCCACATTGATATTTTCACTTAATGCAGGTAAAAGCATCCTATACAATAGAGAAAATGTGCCCTGTGACAGTCTTAGAAGATTAAAATGTGCTTGTAAAGAAATTGTATGGAAGTTTTTTGTCTGTTAAAGCAGACTTGAGGCACAGAGAAGCTTCCAATCGATGCTGAGGACCAAGTCTCCACTCTCTAATGTTAATTTGTATCAGGCTGAGATTACTGATTTCTGAAGAAGTTAGAAGGTTGTCATTGCAGGAGCAGTGCAGTGATTGAACTTCGGTTCTGAATTGTATTTTTTCAAATTTGCAGTGCAAAATTTGTTCTTGACATGATAAACTGTGAGCAGGCACAAGGGGTGCTCCTTTCTGTACATATGCAGCAGTGAAAAGAAACATCTCTGAAAGATCAGAGGATCTGCTCTCCAAAGGGACCAGAATTGTATTGTCCTTTTCAGCAAGTATGGATCAATCGAGCAGCTCTCTCATTGCAAAGTCTTTCTACTGGCATGCCTTTTCTCTCCCTTGTCATGGCTGCTTCCCTTTAAGTCCAGTCATATTTTTAAAAGTCTATTGAGTAGGTCTACTGAGATGATCCATTGTAGTCTTTAAACTTTGTTTACATTGCAACTTAAGCTAGTGCTTCTGTTGTCCACTTTGTGTGTTATAATTCAGCTCTTATAATGTTAAAATGTCTGTAAAAGTTTTCTAAAAACTGTTGTTTTTTTTCTCAAAACCCAGAACTAAGCATTTTGCTTGCTATCTTAGGAACATTTCTGCAGACCCAGTGCAGTTGCCCTTGTTAGGCAACTGAGGCCAAGTCATAGCAGAAAAAAGTTATGCAGTTTTTCAGTTATGTGAGAAGAAGGGAAAATGTTAACCAACAGTTGCACTGAAATGGCTAAATTTTCTTTGCCTTCTTGTTCCTTCTGCTTTATCTTCATTTCTCCAGCATCCTGGCAGGTACTGCATATTTACAGTCCAACCAAACAACTGGGTTTATTCAAATCTTTCTCCACAGCAGACAAAATGAAATTGTTTTCACCCTTCAGCAGTTCCAGTCTTTCAATAGTGTCATAGCAATAGTAACGGGGCACTTGCACTTTACCATTCAGTAAAGGCTAACTAAGTGCTTTTCAAGTACTCTAGGGTTGAGTGACCTTCAATGACTCGTGCATATAGATTATCAAACATCATAGCTGAGCTAACAGACCATGAACGGTGTCCGATTCCTTTCAGGCTAAATAGTGCAGATAATCATAATTATTCTGGATGCCAGGGTCAAAAGAACTGTTCATCACTTTTCTGGCTTACTGAAGAATCTTTTAAAGTACTAAATGATACATCATCCCTGTCAGTGTGTTATAAAGGAATTAAGTGAAGCGAGTTCTAGAAGAGATTTTTGACAGCACATATCTGATATGTCTGTCCTTTCATTTGTATATCCCTACATTTTTTAAGGAGATTACACATTCCATGTCTGTCACTCAGATGCCGTATTCTGTACAGGGCTACTGTTCAGCTCCACTGCAATTTTTTCATCAATTTAAATGAGCATTTTAAGAAGTGGTTAATTAATACACGAGGACCAGGAGAGACATGAGGACGAGGAGAAACACCAACTTGCTAGTCAGCAGGTGGAAAAGCGGGTCCAACATACAAGTCATTTTTAACATCACACTAATTATGTTTTTTACAGTAGATTCTAGTAGCTGAAAGTATTATTAAGCAGTTTGTGTCCAAGATTCCCTTCCTATAGGCTGATTTGCATGCAACTTTGTGTTAGCTTATATTAACAAGGAGGAATTTGTGTAGTTTATGATAGCAAATCAATCAGATATTTACTGACACGTTTTTGTATATCAAACTACGGGACGATGTCTAGAGTAGTAGTAGAATGAATTATATTCCTAACAAATGAAAGCCAGGAAGTACAAGCGAGATCGTGAACTGACTGGCTGCTTTTTATTTCTTGTGCATTGTCTCTGCCTCCCGAGTCTTGGCAACAGTACAGTGGAGTCAAGGTAGGCAAAACTGAGTGAAAACCTATTTCTGGCAAACCTAAAATAAGCATTTAAATCAACATTTAGGTGAACACACGTGTACTTAAATTGGAAGAATTGAGAGTATGAAATTCATAGGAAGTGAGAATTATAAAAGCAATGATTCTAAAGGCAAATAGAGAACAGAGGAACAGCGGCAGATATGGAAGGAATCATCGTGCATTTAGTTTGCATGTCTGGATGATGCTTACTGTGATCCTTAATACACTGACTGCTGGAGATTACTGCTCTTCTGAAGAAATAAAGAATGTCATGTATTGCTTACATCACTGAGAACATGACATGCCACCAATTTGTTCAGTGCAGTGCTCAGATGGTCTGATGGCATCAAGTGCGTCCTGTATAAACTGTGAACTCTATTTGAAAATAAAGTTTATAATTAAAATTGGCATTTGTGGGCCTCCAGCTGGTGAATACTGTTTTGCTGACGTATGACATCAGTCCCGACACCCACAGTATGGTCGCTCACTGCCAGTCTCTGTGCCAGCTCCTCCCAATGCCAATGCCTCAGATGTCGCAATCCCTACAAAATGGAACCCAGCAGCAGGAGGTTTGTGAGGCTTTATCGCATGGTTTGTACAGAAAAAGCTTTTCCACACTCTGCAAACAACCATTTTATTTTACTAAGCAGTGATCTCTCTTTTTGCTTCTGTGCAGAAGTTAACCTGTCTCCTGTAGCAACAGGGGCAGTTGCTTTCCAGAAAGCTTGCGTATCACTGCAGGAGGATGCAATTAGGCCCTACAGCCTAATGATGCTGTATTAGAGCTGGTCAAAGGCGCTGGGTCAGGTTCTTTTCTATGGTGTGGCTTGCTGAAGGCTCCACTTAGTTGTAAAAGGACCCAATTTTTTTGGCCTAATGAGCATCTGATGTGTGCATGGAAACACTAAGCAAGAATTCAGGTTCAGTATGCAAGGCAGTCAGATGTGAGAAGCTTATTGCAGAAATGAGATACGGCAGGAGTTTTCAAGCAGTGTGAAATGATGATTTTGCTCCTTTGCATTTTTTTAAAAGCCTGATAGTTGCTATAAAGATCTGTTTCTTTTGTGTTTTCAAGTGACTTCACGTATGGACTCCCACTTCACTTAACAACATTTCAGAACAAACATTAATGATTCTGTTTGCAAGCACTTTTACTATTTATGTATTAAGCTTATTTGTTCAGCAAGTGACAGTGGACCAGGCCCTCCCCAATTCCTATTAAATTAGCATGAAATAAGAATTTGTGTTTCTAAGAGCATAAACCACTATTGATTGGTTCTTCAACACAACAGATAGTCTGCAAAACAGTTTTGCAGAAGTGTTTTCTAGCTGCTTTTACAGTTTGTGTAGAAATAGGAAATAAGTTTGAATAATGATAACATTGCTGTTTAAATAATCCGGCTGTACCCTTGGTGCACTCTTCTGGATGTAGACTTGGACTTTTTTTTTGCCTTTATGCTGTCCTTGAAGGTAATAACAAAACTACCCCCCAGACGCTTATAATACTATTAAGTGACAGTATAAGTCTCACTAGAAGAAAAAAAGTCATGGGAAAGATGTTCTATTACAAGTTCTGCTGACCTTTTAATGCCACCAGTAGTGCTCTTATCCAAATGTGAAGAATGAGATGATTACAACAGCTTGAAGGCTCACACTGCAAATTAATCTGAGTAATGATTAGCAGAGTTCTTAGAACAATGACAAGAGCTATTCTATAGGTTAATACTTTTTAAATTATTTATGTAAAATAAGCACATTACAGAAATCGATTCACATTAACAGCTGCAAAAATGCAAGGTGTTTTGATGGTGGGCAGGAAAATTAGTAAATTTGAGATAAATGGACAATCGTGTTTTCAACACATGGCTGCTTAGGTGAAGGGCCAAGGTGGGAAGGATGGATGTAGTGCCCATCTGAAGTGGGAAGGGAGTGGTTGCTGAAGGGAGGGTGATGAGAGTGTGGTTTGTACTGATTTGAACTTGAGGTGATGTTCAAGAAGAATATCTCCTGGAAAGAGCTGAATGAAATTGAAGCCAAGTTGTCATTGAATTCCTCCATGTGGAAAGCATGGCACCCATTGATATTCATCAATGCTTGATGAATGGTTATGGAGACCAAACAGTGTATGTGAGCATAGTGAGATGGTGAGTAGTGTATTTCACCACTGGTGACAGTGGGTCACCTCCATTAATGCAGATTATGGCAAGGGCAGCTTGTAGGCTCTTGTTCATCATGGGCAAAAAATGCTGAGCTAGTGGTGGTGATGGTGCTGAAGAAGTGTTATGTAGATGAGAACTTGCTCTATCAACAGGTGTTATTGTGCTCTTCGTGTCTATTGTAGTTTCCAAGGAAATAATTAGGAGGTGTTACTTTGGGTGTGACCTATGTTTAAAAAAAAAAAAATAGTATTTGATTCTTGTAGATCATACAGATCCAGAGAGGCTGCGAGCATTGGGAGGGCAGAAGTAGATTTCAGAATTATATTAACAAGCAGCAAAAGTCAATTTTCTTACACTGTATTGTTGTTGGGTTTGTTGATTGGTTGTTTTCCTAAGTCCAAAGAATGACATAGGATCCCAGTAATTAGCAGTGCAACAGTGGACTCTCAAGAATGAAAAAATATATATGTAGTGCACGATGCAAACAAAGCAGCTTTCCCTTCTTCCCAATTGAAGAGACAGCAGCAACCACAAGCATTCAATTCATCACTTGTGCAGGCTGATGATAATCCAAGCTTGTTTTTTTTTCTGGAAAAGACATAAAAAGAGATTCATATAAACTTTCAGTTATGTGAAAGGTGTGCATATAAAAAGCAGTCGTCGTTGTAGCCCCATGCACTGAGTGAATTAAATCTATTCCTAAATTTGTAAAGGTTGTTAAAGATGCTACAATGCTCAAAGTACACGGAATGCATTATCCTACGGGAAGTATTTCTTTTTTACTGGGCACTTAGCTGAGTCAGGGGAGATAACATTATACTTTATCCTGCTGTGGCGGAAGAGAATAGATCAAATAACTCCTTCACGTACTACCTAACTCTCTTTTTATATGGTTACTGGTAAATATTGCTCTGCACTTTACTTAGCTGAGGCAATTAAAATACAGATATTGAGAATAATGAAGAGATGAACTTGGGTTTTGTTTCTGATAGCAATCTTCACAATTGCACTGTTCCTTACTCAACAAAAACCCAGTGCACTTGATTGTGTATTCTGTTTTGTTTTTGTCCTTTAAATTATCATCTCCAGTTTATATCCTTGGAATGACTCTGTGTAGCTCTGGTACACCTATGCGAGCTGGAAGTGTGGGGAAGTGGTAGATGATCTTTTCTCATGGTTCCTGTGAACAATTAGCTAGATTTCTAAGGCTCCTTATAATCCTGCTATTTGCCATTGTTGGTGGGTTTTTTGATGATTTCAGTGCAGTGAATTGATTATTCTGAACTTAAGGGTAATACCCCAAATTACTGGTACAGCTGGGGCCATAAGTCAGTGCATTCTACCCTGTACCCTTGCAGCTGTGTCAAATGAATTGGTTTTGCACTGTCTGCTTCCTCTCAAGACAAAGTAATTCTGCATCTACTGCCTCAACGTGCCAACAGCTGCTGGAAATAAACTTGTGCATTACAAGTCATTAATTATAATACCAGGGATGTATGGAATAGCTAACTAAGGAACTAATAAGTGGTATAGGATTCTGATAATATCAGAATTTCTTTGGAGGTGAGAAGTGAAATAAAGATTGATAGTTGAGAATCTAAGCCAACATATTTCGGGGACAAAAAAATAGGAATCACTCTTGAGCTTTTCCTCTACTTATACAAATGACTATTTTGGCACAAGATCTACAGTGCAGAGTTAAATCATGTCAACTGCATATCAGACAGGAGAAAATGTCATCTGTGAGGCAGCCAAGTGGTCCTCATGCCCTCTGGACTCTCCTGAATCCAGGTATGGGCTAAGAAGGGACCTTTAGCAAGCACTAGAAGCAATTGAGACTTGCTTATTTGATGATAGACAGGTGTTAATACCTATGCTTGAGTAAATTGAATCAGATCAGCATAATGTTTTCCTTGTCCTTTGCTTCTGGAAGGCAATACTTTCCTCATCAAAATGAGTAATGTTTTCTGAAGAAAGTAACTTCTTTTAAAAATATACTCAATCTTTTGGAAATATTCTTTCTTGGTGGAAGTTTTTAAACCAAACTTTGAAATTTTTCCTCTTTCCTCAGCCAAAAAAAGAAGGCCTGAAATTAATTTTCTTCTCCATCCTTCAAATCAAATTGTATTATAGCCAGAGTGTATTTGAGATGATGTAACACTTACTAGAGCAAAGAGAAGCAAAACAGAGTGTAAAGATAGCTCTTCTTGTTGCACAACAACTTCTGTAGGGCACTTAATGATATTGACATGAGCTTTTTATCTTTGAAATGACTATTAGTGACCCCATTGGAATGAAAACTGCTGTGTTCATTAGAAGTTGTATGTGTCAAATAGAAATGAAGCTTTCTCTCTAGGCTGTTGTTTGTTTTCCATAACTATAAAGGAAAAATGACATAAATCCCTGTGTCTTTAATTGATTTCTGAAAAATTTACCCTAGTGACTATAATCATTAAATTTGCTCCATATGAAATGTACTTTAATTGTTTAAAAAGAAAGTTGCACTTTGACTTCAATTAAGCTTACATAAACTTATACACATGGGAACTGCCTTCAAGAGATGTGAATTTGCTAACCTGGCATTTTTCTCAAATTCACGTAACACTAATCAAAATGACATTGATTTGCTTACATTAGCAGCTGACACCTATAACTTCCCTACTTGAGCACCTTGGGAGCATGTGGTTAGTTTTCCTTGGTGTGAGACTATCCTTTACACATTAAAGAATTGCATCACAGCAGGTCCTTTCTTCAGTCTGTCTTGCACTTTTTTTTTCTAGAGCTCCTTCTTCTCTGCTCTGTGCACTGTTTCATGCTTGAAAAGAATGCAGCAGGAAAATAACTGGATTTCATTCTTTTCTGAAATACAGAGAAGCAGGAAATGGAAGTCTAGAAATGTTCCATATAAAACAGCTTGCAGAAAAGACAAGTCTGTGAAAGAAATTCAACCTAATAACTTCATGCTGCATCCCTTTCATGTCATGGTGAAAGGTTGGCTTTACATTCTTCATAGAGATCTTTTGCTACTGAAATAGCCACTTACAAGGTACACACAGCAGAGATTTGTCAATAACAAAGTCTGAGCTAGAAGATACGCAGGTGCAGAATATAGGTCTAAACCAGCCTTTTTGTTCTTGCTCTCACCGGATCAGAAAATCTCCAGTAAGTAAATCTCTGAATACGTATCCTGTCCTTAGGAGCTGAAAATATTCTTTTAATTACTATGTGCTGAACTGAGAGTACTGGCAAAAGTGGGAAGTGATCTTAGGTGGGTACATAACTCATCTGATGTCATTGCTTGGTTTCTAACAAGAAAGATAGCTTGGTAGTGGTACAGTGCATAAATAAAGCAGGTAGGAAATGGGCATCATTGAACTCAGTGAGACCCCAAAGAACTGCTAAAGTATTTTTGAAACATAAGAGCTTTCTGTAAGCCCATAACCTCTCACAACACTTAAACATGTTAAACAGTGTTTCGGAAAACGTGTTCTTGTATAAAAAAGAAAGGTGCTACAAGCTAATTCTTGTTTCAGCTGAAAGGCCTTCATTGTAATCAGTAGCAGGGATGGCACAACATAAGGAGCAATCTTCTCTTGGCATCTAATCAGCATATAATTTCAATTGTCTGTCTGTTCTTCTTCCTCTCAGCTTTGTGCAACTGTTCTGTGCTAGAAAGTAGGGGTTATCAGAACAGAGCAGGGAGCTTCTGCAGGACAAATCCATGGCAATTGCGGGGGTTTATGTTGGGTGAATTAAAAATCTGCCATGTGCCTCGTTTAATTAAATGAGAAACTTGCAGGAAACACATGGCCAGTATCCCCAGAGGTGCCTTTTCAATTTCCTAATCAAAGCTGATGAAATTAGAATTGGCTATCAAATCCTTCTAGCAAACTTGCATCATTCTTTGCTAATTTCCTTCTAGTGGCCCCTTGAGAGATGGAGATAGTCTCAATGCTGCATATTAAACTTTAATTACCGATTTCTGTTATGAGGGCGCGATAACACTCGGACAGATAGCTGCTTCCTAGCTCGCAAGCTCCTCATGCTGAAAACAGCCATAAAGTAAATGAAAGATGAGTCAGCAACTTATCACCGATCTCTGTCAGTGCAAGCAGCACCTCCAGCTCCACAGTAGGATGCCAGCTGGTCTTCTATTAACAGTAAGTTGAAGATTGTTATTTATTTATAAGTGTCATCAATCTGGGAGGCTGAATGCGATACGCTTTGCAAAAAAGAACATGCAAGGCTTAGCATCATCTACGCAGATGCAATATATAGTTCATGAAAAAATCACAACATTTAATACACAGCAGAAGCACTATTACATGGGGTTTGAAGCTTTCTGTTTGTGTTACATAAAGGAGGAAATCTTAATAATCACTGACTTTTATTTATTTTCTTAAGGAAACAGACCTATATGTTCAGGAAAAATGCTTGCACCACTGCATGTCTGACTTGGAAACACCTTCTATGCAAAATGATGACAAAGGTTTTAGGTTCCAAATGTTACTGAATTGAGTTGAGAATTTCTTACTTGAAATGAACTTATCTGCCATGCTGGTGCAGGTGTAGGAGGGCTTACAGAAATGAGGCAGCATGTCCCAACCAGCACATGAATTTGGGGGAAAGCTGCAATGTTTATGACAGTGATTTGGAAGTTTCTATCCAAATCCTTAACGTATTTTAACAGGGTGCAGATAACATTTGCACCTCTACAGAATTGTAGGGGTACAATATTTTCTTGTTAAATACCTTACGCTTTCTGTACTGGCTATCCAACTCCTATGAATCCACCCAACTGCTGCTGCCTGCTCTGTCACTCTTTTTCCTTTCTACACAGCCTGCCCGGAGAATATATTTAAACACGCCACAGCACAGATCAGCATTTGTTCACGTGTCGAGTTAAGCAAGTCTTACAGTTCTCAGGGTGGAGATGTGCTACCACATCAGTGGATTGTTATACTACATCATTTTGCTTACTTAGGTAAATTTGGTCTTTAGCACCTATGTGTTGGTATGAGCTTTAAAGCCAGTTACGGTGGATAGGAAGTCTTCAGCTCTCTTTAGACACTTGCAGGCAGAGTGTGACTGCAGAAGCATTTCACCATGTAGTGTGCCACTCTCAAAAAGAATTAACAGAAAATGTAAATGTTAAATATATAAATACATATATCTTATCAGTAGATACAAATAGCTGAAGATATGATCATGGTCTTCTGCAGTTATTCTATTTGAAAAAATAAAATCTACTTCATTTCCGTGCCCAGTACTTTGAAGTACCTCTGCATTGCCTTCCATTTAATGAGATGTCAGTGTTTTATTTCTGGACATCTGAATAAGGCTTGGGTTTATTTCTAAAGTACTATTGGTTTATAATTCAGAAATTGTTTAATGGTTTCACATTTACATTTTTGTGTCATGTGTACTGGTTAAGCTTGGGATAAAACAGAATGTGAAAACTAGATGTGGGTGAGTAATTACAAACTACTAATGAAACAAATATGTATTTTTATATATCAAACTCGTGGGTTTTCAATTTGCTAAATGTTATGTTTGCTTTTAATTGTATAACCCCAAATACCACATTTGTCTTTATTAAAATTTATTAGTGAACTCACTCCAAGAAATTCTTCTAAGTATCCTCAGTAAATACTCACTGCTGTGGACTATGGAGATGATTACCTTCTTACAGCTAATGCTTTTTCTCATTCATTACAAACTAAGCAGGTGATGTGAGTTGCAATGTATTTCTTGGTCTGCTTCCTTTATTTTAACTTCTGTTCAAGCTAATTCCAGTTTACCCAATGAAAGAATACTGGAGAAGTCAGTTACAGAAAGGTTGTGTAATGGGCTGCTTTGCTGTATGTATTGAGGTGGAAGGAAGAAGGCTTCAAAGCAGCTAAATACTTTTGAGGTAGAACAGCAGACTGCTCGTGACTGAATTGCAGTGCGCCGCAGAAGTGGGAGTTTGGATTGCTGTTTAGGGGGCACTGTTAATCCAAATGTCAGTCTGAGCTCCCAACAGCGAGTGTGAAGCACTTTCAGATGGTGCTCCTGCCCAGCAGCTGCCTGTCTGCCTCTTCCTTCCTGCTGCTGTGTGAAAGCCTTCAGAGTGAAAACAACCTAAGTCAGAAGGTCAGGACCAGATGGAAGCATATGCCTGGTCTGATATTTGTGTCCTACTCTCAGATACATTCCACTGTAATGCAAAAGAAAAAAAACAACCTGCTATTATATTATATATAACCTGCTATTTCTCCAGTTCTGTTGAATTTACTCTTTACCACAGTCATAGCCATCTGGTAAGATTGTTTTCATATTTTTGTTCAAGTTAAGATTATTTTAAAATCTGCTTCAGTGTTTTCCTTATTCTAGTCAACACTAAAGAATGCAACTGTACTTGAATAACATCACCAATAGCATGGATTGTTTTTTAAGCAAGCAGTACTTGCAAAATTTTTCATGGGTCTGTAGTAGCTAGACGTACTACATGGCTACATATTGCTATGCCTATGCTCAATGGAAGGGATAAAGACAGTAGTATTACATAAACTATATTTCATAAGTAGGCTAATAGTATACTTGCTGCATATGGTTTGAAAGTTATGTTTTTAGGTTACATGTCTTCCATTTTCAAATTCCAGATGCTTTGGCAATTTAAGTTTTCTGCATTCTCTTGGTCAGGTGTAAATGTACTGTTTCTTAATAGGTGCAGGTAGGCATTTGTTTGGGGAGGGAGGATATTTTACATGAGTCTGAATCAGTGCATTTCCTAACAGTGTTATGAACCAACATCCAGCATAGCTCATCCATTACAGTCCAAAGAGCAGGTAACAAGCAGAAAACTTGCTCTCAGGGCAATTGCAATGGCTTGTATTCCTATTAGCAGCAGAAGCCCTCCGTAATGTCTCTAAGATATTCTCATTGCTCGTCTGTTACATGCTGCTGTTTTCAGCAGATGAGCTAGCTTGAGGAGTGCACAGAGATACTTCATGAACTAACAGTCCCACTGCTTTTTGCCATTTAAAATTTATGAACTAATCACATGCCAGTGTAATAAAGCCATGATGTTACAACACTGTGCGTTGTTACCACAGCAGAAATAATCTCACGGATGGATTTAAGTAGATTGAATTAAAGTGAAAGCAATCATTGCCTACAGTCAGCATTGTGCTTGATATTCACTGGCTGTTCACATTTAATACACAGATCAGCCTCATTTATTTACCATGACATTCTACGTATAACACTTAGTTACTCTGTTTGCACATCTTAAGGAACATCCAACAAGTAGAGCACAGCTTTTCTTCTATGGGATCTGTTATGTGAGAGAAAAAGCTTCATCATGAGGCAGAACAAGCCCAACCAACATTTGCTCAATGAGTCTTGCACTATGCCCTGAAGTTGATGAGACTATTAACATTAATTATACATGTGCTGACAAAGGCTGCTGCAGGAGACACAGAATGAAGACTAATAGGCTGAAATAGAGAAAACTGGACGTGTAGGAGAGCTGGAAGAATGTAGCATCTTTGATTATTTTTCCTCATTAGTTTGGCTTATTTCCCATAGGGGCACCAGCACAAATCTTTGACACTAGGACTTTTCCTTAATTCTAGCTGCAAATTCAGAGCTATATTTCCTTCATGAGCAGCACTTTGCTCCTGAGTCCTGACCCTTTGCATATCCTTGCTGATTGTGGATGCCCTTCAGTCTGACAGACAGACCTTATCTACCTGGGGCATAGTACAGGACAGGGAAGAATGCAATTCTGAGATTTGTGCTAAGAAAAAAGAAGGGGATAGTATAACCTCCAGTGGAAGTCAGTGCCTTTCTGCTGTGTTCTAGACTCTGGAGTTCCCATGTGGATACTATGATAAGTGGGAACTCTTTAAGAGGCCTTCTCTGCAAGTAGATGTGCCCTGTTTGTTGCCTGGTGAATATATTGGGGTAGGGAAGGTCCAGCAGCAGTTGGGATTCTGATTGGTAGAACTATTTGATCAGATTCCTCTCAGGGGTTTTATGAAATGCTGAGCATCATATTTTTAAGTTACTGAAGCTTTGCAAATAAATTATGTATTTATAAGTGACTGAAATTTTAGGGCTATCAGCTAGAAAATGAGCATCTGTCATAAGCTTTCTTTAATTTGGCTTTTTAAGGCTGTCAGTTCTAGTGCTGGTAAGGTTCAGACACCAGAGTCTCTCCCACTGCAAGCAGGTATGGCTAAAGATTGCAAGGTGTGAACCAAAATGCCATGAACTGTTTTAGGAAGAAAAGTGCTCCCTGCTCCCCCAGTATGGAAGAAGTCCACTGTCTTGATACTCTTGGCATGCGTTCCCAGTTTCCTGAGTCAACCAGCTGTAGTAGTAGTGTGAAGTACCTTTTTCCCCCTCAAGATTTATAGGCTAAATGTTTTTGTCTTTTCTATGTAACACCACGGGCTCACCAGGGTACCAGACTTGGTGTACAGCCAGATGTGTCCTGTTCTGTGCCCTGGCTCTGCAGGTACTGTGCTGGGCTGCAAGGAGACTTACTTTAGCTCTTTGCCCATACCCTTCTGCATGGGCAAGTTAGTTCATATCTGCTTTTTTTTTTTTTTTACTCTGTAATGCAAAGGATATTTAGCTTTCTTTAAACTTGTTTTAACCAGATAATTTTTCCTCACTGCTTTCACTGCACTGCAAGCTGTAGGTTCAAACTATAAATAATTTAAGGTTCTCTAAGTTCAGTGGAAGTGCATTTAGGCCTAATTATAAGGAAGATCTGGCAAAATGAATATTTCTTTCTAATTAATGGAAGAATAAATTGAGTATCTTTTCCCTTGCCTTTTGGATCTATTCTATTTGTGTGGATCTTGGTGCTGTGGTAACCTTGAGCAGCAAAGAGGGATTTCCTTTAGGGAGCAGTGTCACACTACAGCTGTCACTGCAGTGTTAGCAGTACATCCACATTGATTTGGGGGGGGGGGGGGAATTAGGCTTTCTTGGCTATGATCTCATCTGTGACATCAGCTAATAATAAACATGTCTGTTATCTCTATATTTTGTCAACTGAGAGCATGAGTGAGAAGGGAATCTTGTATTCATCCAGTGAATTGCACATTAATGACTCGATAAGGACTAGCTTTTATTTTTATACTAGGCATATCAGAACTCTGTATATCTGATTTTTTTGTTGTTGTTGAAAATAAAATTAGTAACTTAGGTGACCTATGCTCTTAAACCATGTTAGTAGTTAATTAAAACATGTTCAGACAGGAATGACTGAGTTGTTTCTAGAGAAACATGATTTCCTTGTGGTGTATGGTTAAGCAGTGTTGTTGAAGTCAGGCTTTCAAAATGCTGAGATTTGCTTAAAAATGCTGGTTTTCAAGAAACACCCTTGTGACAGGTTTTCAGAACTGCACTGAGATTTTGAGAGCTGTTTTTTTTAACTCCTCTTTGCAACTGATTTTTTAATTTTAAAAAGAAACAGGAGAGTTGTGCCATCATAGTAGTACCTGGCAGCCCCACAGATGGGCAACATAGGGACCCAGTGCTACTCCCAGCTGTGCATCCCTGAACTTGCCAGGGATGTGCTCTGCTCCTGCACCCACCTTGTTAGTGAAGGCATTAATTTGGTCCTGGGGCACACCACCAATAAACAGCCTCTGGCCAAGCCCTATGCTTGCTGTTTGCTGTGCTCAGAGCCCAGCAGTTTGCAGCCCCACTCATTGTCCTCAGTAGTTAAATCAATAGTGAATGTGAGTAAAGTGCTGTTGATCCTGAGAAACAGAAAGCTGCTGAATATCAGTGATGCTTTTAGCCCTCTTCCCCGGGGATCCTCCAAGGGAAGCATTTAACTGCACTGAATATGATTGTGTAGATCTCTGAAATGCTCAGATGAACTTATTAACTTGGCAAGATTTAAGCAATATCTGCTCTTTCTGAATAGGATAAGCCTCATGATGAAAGGTATGGTACCACGGACTGTTTCTTAAGGTGAAAATTGTGTGCAGCTTGTTAACATGGAGCGATTCAGCTGAGCTTTAGAAGATTATTCCAAATGCAAATGACCTCAGAATTATAACATTTGCTCGCACGTTATGTTCTTAAATGATTAAATCCTTTAGATGTTTCCATTTGGAAGGTGATATCTTTTACTTCTGTGCAAATGTTTCTGCCATGGGGCATACTGGAAAAGAAACACAGTCACCAGCTAGAGAGCCAAATGAAGCCACGACCAATGGCTCTTACTAAAGGAGTCTGTGCTCATTCAGGGCTGCCACTAAATCCACTGAAGCCAATGGGAGCTTGCTTTTCATGATCAGCAAGCTTTATAGCAAGTCTTAGGAGCTCCCACTTCCAATGCAATTCGGTAAATGCTTCTCTGAGCTACTGCCTTTGGGAGAGTCTCAAAAAGCTTTACATGTTAATTCAACCTCCCAGCACATAATATGCAGAAACTGAGACACAAATTGTTTCTGCTTTACATGTAAAAGTGGCAGCTGGAATTGTTGGAGCAGTTGCATTGTAGCGCCTGTTGAGCAGCAGCCCACTGTTCCCATCTAATGCCTGGTGAGGTCTGCTGTGTCAGAAAGGGCAAAATGATCAAAAAGAAGAGGCAGAGGAGCATGCCCTGTTCTACTCTGTGTTAGTCTAGTCGCTGAAATTCAGACAGCACGACTTTAACTGAGTGAAATTAGGTAAAAATCCTTTTGTGCTGTTGTGCTTTAGCAGAACTTAGAATGGGGGCTTAAATATTATTGACGTTAAGGCCTTTAGATCAATAACAAAGTTACTGATTAGAAGACACAATTTTTAATGTTGCAGTTCTATGTAAGTTATGTTTTTGTAGTGCTGCTTATGGAAGATTGTGCAACTGTGTTGGCCTTAACTTGGAACATCCAGTCACCCAGTTATGGATGTATGTCTGTGAGACTGCATAGGACTGTTAACAAGAATATAAAAAAAAAAAATCTTCATTTCTCATTTGAATTAGGAAAAAAAAGAGTCTTCAGATCTATAAAATATGAAGAATACCTGCAGGCTTCACGGGGTATCGAGATACATGAAGTTCATAAGCATCTGCATAACACTGCGAGTTACAGATGGGTAGGGGCACTGGAGTGATATTTACCTTTTTTTGCTAGTCATCTACTTAAAATTTGCATTGGAAAAAATCTGTGGGCATCATATATTCACTTTCTAAAAGCAACTAATTTTGAATTAGTATTTAATATGCTGCAGATTGGAAAGCAGTAGAAAAAGTTTTGCACTTTTAAGTGAACTATTTTCTTTCTTCCACACAGCTTTTCATATTTTGGTTACACATGCTTTAAAAAAAAAAAAAAGTTGTATCCTAGTGTTTTGAATCTGATACAAGGACTCTTCCTTCTTGGCTCTTTCAGTGCCAGTAATTAGACCATCTGGTTGGTGAGGGAGAGTAATTCAAGACCATATTCATTCCTACTTTTAAATTTCTTTGCAGATAACACTTCAGGAAAAAATGAGGGCTGCTGGATAATCAGATCTAAAATTAAGAGGATTTCTTGTTGATTATCCTGTACTGCTGGTTACAAAATTAATCATAGATGCTTAGAGACTATAGTGATAAATCTGTTATCAACATCTAGATAGTGGGGAAAAAAAAAACAAACTAGGAGGAGCATGAAATTGTCATAGATTTGTTTAGGTTGGTGCCTGTAAAGAGAATGTGTGTCCAATTTGTTGAGGAATTTAGACTGAGCCTTTTAACAGACAGGAATGAAGTATTATGGTTTGGCTCTATAGCTTTAAACTCTGTGCTTGTGCTTTTTGCTATAGTATGCTGTGGTATTAAAATGCAAAACTGATGGTGAAAGTCAGGAACATGAATTTAAGTGCTCCCTGAACTACCCTTACTTTTTTGTTTTTCAAATAACAGTGAAGGGATCTTTTTTATGCTTTTTTTTTTTCCCCCCTATGAATCTGTTTGCTAAGAAGTTGGCTGCTAGGACATCTTCCTTTGTAAATAAAACTTCTTGTTCTGTGACAATCAGTGCCGTTATGTACAAACTTTCATTTGGTAGTTGCAAGGAAACGGTCTTGCAAATGTAATTTTTCTCACCTTTTGTGGAGGAATTAAATGGAACAAAAGCAGTGGCCACTCTCACAACTATAATAGATATCTAAAAATAAGGGTGCAACGGCTGTTATGCATGCAGATTACCATCCTCATATCTTCAGGGTCACCCTCCTCCAGGACAGGATTCTTCCCAGAACTTGTCTTCGAATTCTTGCCCATCTGTTAATTCTTCTAACATCAATGATTTTGCTACATGGTAGGAGTAAAGTGGCAGTTTAGTGAAATGCAGGTTTCTGGGCAGTAAGTAATGTGTTAAAGACACTGGACTCTTTTAGAAGATAAAGGAGGGCTATTAGGCTCAGTTTGTGCCTTGCCTACCAGGTGAGCAGGTAATGATGCGTGCCAGATAGTGGCGTGTGCATTTGTTTTCCTAATGCAGCAGAAATTTGAAAATCTTCGTGTTCAGTTTTCTCTGAGGAGGAAAGTATTTGACCAAAGATCAAGGTATTATTCAGGTATTCATGCTGTCTAGCACGGTGACTTACTATTCTCTGTTTCATTTGTGGGGAAAACAGGCCTGACGCCACAGTGCCCCACGTTATATGGGCAGTGACTTGAAATTTTGCTAGATCAGTGTAAAAATAAGTACATAATTCTGCTCTTCGTGATGAATGAGGCTTAGATCAGACTTTCATAGTCAGACCTGTACAAAATGTTCTGGCTCAAAACTGAGTAATATAAATTCTGTTTCTGTGCATAATGGATCTTTTTTTTCTGATCACCCCATCCCCATTAAGCTGCCTTGAAAAGGATTAGTCCTCGAGGCACAGAACTGCTGCAAGCCTCATCGTTGAGGTGGTGGTGATTTCTGTTCAACAGTGTCCTAAAGGTGTTTAGATTCAAGTGCTAACATACTACATAGACTATGCAATGTAGGAATTATGCTCCATTCTGGAATTCAGAGTGCAAAAGGCTAGTTGGAGTGAAGCCGTGATTACCTCAGGGTTCTAGCATGAAGCTCTTTAAGAACAAAGAGAAAAAATAGAACAATTTTGTAAAGTTGTAAATTCTATGGATTCCACTCAGTCTCAGCTGTCTTGCAGTCAGTCAACTTTCCTAACTTAGCACACCAAGAGCATGAAGAATGAGCAATAGATTTTTAGTTACATATGAAAACTGCAAACTCAACCAAAAATACTTAGCAAGTGCGTTGTTGATAACTCCTAGCCAGTAGTGTATTAGATCCAGCAGTGTCAGAATAAGTACCAAATCTGCAGCAACACGATGCATGGCCTCCTACACCCATGGTGCTCCCTCATCCCACTCAACCAATTAACAGTAATTAGATAATTGCACTTCATAAAAGTCTTTGAAAGATGAAGATCTTGCTGTTTAGGACTCATTAGCCTTTTTAAGCGTACTTATTACTGTTTTTATTTCTGTTCACAAAGGGGAAAACTTTTAAATATTCCGTGTTTGTCATATTCTGCTCGTGAAGCAAAAATTGCAAGAGCAACCTTTCTCCCAGATGCCCAATATTAACTCTGGTCTGAAATAAAAGCGACAGGTAATGATATAGAAAGAAAGTTTTTGTAACATATTGCACCTGATTGCAAGATTTTTACAAGAGTTCCAAAGAAAATGATATGTTATTTCTATATTGCTGGCAGAAATTTCTCCACTTCTTTTCCATAACAAAAATGATAGTTTCTAATTTTGCATGCAGCATACAAGAGGCAAGACCAAATGGCTACAGTAGGCTTTCTTCATGCAAGGCAACTATGGCTCATGTGGTTTGTTGAACTCAGCATGTTTTGCTTTAGCTGTTTGGTTGTTTTATTTAATAAAAATAAAACCCCCTTAAATAAGCAACGTTTGGAATTTCTCTTTTTGTCTACAAACTTCTTTATTCTCCAGCTATGCTCCTGCAGGATGCTCAGTTTTTCCTTTTTTCCTTTTTTACTGAATGACACAGATGAGTTTTCACATCACTCGGTGTCTAAGCAAGGGTGTTGATGCCTTTACAGCTCGGATGATGATGAGAATGGATTACCTGCTGGAGGATCCTGAACCTATAAGTGAAGCTTTCATTCTTTTGCATAAGACCTGGCCTTTTGGTCAAACTGAGGGGGAAAAGAAGGAAAAAAACAGATAGTGGAAGCAGGGAAGGGTGACCGGCATATCTGGCATTTAGTTTAGATGTTAGAAAGAAGCTCTTTACTCAGAGGTTTGTGAGGCAGTGGCACAGGCTGCTCAGCAAAGCTGTGAATGTTCCCTCCCTGGACAGCCTGATTTGGTAGTACAAAAAAAAAGTCCATCTGTATCTGGCTGTCTGGACTGAAAGATTGTTTTGATTTGTTCATCAGAGTACTTTGCAACCACATACAGGCTGCTGGAATCTGTATGCCAGCAGACTATTTGGTGGCTGGGGGAAGGGGTGGACTTGGTCTTGTAGTACTGCTTCCATGAGACACAAAGCACAGAAGTGTTTGATCAGGATGGGAAAACCTGTGTTGACACCAGAAGGCAGATCATTTTTGGTAATGGGACAATTTGGTTAGGTGGATGTTTTTCAGCAAGTGACCAGTTATTTTCTCTAGATTTCTAACTTTGTTACTCTAATGGCACCAACTGCAGTGTGCTTTGTGTACTCACCCCTTTACTTCATCTGAGTGACTGTAAGGCCTGTCTCTTTCATTTTTCCTTTGGAGAGAGAGGGTATGTGGTAGATAGGGGCTCCAGTTCATGGCCAGTTCTTCACTTCCAGATGCTGGCAAGACCAAGTGTTCTTGCTGTTCCCAGGTTCTTTTCCTGTGTTCCACATTTTTCCTAACACTGAATTTCCATGTCATTAACCAGCACACCCATTTCTGTGGGAATATTGTTCACTTGTCGCCATTCTGCTTAAAAGAAAGGAGTTTAGCACTTTTTTGGAGTTGAAGGAAGCAAGAGCTGTTCCCCCCCCAGTGTGCAATTCTCTTAATTTTCTTTGTAAGTGTCTCAGTCAAGTACTAGAAGCTTAAAGTTGCATTCCAAAACTGCAAAGTACTTGCTTGAAAGTGGTTCATGGAATAAATGAAGAGGGTTTTAGCTAAATCCCCATTGAACATACCCGAAAAAGACCCTGGTGCTTTAGAGTCCCACAGAGAAGATGCTGTAGGCTCCTCTACACTTACTGAAGCTCAACTGAGACAAGGAAAAAGTTCCCAAGATCTTGCATATCTCTGTGAATTAAAAACCCAAGCTGCTACTCTATCTCTCTCCTCTCTTTCTGAGTCTTCTTCTTGGAGCCTGCTTTAATCCAAGCCAGTTACAAATCAAGAATCCCAAGCATGACTACACTAAGGTTCATTTCCTCAGCCTTTAAAACTAATGAGGGAAGGCTTTAAGACCTCCATGTGATTGGCGCAGTACCAGTATGGTGATGTTTTAAAGGCTTGCTGGAAGCTGTGCATCAATTGTCTAAAGACATCTGTCTTGTAACCCCATCCTTCCAAAATCAGTCTGGGGGATTCACTGATTTGTGAATGTTTAGGCTTGTTATCCCCATTTATCAGCAGTGCAGATGGGAACAGCTTGCATAGCTGTGCCTGTGCTTGTAGTCTCCCACAGTCTAAAGTAATAATGAAACCAAATTGGAAATTTTCCTAACTTTTCTGTTTGTTTTACTGGTGAGCTCGGGAGAACAGAGTCAAATCTGGCACTTTGTTAAAATAGAGTCATCTCAAGCGGGCACAGTGCGTGAAGATTTTACTGAAAAGTTAAGACAGGTCAGATAACTTCTATTCTTGTCATGGCTTGTTTTCATAGAAAATTGTAGCTCTCCTTCACTTTCAAATACGTACAGGAATGCACATTACAACTAAATCATCTTTCTGATGTTTCATGCAGACAGTGTTTTGAGTTAAGATCTGTTTGGCTGGCTGTTTTTAATGGCAACTAGCACCAAATATATTTGCATGTCATTCCAATTTTTTTTTATTTGAAGTACAAAGCATCAAAAATATTCTGCATGTCTTCAAACATGAGATTTTGGTTAATTTTGTAGTTCCTGGATTAAGAAGTCCCTTTGTTTATGTGAATAGGAACTTGCTCCATTTTAAGATCTGTCCAGTAGTCAATTTTTAATTTGTTTAAAATATGTTTGTTTAGAATACGATATGGTGCAATGCTAATCTTTTAATCAGAATGTCATGCTAAGCTTAGTAAATTGATTTAGAAAAGTTTATAATGCATCTACATTGTAAAATTCATCAAGTGAATTTAATCACTAAAAAGAATAAATTGTGGTTATGTTCAAATACTGTGATAAGTCATGCTTAAATCCAGATACTTACACTTTAGGTGAACTTTAAAACTTGTAATTCAATTTTTTTGGATGGATCAGATTTTGCTAGTATAGCTTTCTGGGGGGAAAAAAGGAAAAAACAGCCTTATTTCTTTTGAATCATGTTTGGGAAATTGCTAGAACATTTCATTTTCACCTTTATGAAAAAGCTAGCCTCAACAAAATCTTTCTGACTTGGAAGATGGAGGATTTGAATAAGATCAAAACAATATTTTCTGGGAGACAGAATACAGAAATTCAGATTTCACTGCTGCTTTTGGCTTCAAGACTAAGCTAAAATGGAACTAGACTAAGTTATAACCATGCGACTGTCTAAGTCTTTTTCTTTACTAAAGACTATTTATATGACCCTTGTGCTCTGAAAGATAAAACAGAATCCCTTACATGTCAGGCAATAATTAAAAGGAAGGAAGCCAACATCTAGACTTCCTAGCTCTGTATTCAGCTGCTAGCTCAGCATTCCCAGCAGAGGTGTACAAAGCATTACCTTTGACAAACCGAGCAAAAGCAGCTCTTGAAGATTATCTATCTGATGATAAAAAACACATTCACATGCTTATAGCACAGCACAAGTCTGGCAGCTACAAGAGAAAACACAGTCAACTCATTGAGGCTGTTGCAAATCATAAATACTTAGTACAATAGATACCTTTGTTCCGCCTCTGCTTATATTTAACATTATTTAATTAAATAAACATATTTATTTTTTTCTCTGAATTGTAGAGTTGCACATCTGAAGTTGTATCACATGATGAGTGAACAGAATCACAAGGAAGATGCAGTGCTCTATGTTTTGCAGGAGACGTCTTTATCATTGTAATGTTAGATACTTTTATATTCTTGTAGCTGTGTTCAAGTGGCTTCATGGACAGTCTTCCTCTAGCTTTTCCTATGACAGCACAGTAACGTGGCCATCAGCCAAGGCAAGCAAAAAGCTCTTGTTCTTTATCGCTCATCTAAAATATATAGCAGGTTCACATCATAGTGCTCTCTGAAAGTGCAACTCCTAGACACTTACACTGAGGGCTTCGACTGTATCATGTTATTGCTGTACTTGCCCTGACAGCAGGGCTTTTCAGGGTGGTTTGAGTGGCCCCAGACTCACAGTTAATGTTAATCTGAATATCTGTGAACAGTCTCTTAGAGTAGAAATGGTTAACGTGATTAACAGTAGCTTGGTTAATTGAGATGGGGAAAAAGGAACAGTATACAACCAGAGTTTCTGCTTGATTTTCCACTGGAACTCTTACGTGTGAAAATATCATAGAATCATTTGAGTTGAAAGACCTCTGAAGTTCATACAGTCCAGCTCCCTTGCAGTGAACGGGGATGCCTACAACTAGATCCAGGGTGCTCAGAGCCCCATCCAGGCTGATGTAGAATGTCTCCAGGGATGGGGTATTCACAACCTCTCTGGGCAACCTGTTCCAACGTGTTCCTGCCTCATCATCCTTAATGTCCAGCTTACCATCCATCAGTACTCCCAAGTCTTTTCTGGCAGGGCTGTGCTCCATTCTTTTGTCCTGCAGCTTGTAATGGTAGTAGGGGTTGCCTTGACCCACATGCAAGACAGTGCACTTGGATTTGTTGAACCTCGTGAGGTTCTCCTGGGCTCTCTGCTCTGCTCTGCTCAGCCTGTCTAGGCCTTTCTGAATGGCACCCCATCCCTTGGGCATGTCAACTGTACCACACAGCTTGTTGTCATTCACAGACTTTCTGAGGGTGCACGTGTTCCTACTATGTCACTTATGAAGATATTAAAGAGCTTTGATCTCAGTATTGTCCCCTGATGGACACACTGGTCACCAATCTCCATGTGAACATTGAGCTATTGACCACCGCTCATTGGGTATGGTCTCACAACCAGTTCCTTGTTCTTTAAACAGCCTATTCATCAAATCCATGTCTTTTCAATTTGGAGAGAAGGATGTTATAGGGGACTGTATCAAAGGACTCACAGAAGTTCATATAGATGACATCATTGGCTCTTCCCTTGTCCACTGATGTAGTTATACCATCATAAAAATATCTCAGTATCTGTGACAGTTCCAAGAATGAGAAAGCTGGATCTTAGTCATGTATCAAGTGTGATTTAAGGGAAAGGGCACAGTGATGTGAGGGCATGTGGCTGAGCCCTCCTGGTCTCTGAATTGTGTTGGGGCTAAGGTTAAGATTAGAGGTCTGAGAATGAGAAATCTGAGATGTAAGATGGGAATGGAGCTCAGAAATCTAGATGAAGCAAAGGATGGCTGGCTGCAAGAGTTGCCTTTAGTGTGGTCCTAACCATGGTATTGGGGTGGCCCAAGGCATAAGTTGCAGTCTATTGTTATGGGTAGATGGGGCTGGCTCTGTTGTCAGATTTAAACTGTGACACTGCAATTTCAGGTGAAAGAGGTAAGAGTCTGTTGCAAGTTTTACAGGTACGAATTTGTAATAAGAAATGCATCGAAGTCTGAGGTTTTAGGACTTGGAAAGTTTTTCCCAATACAAAAAATAAAATAAAATAAAATAAATCCATAGCAGTGCACACAATTCTGTTCTCTGGTTGTCAATTTGTTTCTTGAAGTAGTAACTCTTGCTTAGTATAATTCTCAGTGTCTACAATTACTGTAAAGTTGCTTGTGAAAATGCTATTTTACTAGTACTGTATTAGATTTAATTTGGCAATTAAAGTATCTGCAATGCAGGTTCGTTAAAATGTTTACTTGCATTGATCAGAATAATAGAGTACAGTGTATCTATAAAGAAACATCAAGTTCTGACGCTGTGTAGTAATTACTTCTAAGACTGGCTGTAAATACATTTGAGGTAGTTTTGTTTGCGTGTAGGTGATGCATTCAAAACTGACAAGATAAATTCACTGGCCTCTAACCATTTGTGTAACCTTCCACCATGATCTAGATCAATTCAAAGAGAGCAGTTCGTAGGAACATAAGTTGTAAGCAACAATGTTCAGGAATATTATAAAATCTGGAATCTCTACAACTGAAGTTGAAGAATTTTAGTAGAGATCTCAAAGCCCACAATTTTTGAATTTTATATGACATTGTGCTAGCTAAGAACACCATATAACATCTTTCCACATTTTTATTGCTGACTTTGTAACCTACCTCACTTAGGACAATTTGTAGAGCACTTATATCCTTAATGATTATGCACAGAACTCTATAAAACCCTAGAGTAACAGCAAAGTACAGAGGCATTATAAAGGAGAAGTAAAATAGGAGACTTTGTTAAATGAAGACAAGAGACTGTTCAGTTTCTTCTTCTCTTAAGTCTGAAAGCTTGTTGAAACATGCACAGTTTAATTGTACAGGAACAGTGTTATTTAGCAAGTACCGTATGAAAAACATACATTTGGAGTTGTGTTGTGTGTAGTCAGAGGAAACATCCTCTCAAAAAAGCTCTGGAAATGGAGAAATGAGGTAGGCGGTGGGAAGAATTCATTGAGTTATTCACAGTCAAGAACAGCAATGTATGCATTTGCATAAATTACTTTGTAACCTTTAGCTTCTGTTTAATTTCTCTTTCTCAAGTAAGGAAAAAGTATAATTTGTATAGTAACTAATCACTTTGACATAAATCTTCTGATTATGGAAATTTCACGTAAGAATGAAAGCATTTTATTCTCTGCTTCTTTGCAAAGCCATCATCATCTTTACTGAATATCTATAAAACTTTTTACAGAAAAATTTTGCATTTCAAATGTTAGGTAAAATAAATATTTAAGCCTTATGTTTGAGACTGGGGGTAAAAGGAGAGCTAGTCTTGAAGATCTTGAACTGAGAGAAACTCACACTATGTTGGTCCTCTAAAGACATGTAATTTATCCTGAATAGAGCTCTCTTCTTGGTGAAAAATTCTTTTTTATTTTGCTTTAATGTTCACCTCCAAAATCTCTTCTCCTTGTGAAATGCTAGGCAGAAAAATAAAAAGTTGAGTACAGGCTCTTGTTTTCATCTACAGTAAGGCATCTCTCTGTTTACAAATTTATTGATAGTGAGATTGCCCATATAATTCTTAGTTGACTAAATACAATTTTATGGACTTTCATTTCCATGGTGCCCAACTGCTACTGAACAGTTCCCTGTGTATGAAATCTTTCTCCTTTGCAGAAGTTCTCTGCAGCAAGCTAGGGGCTGTGGGAACTCCTGACCGCCTCTCTACATCCTTCAACTTCCTTTCCTTAAGCTCTGTCCACGCATCAGACCTGTGTAGACTCAACTGGCCATCTGCTGCCAGATGGGGAAATTGCACAAATGGCCCAAGGATGAGGAAACTGCTCTCAGCTCACAGGGGCTTCATGCCAAAACGTAGCTGAGAAGCACGCCTAAATGAGAAAGATATTCTAAGTTGGGAAGCGTAAGCCATCTGTGATGCTGAATGAGATTTACCCACGAGACTCACCATTAAAATTAGTAAAATTAAAATATTGCTCCTGTTTGCAACCCTGTGGAATGAGTAGCAGTCATTGAAACATTTTGCAGGGGAAAAGCTAAATAACCTCATATCAAGTTCAGTGAAAACATCTCTGAAAATTCAACTGCAAGGCAGAGAGAATTGATTCATAGTCCCAATTTAATCAGATGAGAAGAGTATGGTAAGCGCATAACCTAAAAATGACATCCAAAGTTAAGCCAGTTAAGAAGGAATCGGAGTAATCAGTGTAGCCAAACTAGTAAGGAATAAATCAATTCATAGCCATGCAAATTAATCTCTACGATTTTGCAGACACTAGTGTGTTTGGAATTGATGATCCAAAGACTTCATTGAAGGGTAACAAACCGCCCGTAATTACATGAGTTCACATGTATTTTTGCAGGTGCTGGTTCATTTTCAATATTAAGCTTCCAGTTCACTTAAACAAAAAGAGCAGGGGGAGCAAGAAGAGTATGATTCAGAGAGTTACTGGCTGTTCTCACCCTTCTCTGACAAAAGGTCAAAAAATGTCATATTTCAAGCAGGTTTCTGTTAAAGTTGTTGGTACTTGAGCTTACCAGTGCCTATATAGTAAAGAAACTTTGTGATGGCTCCATTATTCTTAGCTTCCTCATATTTCTAACTGTAAAAGTGTGCACCATATCAGTGGAATTACTCCTGGGTAAGAAGTTGGTTAGTCACTAAGATGGTATTTGGTCTGACTTATTTTTTTCTACAAGTACAAAAACTGTAACAAACACTTGTAAATTGGAATACTGTGCCTGTTGGCTTCTTAGCTAAACATTTGCTTTCTGAAGTCTATATTTAGTCAAAAACTGTGACGAAAAAGCACTGGCAATTAGCTCTTGTACCTGTATCACACAAAGCAAGTTCCCAGCCTACTGTGAGAACCCTGAGCCAGCTCTCCAAGGAGATGGAAAACAAACTTCCTAAGAATCAGAGGAGGCTGGCAGAAGGAAGCAATACCCAAAGTTATTTCGTTTATTAAAATCAGGCCTGTAAGCAAGAGCCTCACACAGAAAGAGACAGCTAGCTTGGGAATTCTTGTGTATGAACTGTATTTCCTTCTTTCCTGGCCAATTCTGATTTATTTGTTCCCATTAAAAAAAAAAAAAAATAGTACTTCTAATATATAATGGCTGTTTTCATACTCAATTCAACCTAAGCTTTCATGAGCATCTGTCATCTTTGGAGGCTAGTGTGTTAGGAAAAGTAGAGCCTGAAAATTTGGGCTTTTTTCTGATGAGCAGTTAGAATTTTCTATTGAAACAGCCAAGTGTTGCAGATAGTTGGAGATTGCTCATGTGAAAGGTAACTCATTTGATCTGTTGTTCCAGTTTGCTTTGTTTATTTTTATCACTAGAAATCACTGGATGATGTAGAAATAGCAACTTGGGAAAATCAAGATTGAGGTTATCCTGATTGGCTATCACCAGACAGTGTGGCTTACAGCTATGTCCAAAGAATTGTGGGCATGACATTAAACAGCACGCATAAGAAGCAAATAAGTGGCACCGCTTTGATATTGTGAACTGAGCACCATTTTTTGTTCTGTTAGGGGGAATTGAAAGCTCTCAGATTGGACTTCCTAACAAGCTGATTCAGTCTGCACTGCTGCCAATAACTCCAAGCAGGTTTTTGAAGGTGGGTCCAGGCCGTGGCTTTCAGTACACTTAGCCTGACTTCCTTTATCAGGAAACAGAAAAGATTCTTAAGTAGAACTTCCATTATTTTAACCATTTAAATCATCTAATTCCATTTCTATTTTGGTTGCCCTAAAGAAAATTGTTCTGAACAATGAGCTGGGTTGGTTAATGAGAGTACAAGAATTTAGCTGTATGTATTATACCTTAGATGAGTGCAGATTACCCAAGACATGATATTCATGTGTTGCATTTTACCTACGTAACAATTGCACTTGTGCAGTAATTTGTCCAAATGTCTCGATAGTTACATTTTTTTTATGTTAACTCTCTTTAAATGTGTAAAATTGCCTCAGATTATAGCTGCTGCAAATTATGAACTGCTGTGTTAATGAAGATGTGGGAAGGTAACTGAGCTAACAACTGTACAAAGACATTTCTTGCCACAACCCTTGATTATAAAATTCTAATTGAATTCACTGCCTCTTTGCTTCTGTGCTGGGCGGTCACTCCTGTCTCTTTCTCCTTCATGTAGAATATTTACATCTCTAACTTTTCCTTAGTTTTGTAAGGCTCTGTTTCAGCCATTCAAGCTTTCAAATACCAAAAGCCAGAGCTTGTTTTTCAGCACACTGATGAACTTGTTTCAAGGAATGAGGTTATTGAATGCAGGCAAATAAATGTCAGAAAAATCAATTTCCTTTTGTTGGTCAACTGTTAGCTGTCATTTAGAAGTGTTTGATCAACAGAGAAGGGGAAATGCTGCTGATGTTCATTTGGACAGATCCGAGTGTCTTTTTGTGCTTTTCACAAATATTAATGGAACTAGAAGAGAGCTGCATTACGTACTGGGGCACCCTCACTTCAAACAAATGAGTAACGCTCGTTGCTATGGCTGTGATCAGTCAACATAACCTGGATGGTTTCTTTCAGAGTCGCAGGCTCACTATTGCTTTACAGATAGACATTGTGTATAATGAACCATTCCAGTTAGACAGTGCTCTCTTTGCCATAGGCACCTGATTTCTCTTGTGAGAACAACGTTGTGGATGCAGCCAGCCAGTTTATTTCTGTATTGGCTCACCAATCAGTCTGGCTCTGGCAGGTGCAATGCAAGACAAATAGGGCTAAGTGGTTTTCAGAGCCAACGGAAGTCCAGGAGCAGGCTGCATGCTTTCCTGATCACAAGCCATTCAGGTGGGTCTGGGCTGTGTTCCCAGAGCCAGGTGCAAGCGGGAACAAGGTGGGGAGCCGGGGAGCTGGCCTCTACACAGCACTCGCCTGGGTTCAACAGAGCTGGATTCAGTGCCAGCCGTACTGGATGTGCACCAAGTCGTGCTGCTGTGGGCATAAGGTCAAGGCTCCTGAGTTGCCTGCATTTTGCCATAATTTAGAGTCCTAGATTTTAAAGTCTGCAGAAAATCTACAGGACAGGAACACAGGCAGTCCTTCTGTAAGGATATGGAGTGTTAGTGATACACAGGAGACAAATCTAGGCATGAGAAACATTACCAGAAATCCCTACTACTTGTGATGGTAGTGGAGACGTGTGGTATGTTTGAGGGTCCCTTCAATCCTATGTTATTTTATAGCTGAGAGTGTAAGCTGTACCTCTTGTTCAGATACAAGTTGAGTTCTCACACATTTCATTTCCAGCATATTCTTCTTATAACTTGAACAGACTTGTTCTCATGTTTCAAAATAGGTGGCTACTTCTGTTACGGTGGGTATTACCGACACCCTATTTTCATCAAATTCTTTTAAATTACATGCATTGCTATCACTGATGTGTAACTCACGTATAAGATTTTCTGTGATCAGCTTAAGCAACTTTCCTGATTTCCACCACTTAGCATTGGCAAAACACTGTCTGTAATTCATATTCAAGCTTACAGATGACATGTCCAGGTATCTGTCCAGGTATCTGCTATGTGGTGATTTACAGTTTGGCAAGAGACAAAGTTTCCCTTTTGGGAAGTGATTGAAGGATGTTTTAAGTGCTACCTAGCAGAAAGCAAACTACTGATTGGTTGCAAGTTCTCTGGCAGCTGACAGGCAAAAATAGCGTGCCAGGGTAGAAGTGATGTATTTTGAACGGTGATGACATGTTGAGTTAGAACATAAGGCAAACAGAATAACAACAGATTGATTGAGAGAGTGAGTGGAAATGTGAAATTTGTGTGAGGATGAGTGTTGTGAGGTAGCCTTGATCGTGTGCCTGATATGTTTGATTGCTATCTCTGCAGGCCTGGTGGCATCATCTTCAGGTAGGAAAAAAAAAAAAAACAGAAAAGATACTCCATTTTTACTTCTAGCAGTCATGTAATGCTGCAGCAGCATGTGAAACTTCCTGTAAGGTGTGGGGTATAGGGAAAGGGAAGGAGAAGATTCCTCAACAGGAGACTGAAAATAATAATAATAATGCAAAGTCAAGGATCTGCTATTTTCTTCTAAGTAAGCTCATCTGAGTCAAAACAGTGCAACACATCCATGTTTTATATTGCTATGAAACTTTACTTCCCACTGGAGCTCCCTTTCCTTCTGCGTGTGACAGTTTGCTCAACATCAGTTGTTAGAGTAAGGCTGCGCCTCTGTAGAACAATCATCCTTCTACCCTAGCACTGGTAGATGGCTCATGACCTCCTGGGATTAGGATGAATATTATTAGGTCTAACCAGGTTTTGCCAAGAACAACTCTTCAAGTGCCATTTAATAGCAAACTTCTAGGCTTATAGCAAATTTCTAGGCTTGACTTAAACTTCTGAGGCATATTCTTTATAGTCTAAGCTTTGATGGACCAGGAAAAAATGGCATTGATGACGCCTTTGACTTAAATGAAAGTTGTGTGTATGATCCTTACTGTTCCAAAATTTTACTGACTGTATATTTCATGAGCTACATCAGTAACTGTTTGTAGTATGCACGTAGGTCAAAATTAAGCAATGCTAGTTTATCAAAGAGATTAATTTTGGAACTTTTTTTCACTTGCCTTATTGGGTGGGGTGGCTCTGAACTAGTAGTGCTCCTTAGATATGGTCTTCTACTGATTTTACTAGTCTGTTCTGCTATTGGCTTCCAGTCTTGTGGCTGTTTCCTTTTGATAGACTATGTCATAAGCTGTTATTGCAGAGTCCTCTTCTAAGTATAATGCAGTTAATACCAGTCTTTGCAAAGAGTAAATGCAGTCAGGTTTATTTGCCGAAACAGTGTCTTGCTTTCCAAGCCAAGTGATGGTCAGAAGCAGCCATGGCTCTACAACCCACCTGTCTCCCACTAAAATCTATGTGCTGGATTGTCCCAGTGCTGTCACCCTCTAATGCTGCAGACCTCAGTAGAGGGGTGGACTCATCATGCACACTGCTGGAGGTTTTATGTCTATACATGAGGTCTTCAGAAAAGAAAAGCCAGACTAAACCACCAAGGCTGGAATTGAATTCAAACCATGGGAAAGGAAGTAATTGTCACTAATCTACTAATCTCATTTATGTGTGGACAAACCAAGGCACAGACAATACCTTTCCTTGCAATTTATTAGACAAATCAGAGCTTAAGAGCAAGAATCTCTTCTTCATGTTCTCTGTTTACAGGGAATACAGATCTCACATCTGTGTGTTATGTATCTATATCTCTCTATGTATGCAAGGACATTTCATTTTCTGAGGGGAAGAAAAAAAACAACTGATTGAAATGATGTGTCCCTGGCTCAGGTTCTAAAAAAGTGAGAGAGAAACAGGGATGGTGACTACAGTGACTGCTTTGTGCTGAACAAGTATTGAATACCAAGCTTCATACTAGTCATGTTATAGCAAAACATACCATGTGCTGTAGTTTACTGCATAGATCTCATGAAAAATTCGTCTGCAAACATTCTTGGACTCTGCAGGAAAAATAGTCCATCACTGTATTTATAATGAAAAAATTATCTAGTTTGAGAATTAAAGAAAATTACATGCTACTGTTGCCCAGTTCCTTGATGACTGTGACATAAACGAAGAATAGCAATGCAAGACAAAAAGCAGGAGTATTCAAAATCCCATTTTCCATAAGAGATGCAGGTACTGTGCAGAACAGTTGTGACAAAGTTGTCTTCTGTGATGCCACCACAAATAGAGTTTCCAGTGTGCTTGTGAGGCAGATGTGTTACACTGGTACTATGTGCTTCAGAGTAATTGCTTATTTAGCATTTTTTGCTGAGTAACTTTAATTATATCTTAAGCAAAATGATGCTTTCAGTAAACTGCAGTATATTTCTTATTACTCTTCTGCTGTTTTCATACCTCGGCAGTCTAAACAGTGGAATGTTTGTTAGGAGATATTGAACACTCTAAGAATGTATTGGTTCATCTTCTGAAAACTGTCAATTAAAAAGAATTCTAATTAAGAAAAAGGAAAAAAAAATGCAATTAAAATTGAGGCTATTCATAAATTGTCTTTTTTTTTTTTTTTTTGCTTTTCTAATATGTAGTTTTGCAGTAAAGTAAAATAATATAAATGAAGCTCTAAAAATGCAGTATGCCAGAAAGATTTTAAATCCTTTCTAGAAAGTTATGAACAATTTAAAATATATATATAAATAAATTAAAAAACCTAACAATAACTGCTTGTGAACTTGGTCATAAAATAACCATACAAAATTTGGTGGTATTCTCCCTGTTTTGTGGAATGTAATTTTTACTAATTCTGTTATCTGTGTTCCTTTTACCCTGGTGTCAAATTCACTGAAGAGAAACTGTGCATAGCTCAGGTAAACCAAGGAGATATTTGGTGTATTTTGTAAGAAAGAATGACTTCTTGGCAGAATATTTAAGTTTTCATGGGATCTTTGAGCATTACAAATTTGACCTAGCTCCAATTAGCGGTGAGAGGATTTAGCAGGGAAGAATCTGGAGAGGTGGTGTTCACAAATCTTCAGATTGACTTTTTTTTCAGTTGGAAACTAGAAAAATCAACAAGATTTCTACAAGCTACTCAGCAATTCCAGAATTTCTAGGAAATCTGCAATAGAAAACTCAGTTTATATGGTTCTTGAATTAGATATCTAGAACTCAAATTGTGTACCGCCTTAATGTTGTAAACATCATTTCTTGTTTATTTTAGGATCTGTTTCCCTGAGGCTCTTTCCTTGCAGGTTCTCTGTTTTCAGTGCACAGCTTTGTGTTGGGAAGGCTGTTAATGGCAGAACTCTGTTAGTAAGGGGCACTAACAGCTTCCTGTAACTCCTGCTTTTTGTGAGTCAAGTATTAGCAGGGCAGCAAAAATTAACTTCTATTGAAAGGGGGCAATTTCACCTGAGTATGAGATGAATAATCACACTGGTGAAGAGCTGTCTAACTCTGTCTCTTCGTTAAAGGATTAAAGCAATTCTTATGTGCCAGGAGAGGAGCGGGGAAGCAAAAAACAAATATATCAACTTGTAAGAATATTGAGATTCTTTTTTCAATTGCAGATCAAAATAGATTCTTTGCATACCAGAATTTTTAAAACTCAAGAATGCTGTTTCCTTACCAAGTCCAGTCTGAATCAGTATTTTCTCCAGCTGTTCACTCAGCTCCATTTTCTACATGCAGAATTTAGCACGTATAGTGAGCTCCCTCATTCTCTCACTACGCAGTTAGTAACATGCCCCTGTTATCAGTTCACTGATGTATACCTGCATCTGTCCTTGGCTTGGTGTGTATGTATATGTAATTCTGCACTATTTGCAAAATTAAATAAATGCGTGCTAGGAGGGACAAAATAAGGTGAGCTGTAAAGTTGATTTGGGAGCATGAATATTGCATCTGTGTCTTCGGGTATTTTGAAGTCTGTACCAGTATGAAAGTTAAGTGCATCTATAGTCACAAAAAGAAAGTAGAGAAGGGGTGCAAGTGAGATTATCTTGATCATAGATGCCTTGCCTGATCCATACTGAATAAAAAGGAATTGTCTTGGGCCACGTACAAAATACGTAGGCCCCCCATAAGTAATACTTCCAATTTCTTTCCATGGAAAGTACAACAGATACAATGAGTGCAGTAACACAGCTTGATAGAGCAGATTCTCAGCTACAAAACTCTATTTTTCAACATGGTCACCACTACTGGCTGTACATTTTTGCCAGCAATGAACAAGAACCTGAATGATGTACTCATAAAAATCTGCAACAGTGTAGGTAACCCATTGTCACTGCTGCTGAAATGCACTACCCACATCCAGTGTTTGGTCTCCATAAACATTCAGCAAGCATCAAGGAATGTCAATTCACAGGAATTCAGTGGCACACTTTTACTTCGTATGCATTTCTATGTCAAATGACATTTAGCCAGACTGCCCCCTTGTTGCCATCTGTCACAGAACAACAACATGTAATAGAATATCAATAGGAAGGTTCAACCCCTACTTGCATACCACCACCATCTGCCTCTGATGTTGTGGGCCAACAGAATAAAATAGGAGGCATTACTTCCAGAGCAGCCCTCACTTGTAGTATAGATAACATACAACCAGCAAAATTTATTTTTTATATTTTTTTATTAAAACACAATAAAAGAGAAGGCTACAAAAATTGGATTTGTGCGTGTGCAAATTGTAAGTACCCTGTGACAGTCACTGCTTCCACAGTAGGGAATGCAAAGTAGAAGGCATGCTGGAAGGAGTAATGTATGTTGATGAATTTGGGGTGGGACCTGTGAAATGGTGGGGGTGTACAGTAAGCTATGGAAATGTCAAAAATAGAAAAGCAAAAGGAAAGAGAAGAGATGAAGAAATAGAAGAATATTTCAGAAACATGGATATTGGTAGAAAGATGGCACAGCACAGACTTGAAGCCATGTGTAGTTGTTTTAGGGGAGGGAAATGAAAGCACAACAAGATGGTAATAAGCAATTACTGAGAATTTAATTCCACTCTGTGTTTCTTCTTCACTTCAAAATGATGATAAAACACACAAGGCAAATCAGTGGAGGAGAAAGTCAATTACAGTAGCAAATCAATTAGGGTAAAGAGTCAAACCAATCAAAATTGCAAGGTAGCTAATGAAGGACAATTAACAACAATAAATGAATCCAGTGCTGTTCGGATTCAGAAATGAAAGGAAGACACAAAAATGACATTAAGCTTTAGAGGGTACAGAAGGTGCCCTATTCCAAGTCAAAATACGCTGTCGGGCTGAACTCTTTGCATTCAGTAGGCTTTAATAGCCAACTCTAGGCTATAGCAGGGTGAGGGAATATGACTTCAAGCTTGAATTTTCCTACTGGCATTAGTGTAACAGTAAGAGTGTGCCATCTCACTTTGTCTACTACCGATCTGACGGCTGACTTGAGCCCACTCAGACTGATGTTTATGGACTTTAATTAGACCCCAACCTTTTTGAAGTAGCTATATTTAAACTATTTAGGGCTACTTTCCCACACTGGAGTTTAATTTCTTTCCGAGTGTTGAGGACACACAAGATATCTAACACCATGACAAAGCAGCTGTGTGCCTAAAATTACTGATTGGAAACGCTCACCAGGATGGAGAGAGTTTGCCTGTGCCACTGTCAGTCGTAAAAGTCTCACCACTCCAATATCTGAATGTAAGGAAAGAACAGCTTTGTTTAAATCTGACTATGTTGATTCTTACACAAACATTTTTACGCTACAGATCCTTCTTCACATATATGAAGGACCAATGACCTTCTTGATAGAGGCCAGAAAAATGTTTGCTGTGGAGGAGCAGAGATTAGTAATCTAAACTGTGGTGCTAATGGTGTTGACATCTTCTATAGATTTCCATTCAATCTTAGCTAATACTTGACATTCTTTCTTATACTATAGCACACTTTATTCTAAATTGTCCCTACAGAGCACAGTGTTGCTTGATATATTCAGAATTAGATTGGATAGATGATCTTAATTCAAGAAAGTACTGAATTTGTCTGCGATTCATCTATAATGCACTAAAAGGAAAATTCCCAAGCTAGACAAGTGAATTATTAACTCATAAGTCTGTGTGTTGTAATTAGTGTATAGTAATAACTTATCTTTGAGGAGGATTAAGACTGTGAATGAAGAATGTGAATTGAGTCACAAATAACTGATTATTTTCAAACACAGGGACGAATTTTAAAGCTGGACCTTAAAGTTGAGCTCAGACCTTTGTCTACCTGAAGGGCTGTGTGTCAGTCACGGATACACCAAAGCTGTTACTATTGGTGCAGCAGCCACTAGGAAGCACGTTTTTTTCTCAAAAGAAACCTTTAAAAAAAAAAAAAAATGTAATTGAGTTTCCTGTGGTAGCAATAGCTGTATTCTAGCTTGATAAGATTTTGAATTTTGACACACAACTCTTTCTTTCATTGCTATGTCCTTATGCCCAAAGTGGAAATGCTGAGCAGCTATAGAGTTACTTCTAATTCTTCTGTTTACTTCTCAGAAACCCTAACCTTGTTTAACTGAAGAATATCCCTTCAATACCTAAGCCCCAAAGCAGCTCAACTAAAGCTGTAATCAATAACTATACTCTATCTTTTAGGGTTACAGATCTATACATAACACACTGCAAGCATGTTCAGCTGTGGTTATAAGCTTGATAGCTCTGGTCATTGCAGTTCTTTGTTATACGTATTATTTTGGACTTTTAAAATTGCTTTGCTCTCATGGACGTTATTTGGAGTGTGTTACCTGTCTAGAGTAGCCAGCAAAGCCCTTTTTTAGCAGGGAAGTCATGATGTGTTGGTGGTGATGCTCTTTTCCCTCATGGCCCCACTGAACCAAGGCTGCTGTGGTGGATCAGGACTGTTGTTGGTTTTCCTGTCTGCTCATTTAGCTAATTAAAATAACAAATCTTCACAGCTGTCTGCTTCAGATTCATCCTTATCACCATAAGCTAATTAAAATACTGCAACCGGTTGCAACTCATTAAATATTGACTATACTTTTCATATAATTCCAAAATTTGAAATAAAATTTTGGTTCCCCTTTACTCTTTCTTCCTTTGCTTATCATATAGTTTTCAAAATATGCTTACATCCTACCCTGTGTTTTCCTCTTTTTTTTTTCCTGATACATCTGGTGATCATGTTTTGATAGCTTCCTACTTTGTCTTTTCCACTGTCATGCTTATGTTTTCTGATGAGTGAATGTCAAAATACTTGGGCTTCCTATTCAATTTGGATGGGCACTATTGAGTGCATATTCACCCAAGACTGAGGAAATTACTGTAGGAACTATGGGAAAACATTTAACTGCTGGCTTAATTTTATTTCCTGCTGGTAGGTTTATTCACATGCTTTAATATGATACTGAATCAAGATTGTTATCTGTATGCAAAATTATTTCTGAAATGAAAGAGGTGGGGTTTTCCTACTGTACAGACACAGGAGACCCCCAAAATGGAAATAATAAACTTTTATTGGATTTTTTGAATGTTGCAAAAAAGCTGCAGGAATCCTAATGCTACTGATTAAGCAGGCATACCTGTACTTTGATGCTTTGTATATAAAGCAAGAGGAATTTAGTGCTGCTCTACAAAGGTAAAAAATTATCCCACCTATTTTATCAGAGACTTTTCTTGTACTGTAACTTGGTATTCTCATGGAGTAATGTTTCTGCACACTTTTGAAGCAAGCTTAATCATTTATTTACTGCAAGACCTTCACTTTTAATTAGGTCTTTCCTGTCTTTCTTTTCTTACTTGTTCCCCAAGAGAAATTTTCCTTACTGTGTTCTGCACTGAACTCTACTTCTCTTTTGGCAGACCTGCTTTCAAAGGGCTCCCTTTCCTCTTCAGCAGCTGACAGACATTTTCCCAGTACCAACAATTAATACCTTTTTTGCTTCTTTTCTATTTTTGCTTGTCACAGTTTCCCAGTTCTAAAGCAGGATATAGAAGAAAAAAAAATAGTAAGAAAAAAGCCATAGGAAAACCCTCATTCCAATTTGTTCATTCCTGGTGTCTTTCTTCAGATCTGAAATTTCTTAAAAAGCTAGAGGAGTGAGACTTATCACACCTCTGCTTGGGAAAAGCAGTAAGAGATTGTTTTTCCTACCTCCGTAGTGTTCCATCTTGCATCCAAAGTTGCTGCTTCCAGCACACAGTAATTGTATGCAATGTTATTCCATAAGATTTTAAAGCACTTGCTCAAGGAGAATTCCTTGAAACATGCACAGATTGTTCTGAACAAGGATCGCTGTCTGAATCAAGGTCTTGTAATTCTTTGCTCTGTGCTTAGGCCAGGCAGGTGCTTCTTCAGTGGCGTGCAAACAAGTGGGATGGGAATGGCATTCCTAAATGACCAGTTATATATTTACCAGCCCAATCAATTGCATAAATACCTGCTTTATGTCCTTAATTAAGGAAATTTTACACATTTCCTCTTTACAGGTGTAATTGCTTATTCTTAATCACGTAAGCATCCTGCTATGAAACCCCACGTGCATGTACTTTACCAGAATTCGCTACCTTTAGCCCAACACACGGTAGGAAGTATAAAATAAAATCAGGTATTCTGCCTTTTCTCTTCTAGAATTACATGAGTAATGAAAGAACTGAAATGAGTCATAAAGGACAAGATCTATATTCTAAAGGAGCAGCTCCCAAATTTACTTGCTTTTATGTTCTTTGTTCTTAAAGGTAGTCTCTCATTCCGCTTTTGTCTTTAGCAGACTTCCACAGTGTTTCCATGCTCTCTTCTAAAATAAATAGCTGAGACAGCTTACACTGTTCAATTTATAACATCCTTTTTAAACACTGTAGGTATACAGAGGCCATATCAAAGAGTAACATAATGAAGTAAGCACTGTTATTAATGTTTTCCATTGTGCTTAAATTATAAGAAGCAATCAAATTCTACAAACAGTTTGCTCTCTTCTATTATGCTGCTGAGCTGCAGCAATGGTTTGCTTTCCTAAGTTATTCAATTTGTTGGAGCTTCCTTCCTTCCAGTTCTTTGGTGTGATATTACTGAGAGGACATCAAAGTTCTCACGCTCAACAAAATTCAAATGAAGAGAAAAACAGTGATTTAAAGTTGCACCTAGTGAAATCAAAGCGTGATTCTAGCAGGAAGCATGCACTTACTCCACAGCTGCTTTTTGTCAGTTAGGATATCAGTAAGCTTCACTTAAAAGTCTGCTTTACTTAATTTCAGTGGTGAATAGCATAGACAAAGCTGGTCTTGAAGAAAAATGTGGAGTGTAAGAGCTCAGTTAGAAACCAGACTACACTCATTCCTTCACCACAAAAAGTTTCTAAGCTAAGCTTTGTTGAATTAGAATTTGAGTTCATCACCGCATGACTGTTCAACCCCTTTTTTCCCCCCTTTTCAGTGAAGTCAGGCGGTAAAATGTTTTCTGCTATCCAGTCCCAATTTTTCGCTGTCAGAATGGGATTCGGTAAAGTATGTGCCCAAATTCAGTGCTGTTAGTTATTGGTATACATGTCTATACACATCAATATCAATACTTACGCTGGGTAGAACTTTCAGTATATATTAAGAGAGTAATTTAGTATTTGTTGCTTTTTTTCCCCTCTTTCCTATACGTTTTATAAACTACTGTCCTTAACTCTGTCCT
The DNA here is from genome assembly GCA_035772895.1 of Perdix hodgsoniae. Taxonomy (NCBI): domain Eukaryota; kingdom Metazoa; phylum Chordata; class Aves; order Galliformes; family Phasianidae; genus Perdix; species Perdix hodgsoniae. Next base: position 7,354,484 of record JAPSGF010000015.1, read on the forward strand.
TGTTTTGTCACATATTAAAAGATGTAGCATTCAGTTCTGTTTTCTGACAAACTCAGTTCATTGAGATGTGCAAACAAGTTAATAGGCTCATCTTCACGGTCACAAGTCATTCACAGAGCTGTCCGCACATTCCAAACTGAAATCGCCATGGGAAGTTTTACCTTGGAAAAAGATAAAGTGCACCTGTCAGAGACAAGTCAACAGTTTCCACATGAGAGCTATCTTACTCAAGCTTGGAGAAGATCGTGATCATTTCCCATTTCACTGAACAAAACTGAAAACAAAATATTTGTGTCACTTGTAGCTTAGTTACAATTTTCAACTTTTCACCAACTTTTCACCTTGATCAGGTATGACTTTCAGATTGATGGGTAATTTGGGACAACCTGTTTCTTAAGGATGATGTAGTGTGGGTGTGAACTTAGCACTGGTGCTGCTGCTTGTGTTTTTTGCCTATTTTTTTTTTCTTTTGTCACTGCACATCTTCATGTGCTTTCAAAATCAGCAAGTCTCCAATGGAAACATTACATATGTAACATGCAGAAAATTAGCAATATCAGTAGTTGAATATCAGATGCTGTTAGTCTTTTGTATGTCCCATGCATCTTCATTTAAGCAGCTACAGTTTGACATCTACTTGACAACTAATTTAAAGAGAAACAGCTGCATGTCAAGAGCTGACAACATGGGGTCCTTTTGTGCAGCTCTTCAAGTGTGTGAGATTTGGAGATTTCAGCAAGACTAATCTTGCATTATGGGTTGTTTCAGACTGCTTTTTACTCTTGCAATCAAGAACTGTTTTTTTGTTGTTGTTGTTGTTTCTATTTCCATTTTGTTCTCTGAAAGATATTTCTCTCAACTTGTTTTTATTTTTTAAGTCCTTTACCTTGTACTAAGGTGATCCTGGCAGGAAGTGTTTCTTTAGATAACAGTTCATGACAAATGAAAAAATAAAACAAAGACTGATGCCCCAGGGCACTGATTTGCTTTCATCCCTACTGAAAGTAAATCCAGATGATGGACAGTTGGGAACACATTTTCTTACAATCTTCTGCTGTCTTTCACCTGTAGCAAGAAGCTACAGACATCACCAGATCTCTTCAGCTTTCTCATGAAGGCTGTAATTCTTGCAGCCACCATTTTCATCAATGGTCTTTTGTGTTTTCTCTATATTTTTCAATTGAAGGTGTTGTTAGAAGCTGAAAAACACCATTGCATATGCAACCAGGAAATAACTCTCATTCAGACCTTGTATAAACCAACACAGTCATTTGAATAAAAAGCTTGAAGATGAAAAATATGTTCTAAATGAATGTGAATTACTTTGCTTGAGCAGAGGCTTCAGAATGAATTCAGAGCTGACCTCAGGGAGCTGAGTTCTTTCCTCACCTTTTCTTTCAGTGTGAATGATCAACATTTCATTGCATAACTGCCCTGGAGAAGACACAGAATTTCAAAAGCTCGCTGTTATATATATATATATATATATATATATATATATATATATATATAATTCTATGACTTCTGAAATACAGGTTTAAAATAATAAATAGTAACTCTAATCTTAGAATCAAATTTGGATGCAAATCCTATTAAAATATGTATATTGTTTAAGTACTGTAAGATCTGCATTGCTCTTATATTTTTATACATTACTGCAAATTAATTATTTATCCTCTGAAATATTTGTGCTGGGAGAAAAACTTGCAGGATAGAGATAGGAATAAGTAAGGCAGTTCTTAGTAATAGTTGCTAACGCTATAAAAACTTACTATATTGCATAAGTTTATATTTTTGTAGTGAAGTAATTTGCCACTCCAAATGGAGGATTATGGCATGAAGTAGATGATTATGTCATTAAAATGCTTTATTTTGGACACACAGTGCAGGGAACTGATTTCCTGGGGACTCTGGGAGGTATTCAGGCACTGAAGGCCACAGAGCCTTCTGGTTGCAAACTTTTCTGTGTGGCAGTCTCTGAGTTCTTCCTGAGACCATCCCTTGGATGGACCCCCTGTTATGATAGCTGTAGACAGGCAATGCTTGCAAATAACACAAGATTTACCACACAAAATGTTTGCTTAAGACTTGATAGAACTATTCACAGCATTACCTTCTGCAGTCTTGGGTCTGAATGATGGCATATTAAATGTTTATAACTAATTTTAGAAGACAGGTTGGCAATATGCAATATTTTTGATGAATGCATTTATTTCTTAAAACCAGCAGAAGTTATTCTCTTATTCCTCATGTCCTATTCCAAAACCACTGCTACTGGGCCTGTGTCAAAGCAAGAACTAGCACTGCACTGCCATTTCCCACAGGCACCTCCTAAGAAAAAATTGGGCTTTCTCTTTTACTCAGGCATTTATTTACATTTTTTAATTGTTCCTCACCCTATTTGTAGATAAGATCTGTATATAGTGGAGATGGGGCACGTATCCCTGTATAAAGTTTCCTCATCTGGACGTTCTCCCTGTAGGATTGTGCTGCAGCAGAAGAAACCTGAGGGATGAGATGGGGTTGAGGAACTGTTCAGATAGTATTGCATACCAAGCCAGGGTGCTAGAAACCTCATACCTGGGTCCATATTGCTGCCTGTGGAAAGGGAGGCGGACAACCTAGCATACAGTGCCACAGCAGAGGCAGTTGTATGGCACATTTTCTTTGAACCGTGCCATGTGTGAGTACACTGCTGGTACCAGTGAGTGGTGGCAGATCTGTTGGGAGTTTAAACAAAAAAGAGGGATTCAAGCACCACCTTCTGCTTCTATGGAAAGTTCATTCTGTCAGACGCTAGGCAAAGTCTTCTCTGTTTGTCCCCAAAGGGTGAATCAATAGGCTGCTGAGCCGTAATTACTTACCTACAGTTCTTAAATTGTCAGCAAATCATGCAATTGTTTATTTCCATCAGATGGGGGGGAAAAAAAAAAAAAGCATAGAAACTGTGTTGACTGGTGCTAGTAACTCATATTATAATGCTCAGTTATGATTCCTGATTGCAGAAATTTTCATAGCAAAACAGTTTTTCAGAGCTCCAAAGTCTTGATACGCAGTTCTTTGTATAAAAACATTGAATATTCCTGCTCGCTAAGGTTATTTCCATTTCTCTGCTCAATTTATATAAATATTTCATATCTGCTATTGCAAATGTATTCTTGGTTTTCTTTCATGATTCCGGTGATGTATTTGACAGGTAGAAGCATTTGCAGTATGAAAAAAATTTAGTTTAGTTTTAATCCTGCTCTCCTAATGTACAGGTGTTCATGAGAAATTTTTTCACTGTCACTTGCAAGTCAGTGGGGAAATTAGAGTCAGATTCTACCCTTACAGAGCCTGGCACCATATCTTCTTTAATTGTGGGGTGGTCAGAAAACCTTGCAGATACATGGTAAAAATGAACGTGTTCTGTCCCCATACATGCTCAAGTCCTTTACTTTAGCACCGTTTTTCAGCCAAGCAACATTCTGTGGCTTCCAATCGCTTTTGAGTAACTTCTACGGTGAGCAAAGGAACTTTGCAATCAGTGTAGTAGTTAACGATGCAAAACAAACATTCATTGGTTGATATGCACAATGTGAAGCTAATAGGCGAGTGTTAATGTGCTCACTGTTCCCACCTCAACAATTTAAGCTCAGTCTGAAGTTTTACCTTTCTGACCTTTCTCTGGAAGTTTCCGCCTGCCCTAGAGCATCCTGGGCAAACAGGCAGCCTTCCTCTCTGCTGCAGTGCCCTATCTTCTTCTGTGTTAAAGCAGTCCCTGCAGTATTCACAATAAATTCTGAACAAATGAATCAAACAGTTCTGCAGTCTGCCAGAGGTAATAAGATTTTTTTTGACTGAGATGTCTGCAAATGGATCTTCAAGTCAGATGCTCCTTGGTGTCTCACCGCCAGGCACACTGGCAGCCATCCAGTAGGAGGTTGCATTGCAGTTACATACAAAAAGAACTGCATCGTCAGGGTTTTTTCATGTTTGTTGAGATCTTTGAGCAAATCGGCAGGGAGCAGAGGCCCTGTTGGCAATTCTGATTCATAAGCTGTATGGCCATAGGAAGAGGAATGTTGAAATCTCCATTGGCAAAACAGGATATGTAGTAAGTTAAAAGAAGATATTTCAATGGTCCTGCATGGAAAAGAATACATTTGACTTGCTTGTGCCAAGAACAGGTGCGCTTGATAAAAAGGTTTTCCTTCCGAGCAGAAAATCCTTGGCAGGGACATTCTGGCAAAGAAAACCTCAACCCTTCACTGAGAGCTTTGCATGCTAAAATACTGTCTTTTATTAACAGCAGTGAGGTGTGTCCAAAGATGTTGAAGCCAAGGGGAGGTTTGTTAACAGCAGGTTGCAGGCTGACCAGGAGCATCCTGCTGGGAATGTGCCACAGATGCCACACACTGATGGCTTTGAAAGGGCTTAATTGAGTAGTACTGGGGCCACCAGAGCTCAACAAAGGGACTTCAGAGCTAGAGTCTTTCGGGCTGGCAGCATAGATCAAGGGACAAGAGTTAGCACGTTCATCTTGGCTCTGAGATAAATTACTCAATAAGAGCTTTTTTTAAGTGAGATTTCTAAGAGCTGATAGCAAGGAAAGAAAGCTTTTGTAGCTTTCTACTTAGCATATTCAACAGGAACCTATAACAATAGACAAGTGTGCTGCATTTAGATAGGGAAATAGTGATGATTTGGTTAATTACTAAGCATGGTTTATTGGACATGGTGGTGATGGGCTGCTGGTTGCACTAGATGATCTCAGTGGTCTTTTCCAACCTGTATGATTCTACACTTCTAACCTAGGTGAGTTAAATCTAACCTCTTTTGTCTGTCCGTAGTGGGGAAACAACTTAGAACTGCCTTTGCTTTCCAGCAATGTAGTTTCTGTGACACTGCTTGATGGGTTTTATCAATGTGTGTTGGAATTTCTGGGGAAAAGTTAAAGCATTGAAAAAATGTGCTTTTCCTCCCTTCAGGTTTTTCTGATTATTTGGTTTTATCTTTATTTTCCAAAGTCTTTACATCTAGAGCTGGCTGAGTACCTTCTGACTAGGGGGAAAAAAAAAGTTTCTTACAAAAATGCCCTTTTGTTGAGCCCCAGGTGTTCCATTCATCACATCCCCGGCCCATATGCTTGCCAAATGAGGAGCTCCTGAGCTGTCTAGGAGGCTCGGGTGCAGGGAGCTGCCAGGGCTCCAGCCTGCCGCTGCCTGAGCCCCAGGGCCAGCCTGCCTGTTGCTCCTCAGTGAAATCGTCATCCTTGCTCTGGTCATGAAAGCTGACAGCAACATCAATATCACTAAGTGGCTGTGGTGCCTGGGGAATTCAGCACACTAGTTTTTGGTCTGATTTGGACTGTGACTTAAAAGAGTGAAAGAAAACCAACCATGAATGGGAAGCCTGTTTTCCAGCCAGCTCTTGTGTAGCCTTTACCTGGTGCTCATTTTGAAATGGCAATTGCAGCTGCTTGTGCTGGAGGCACAGGGTGGAGGCAGTTTGCACCACTTCTATTGGATTTTCTGTAAGCCCAAGTGAACTTTCTTCACAGTTATTGCATATAAGAAATGCAAATAGTCATTAATGTTTGTGTCTGCACCATTGGGAGGAAAAAAAAAACATAGAAAAATGATGGCTAGAAAATTTAAATCAATCATGTTAGAGATTTATGTGATTAAAGAAATAGTACATTTTCTCTACTTCAGGTGAACTACAGACTTCAGGCTTTTCACACGTGCGGGTTAAGCTGCCTGAACCTTGCCATCCTGCTCAGCGACCAGTGCACACACCAGCATGGGGGTGGTGTTAGTAAGCTTTCACCATTGATGTGTTGCAAGTCAGAAATGCTGCCTTCACCATGAAGAGTGAGGTGAGATTCCCTCCCCTAGGACAAGGAAAAAAATATATCCCTTTTTCAGTGCTAGATATTCCTCTTGTCCCAAGCAAGCATGAGTTTTTCTCTTGCTTTAATATTCTTAATTTGCTCATAATTGCTTTCAGGCATCACATCTGAGGCCAGTCTTCATTAATATGTTAATTGTGCAGTCCCTCCCAGTGGGTTTTCCAAAGCTAAAAGTAAACAGAAAGGTTTGTTTCCCCTGCCCTTCCCCCAAGCCCTCTAAACAGAAAAAACATCACTGAGATGAGATACTTGACTAGGCTTGAATCTCTGCTATGATGGAGCGCATTTATTTCACCTTTCTGGCTCTGCCCAGAATAGCTGATCAGAATCCCTCTGAACAGATCAGAGGCTCATAAGGTCAGAACAAAACTGCATTTTTTTTTTTAGATGCAGTTTAGAACCACTGTACACGTTTCACCCATCCTATTCTGCATGGATATGCTAAATGGATTTTAAAAAAAAAAAGGCTGACATTATCAAAGTACTACAGGGAATTGCCCACACACTCGCTGTTAATTAATGTGAGTTGTGCAGAGGATTTGCCCACACTGCTTTAAAAAATCTCAGCTAAAACATGCTAATGGTGAGTATTTTCAGGGACCCAAAAAAAAAAAAGGTGCCCCGTAAAACAAGTTCCCTGTTTATTGCCTATTTGAGCCTTTAGAATTGGATTTATAAGAAGGGTCATGTTCAGAAAGACTAAAGAGTTTGTTATAGATTTGCCCTGAAAAACACTCCCCACAGTTTTCCAAATAGGAAGGATGGAGAATGATTTGAATATTTTTTTTAATTATTTGTTTATTGGAACATGGATTCTTCTGGCAACTTGTCTCCATTAGGACTGATGAGAAGCCTAATCTAGTACAAAGAAAAGCCAGCAGCAACAAGGTACAAGAATAAGTGTGCCTGTTCTCTTATTTCTTCCCTCCTTTTATCCTGCCATGGGAGGGGGCAGCTTGGGAAACTGTAGGTTGATTGGCTGAGTAGAGCATTTGTCATCAACTGCAAATGATGTGCTGTAGAATTCCTGGGAGAAGGTTGTCCTATGTTTATTGATGTCTTTCTCATCTTGCTTATGAAGCTTCACTATTCTGATCTGCACTATGCTCCTTGCCTGTCAGTGCTCCTGGCTTTGTCTCAGTGTTTCCCTGATGTGCTCTGTTATTCACTAAGTAGGTACAGAGAGCAGAAACTAAATCAGGTCAAGAGGGATGCTGGCTGTTTTAGGACCCATTCCAGCAAAGCATAAGTTGTATATTAGAGAAGAAAAAAAAATTGTGTGCAGATATTTTCAAGAGAAAGAGAAGACATTCTTGCTTATATCATCCATACCTAAGAGTTACATGGCTGTGGGATGGTCACAACAGGCTCATAATAAAGCCACTTTGGCAGACAGAAAACAAAACAAATGCCTACCTTGTGCTCTTCCCATAAGCTCTTGCAAATTCACTGAGTCCATCATATCCTTAATTACAAGTCAGGAGTCATTCACAAACTAACGTTTTGACTCTGATACCTCATATTTTCTTTTCTGAAACCTGATGACTTGTATCCAAAAGCTTGGATTGACAGAGGATTCAGTATTCAGTCCATTTTCCTGTATTTCAGGCACTGTCAGTGAGATGCAGTGCCTGTTTTTCATCCAAATATCTCTCCTACTTCTGTTTACCTGGATCTTTTGTGTATCTGTATTCTCTCTTCTTTAGTCCATGTGCCCATTTGCAGACTATTGATAAAAATTGATTTTGTCCTGTGAGTAAATTGCATTCAGATGAAAGGAATTGCTCCCCCAGGATGCGTGAAGGATTTCTACAGAAAGCACCAGAGGACCATTGAGAGAGAGAGATTTTTCATAACTCTGAAGACCTTCGTGTAGGTTTGCTGAAAATGAGCCGGATGAGACACCACTGTAGTGTCCATTAATAGGTTCTCAGGGACTTTACATCTGTGTCATCCTCCTTCTCTGAGCTGGAATGGCACTTAGAGAGAAAGTATGCTCAGTCTGCAGCTAAACCATTGTTTATAGTAGTAGTTAATTGTCAGTCTGCTTCCCATCACTAGCCAGCCTCCATAAATTACCTACAGGGACTCCCAGTGATTCTTTCATCAAAGCTTTATGGAACAGATGTATTTCAGTTTCAATCCACTCACTGTGTAGAGTGATAAATCTGCTTTTAGTACTGGAGTTATGAGCATAACTCTTAGTATTCTTAGAAGTGCATATGATACCGAATCTGTTTTTAAGGATTTTCATAGTAAACTGAATTTTGCTGTAGTTTTTTCTGTTAAAAATTTAAGTGTATTGAATCAGACACTAGTGCCCTTTAAAGTAAATAGGGGTCAAGATGCGTGGCAGATCTCAGGTCTGTGGAACCTGTCAGGTAGTCTTTTCCACCTGGAGCCATAGAATTCTGAACTTCCCCCATACATAAGGATGTGTGCCATGCAAATGACCCATTTTACAGCTTGTGTTACTGGAATTAGCAAAAATGTCTATATCTAATTTCCAGAATTGCCCACCTATGTCATAGTTAGGGATTCATCTGGACAGCAGCTATGAAAGAGAAAACTCATCAATATTTTTCTTAGAGCAGAGGACGAGGAGGTCCTGTAGCTAGTGCTGATTGTCCCACTTGGTGCTTAAATCCCATGGTCACGGTGTGTGTGCTCTTTGCCTTGCAGCACACTGGTCACTGCTCAGAGAAGGGGCTGCTACACTCTGATACAGACATGGCAATAACAGCTTCAAAGGAATCTTCATTTCTTAACTTCTATTCAACGCGTTAATCTTTTCAGTTATAACGAAAACAGCTTAAAACAATTTAGAATGCATGGAAAAAAGTATTTTAAATTGCTGATATTTATAGCAGCTTCATTTTTTTTAAAAGAAGTCCCTGTTCTTAATAACCAATAACAGCAATTCAGTAGCAATAGAGTTCCTGCCAGTAACATTCTCCTAGGAAAAAGGATTTCAGTAAGCTTTATCACTCAGCAAAGCCAACAGAAATATTTGATACTAAGAGCAGTAGAACCAGAAAACCACTTCAGATGTCCTTCAAACAGCTAGATGAGGAATTCAAGGGGATATGCAGTAGGAAACTCAGAAAATGGAGCTTGACTTTGATACTTACTTGGTGTGATAGAGTAATTTAGTCTCCATATAGATCTTACTGTATAAGAAAAAGAAGGAAAAAGGAAGCAGTAATGTGTCACCTTATCTAAATAAGATACCTGTCATTCCTGAAATTCTGTTTAAACTATGATGGATGTTCTTATTCAATGAGAGAGATTTTTCCCCCAGCGAAAACAGATCTTTTCAGACAGAGAAGGAATATGATGAGACCAAATTTCCTGCCTGTGGATGAGACTGAGCGATGCAGAAAGGGCTGCAGAGCAAGATGCCCTGAGATTCCATTATGACCCCTTCCGAAGTCTACAGCAGTGGCGAAAGACAGTGATTTGAACAGAAATATATATATGAAAATCAACTGTACTAATTGGCATGCCAGAAAAAAATCTGTATCCTTTGAAGCGTTAACATATTCACACAATGTGGTGTGTTTATTTCCTGAGAAAATTATTTTTCCTTTCATTTAATTTTGATCAACTGTCCTGTCATTCCAGAACTTAATCTTTCTGCAACTTATCCATGGCTCTGATCTTAATGTTTTGCTAATTTAACTAAAGCCATTATCTGAAAATAGATCTGTGGCATTGACTCTTTTTCCCCAAAACAAATGCTTCTTTTCCTGCAGTTTCCTTTTGAATGCTGTTTTTAAATTGTCTGGCCATTGCATTGCCTTATTCTTCAGTTATCTAGAGGGCAGTTCTCCAAAAAGTGTGGTAGACCTCTTCAGTATTAAAACCATTTGCTACTCCATACTATACTCAACATACAGTAAATCCAGTGATGTCTAGCCTGGGCTAATGTAAGTAGGTAGAGTAACAAAAATAAACAATCATAAACAATCACTGGTGTTATCATAGCATCAATTAAAACATACTCCAGCTTATTAAACAATGTAATTTAGGCCACTTGATGCAAATAGGTTTCTCTGAGCAGGCATGGTGTGTGTGCGTGGGTGTTTGGTTAAGGTGGGGAAAGTAAGAAAAACTGCCTGTATCACAAATTGCTGTTGTTTTCTGTGTTATCTGTAACTTCAGCTGGGAAGACAGGGACTAACATGGGCAGTGGAAAGCTGCAAAATCAATTCAAATCTACAACTCATTTGGACCTATACTCACTGGAGCCTGCAGAGATGCTTCCATGCACACCGCTTGCGTCAACCTGTAGTCACTCTTAAAAATAAATATTGAATATAGTAATCTTGAATATACAGTAATATAACAGTAGATGTAGTGTTCCTTTATTTGATAGTTTTAAAGGGTAACCTTTGGAGTTGTGATTTTTAGGACTTACAGTGTGGAAGACAGCTGTATAATCAGACACAAAGCAATGCATGATGATCTTTGTGTATTCTTTTGGGCAAAGTAGTTAGGCTCTGTACCTACATTTGATTTGATGTTGTTACAGGTCATCGGGACAAGCAAGGGTTTAGGCAGCTTTTTCTTACAGCCCACCTATTGGAAACACAGTTGTGTTAAATTAAAAGTATGAATGAGTTGTATTTATAACAAGCTCTTTGAAGGACCTTCCTACTACTTTACTGTGCCTCAGATGGTGTCAGGAGCCAATTGTGCTCTAGGAACAAAACAGCATTTGCAGTGCTTATAAAAAGTCCTAAACCCTGTTCTAACTGAAGATGCTGCTTACATTTACACCTCTTCAGTGTGCTGCTTCATTGTTTACACAGTATTTTCATCAAAGAGCATGCTGTTCATAAAGCATGGAAGAACCTGACAGACGGGACCTGGAACACTTGCCATCACATTTAGCCCAAGTCTATCTGACATCTCAGCAGGGGAAGTGGAGAGCTGTGATTCTGTGCAGTTGCTAGTATACAACACTGAAAAGAATGGTCCTGCATAATGCAGTTCCTGCCATCAGATATTGTATATTTTACATCGCAGGTTTGGGCTTCCTGAAGTCTGTTTTTAAAGTCATTTTCTTAGCTCACTGGCATTTTAAGTGTTCTGTGTTTGGTGCCACTAGATTATGACATTTTGATGTTCAGTTAGAAATCCAAAATACCAATTAGGGAATTACAAATTGCAGGAATCTTGCCATTTAACTATTAATTATATTCCTTATTGTCTCAGCTAGTGAGTGATTGTACATGAATGTCTCTTAAATATAATATGCAAAATCTTGTTATTAGGATATTCATGAGATGTCAGCCCCCAGTCGGTGGGACTGAGGGACCTTGCTGAGTCTGACAGTATTTTCATATGAAGAATTGCATTCCAGAAAAATAGGATTACATACATGTGAATAAAATCTGGTCTTGTACTGACTTGAGTGCTGGCATAAGTTGTAATTCCTTCCTGATCTAGCACAGAATATGTCATTCTGAATTGCCAGAATGTCAAACAAGTCTTATTCACATCTCCTTTTGTGAAAAGATCTATGATAAAGTTTTAGGTGTGATGGGAGATTTCAACAAAGCCATTCCAAACATGTCATAGAATATTAACCTGTGAATACTCCTCCTAGACCTTGTGTAGCTACAGTAGTTCAGTGTTCCAACAGAAACAGAGCTCTATGTTGTCAATAGGCCAATGTAATTCATCTTTTAGTCCTGTTTTCTGTACTGAAACTGATCTAATATTATTCTGCACTGAAGCTACCTTGATGTAGTGTTAAACAACACTAAAAGCACTAAGATGCAAGTAAAATTCCCCATAATGCAGGATGGAAAGGTAAAGTCCCTTGGGGGGCAACTGCATGCTGCCATGCTCTCAGAAGGAGAATTCTTATTTTTTAAAGATAAAGCAGGGGTATAATAAAAGAAGGCTTAGGAAATTACTGGGAAATTCAACCTGCACTGGATTTCCAGTCAAATGTGGTGATAGTGCCAGGCTCTGTGGATACGGCCAGTAAAGTAACTTTTTCCAGAGCAGAAATCTTAGAAATGCATGCTGTACAGATGCTAGGTCCTCAGCATCAGAGTTTCATTCTACAGATCCTCTGTTGTTCTACACTACTTCTATTTGTCTCAGTCTAGCCTGCTCTCTGGTACTGAATACCCAGTACAGCCTCAAGCACATATCTTTGCCTTCCTCCCAGATGAATCCTGCTCATTTGTTCTGAGACTATCTGTGGTGTGAGTCAGGGCACAGAAAGTGAGGTTGACATTAAAAGAGCATCCTGGTATGAACTAGAACACTTGAGTAGCCATAGCTCTGCTTCAAATCCCAGACCAGCCCAGGAGGAAAATTCCACAATAGGCTGGCATTTTTCAGAGCTTTGAGTCTATGGAATTGTTTCAATTCTATGGATGTGGTAGAAAAACTATGCTGAGTAGTGCTCCCTCCTCAGAAAAGTTGGGAAGAAGTGGGAAGTGATTTCCCTGTGCTGGAAGAAAAGGCCAGGATGGGGAAGAAAGAATATTTACTTGCTGTTTATAAATTAGCCTCTTTCTTTAACTCTCAAGGATACACTGGGGAAGAACTGCACTTTACATGTGTTTCTGAGTCCTAGTGTGCTGTTGGTGCCAATACTGTTCAGTTTCGTTTGTCTATATTTAGAGGCTATGTCCTATTGATGGACTCTTTTGAATTGTGGCTCTGTCTGTTATACAACCAGATCTTGTGTTTTTATGCACAGCTCTGTGTTTTATTAACATCTCTGAGTGTGACATGATAGACACAGAACTGGGCGGAAATAGGGAAGGAAAAAAAAAGTTTGACTTTAAGATTTTCTATATTTTTCCTTTTTAAAAAACAAACAAACAATAAAAGATAGAAGGAAAAAACAGCCTGAGAGATACATTTTCAATCGTCCCAAAGTGCCCTTTTAGCCTCGTAATTTACTTCCAGACAGTGCACGCATTTCCAGTGAATACTTGGCTAAAAGCTGAAAAGATGTTAAAACCTGAAATGAATACATCATGTTCTAAAGAATCAGAGATAGAGGTCATTCAGATTATTTCGACAAGGGCTGTATCTCACAGCGACAATGACAATAATGGCAATCAAATAATAGAGGAGAGACCCCTAGGAGGCTCTGAAATCAAGCTCTCACAAGGACTGTGTTTTTCCCAGTGCTCAGTTATCATAGAAACGAGGAGTATTTTCTGAGTTGTGTTGAGATATGGAACAAGTAATTATTTTTGTAATAAGCTGCTGGAAGTGGTGTGTCGTGAAGGGCCACATGATCTTATGCAAGCAAGATGTTACTAGAGACCTGCACTAGGTCCTCCATGGGACAATTTGAAATGATTTTTTTCCCTATTTCTAAACTTTGAGAGAAAGTATTTACAGATTCGGATTTCAAGTTTCTCTCTTAAAGAATAATACTGATATTGATTGCTAACTTCACTGAAAGTTATATGTTGCAAAACTAACGTGAAAACATGGGAGAAATCACTTTGAGAAAGTCTTAATTTTTGCATTTTGTAGGAGTCATTTCATTGAATCAAGAAGCTTTAGTAATATGAATTTGTCATGTAATTTGACTAACATTCGTTAAAACACTTGAATTACTCACTTAGAGAAATTACAATTGTTTTAAACATTTCAAAAGGTTACCTTAGGAGTCTAATGGGAGAGTAACATTGAATGGAGATTATTATTGGAGAAAACCATTCAAAAAGCCTGGATTTCCTTTCAAAGGAACTCGTGTCCTGTAATATTTTAGAGCAAATAAGCTTTGGATGAGTTCAAGTCGAGTGACTTGGATGCTTTGTCTTTTAAACTCCCAATTGAACGTTACCCTCATTGTGTTTATATATATGTGTATGTATATATATATATATATATAAAAGAGGAAGCGTAAGAAAGAGAACGAGCAGGAAGACTTACATTTAATACAAGAAAGATCCATTTGAATACTTGAAGAAAAGGTCCTAGGAAAGAAAGAGAATTGAACTGTAAATCTCCTAGACTGTTGTAAATCTATTTAACATAAGGAACCAGTTACAAAAAAACTAAATTTTACTGTACTGTGTAGCCAAACCATGTTCACCTATTGAGGAAGATTTGATGGACATTTGAAAATAAACATAAATAGGTGGTTGTTTTTTTGTTGTTGTTGTTGAGTGTTGTGGCCACAAGAGCTGCCACTTGGCAGTGGATATGCCCAGATAAATCACGGGGGGATGCAAACCCCACATCTGGCTCATCCTCATCTCTTTTGGCAGACAGTGTTCAGTGAAGATCCTGGTACAGCACCTTTCTCTCTCCTTCTAATTGCTACTTGTCACTACTTGCTATAGCAACACTGAAAACCCCCCAAAACATAAATCTGAATAGTGGTTATGTATATTATACTTCAGGTTGACAGTCTTGGTCAGTTTGTAAGTAGCTTACTCAGATGTGGTCCAGAGAGGAGGTACAGAATTAAAGTCAGGGATTCGGAAGTTTAGCTTCTAAAGCAAAAGCAGTCACAAGTCTCTTTGAGTGTCTCAAGGTTTTATTTAAGAATAGCTGTATTCCAAGGAAGAAATTACCTCCTTCCACTTGGCCTTCAAAGAGGTCTGGTTTTATTAGCACTGTCCTGCACAAAGGGATTTTTATTTATCTGAGTTTGCTGTATACTGCTTCCTCCATTCTTCAAAGTATAATGCAGGTATGTCGTATGTGAGATCGGAGTGTAGAGCTCAGAGTCCTTATAGCAAGTGGGATAGCATACACTTCAACAATAACATGAGATGAGCAAGGGGAGCTTTCCCTTTCTTTATGGTAACACCAGTCTATAGCAACTGGTTTGAACTTCACTATGCAAGGAGCATTGCAAGCATCTTGAAAGGCTTGTAATTCTCTCCTCGTGGGAGAAAAATCATAACGGTGACAATACGTGTGTACATCAAAAGCTGCCAAACTTTTCAAGTTACTCCTTGCAGTGCTCCACTCTCTTGATATTTTGCAGTGTACTTTCTTTTCAGCCATCAATTTTGGAAGTTTAGAATCCCTGGGCTTTTTTTCCTCCCACAGAAGACAAAAAGAGTCTCCTAACTTTTTTACAGCTATCTTTGACAAATAAGCATTTGATAACATAGCTGTTTCACTTTTTTTTTCCTGCAGCTGCAAAGTTGGTGCATCGAAATACCTGTTTTTTAAAAAAAACATTTTTTTGAGCTGTTTATAGAATTTTCAAGACCACTGTGTTTGCCACAGTGGTTATACAGTTAAGCAGAACGCCTGATTCTTGAGTAGAAAACTGAACTTTTTATTAAACAAGGTTTCATGTGATAGCTCGGGTTCTGAGGGTGATGCCTTCAATTTATGGTAGTGTCAAACAGACCTACTACCGATTCTTCAAAATTTTTAAAGTATTTTAAAATATTTTTTAGCCATTCTTTTCCACAGGCTCAGGTACTGCGGAAACCCTGGACTGGAGATAACCTGTAAACTCATGCTCTCTTGTTAATCCTTTACATTCTTAACAGTCAAATTGATATGTTATCTGCCTTAATCTCCACTGGTATGTCACATCTTGCAAATAGAGATCTTTTATATCTGAAATTAAATGTTCAGCAATTTTATTCCCTAGTAAAGTTCTCATAGTAAAACTTGGAATTGGCAATTCAGAACCAAAATTACTTTTTTTTCCTGCTACATAAAAACAAATCAGCACCATTTTGAAGGCCTAGAAACTGAAGGTTCTTTAAGTGAGTGTTAAAGCACGGTTCTGGGCAGCTTTCATAATTCTTGCTTTGCTTGAATATTTGTTCCGGTTTTAATCAGATATCAGAAGTCAACACAATCCTTTTTAGAAACACATATGAATACACTGGGAATTTTGTTCTACCTCTTTTACTTATCCCCATGGATAGCGCACACGTCCTATTTGTTCACTATCTGCTGTGTGTTACAGACTGCTCTATTTCTTAAAATATGTGTCTGCACAGCATAGAAGGCAGCCAACTGTTTGCCTGGTTCTGGCTGATGCACTGGGTCGTGCAGACCTTCTGGAGGGAGCGCTCAGTTGCTGAGAAAAAGCTCAGCCAGGAGCAGCTTTCTGAGTAAGGGCTGGAAAGAGAGAAAGGAGTGCATCTGCAACACAGCTGATGATTTGGAAACTGTCAAGATCAGGCAACAGAAATACCACAAAGCTTCAGAGCTGATGGAGGGAAGTCCTCTTTGCTGTATGGAACAGGCATGTAATGCCTTTCCTATTAAACCAATGTTTGTCTCATAGGCTTTTGCAGAATTGATTTGCTGCTTGTAGCTACAGTGGGCATCCAAATGTAGGATGCTGCTTGTGTATTCATTTGCCTTTTTTTTTTTTTTTTGCCTGAAATTCGGTTTGGTTTCATTATGCAAATTTCTTCATAATATTTTTACTTTTTTTCCTCTGCATAGCCCCGTGTTTCTGTTCCTTGCTAACCCAGTCTAATGTTACATTCTGTTGTTTAGTTTTCAAAATTTACAATCTGGTCCTGTTTCATTCTCAGTTTGTTGGGTTTTTTTTTTTTCACATTCTAATAGCTTTCTATAAGTTTAAGCTGTCTAGTGATCTTTTTCAGTTATGAGTCTTTGATCCCCTTTACCATCTGGCCCTGGATGAGCAATTCCATAAACAGTTTAAAATGGCATGTTTGCCTCAGCATAATTAAATGTATTAGATCTCCTTGTTCTTGATTTTTCATATGAAATGAAAATTTCCAGCATATGTATTCTTTTTAAGAGTGTACTGTTCTACAAACTCCTGTAACCGATAACTCAATCAATCTGATAACTGGCTTGGTTCTCAATTATCTTTTTAAATAGACATAGATTGCTCAAAGTAAAATTGGTATCCTTAAATTGCCATAGTAAAATTAACTGGTATCTTTTTTTGTCTTTTATTTCAGACACTCAGTTTGCCATTAGGTAAAATTCTTGTACTTTCAATGACTTGCTATGTTTCTGGAGACTTTGTATTTCCAGGAGTCCTTCCTTTCACCCCTACTTCTATCTTGCTATGTCTCTCTGACTTGTCATATCAGCTATAGTTCCTGATCTCAATTAATGAGAAGGGTGAGTTTGAGCACTATAAATTTTGATCAATCTTCTCTATATTGATAGATTAATCAATAGAGAAAACAAAGGAAGAAGATTCATGTCCCCTCTAGTTTGCTAAGACTGATATCTAGTGCCCAAATTGTTTGATCCAAGACTCATGTTGCCTTTCTAAAAATATGTTGCTACCCTGTTTCTCTTGAAGACAGTGGTAAAGCTCCTATTGATGTCACTGTTGCATGAGCTGCAGTAATCCACTTTTGCTCAGCAATTCTGTCTCTTCTCTAACAACGTACCAGTAAACACAGTGAATGTGCACACTTGTGGTCATGCTTTCATTTTAACTCCAAACCAACTTCCTCTCCCAAAACTATTTGCTGAGAAGGGATGTCTGTCTTTGTCGTAATGTACCTCTTGTCTTTAAAAAGGCACGGGATGGCATAATCCCAGCCATGCTACAGCCTTTTGTGTTGGGTTAGTTTATCTCACTCAAATTATTTTCAAATCTTACTGCAAAAATACATTCACACACACAAGCATTTAGGTGAAAGGAAAATGCTTTACTGATAGCAAATTATGATTTTTTTTTTCCTATCTGTATGCAATCATAACGTCAGACTGTCACAGGAGGAAATTGTATTCTAAATTTTTGTCCAAACTTCAGTCATTTACCAAATGTGGTAGTACATCTTACGAGTGCTGCATTACTGAGTCAGTCGTGCGGTTGGAAGTTAGGCTTCTTGATCTCCAACTTCCATTGATGTGATCGCATAGAACAGCAAGCAACAGAATCTCTTGCTCTACTGGGTCTTAAGCTATGGCAAACAGAACAGACGTAGAATGGGTGCTGAAAGGAAATTACCTTGTATTGCTGTGTGAAAAAGAGTGTGCACATAATGAAACCAGCAACAATCCTCAAAGAACTCTACATACTTCAGAAGTTTATTTTCAAGTGGACCTACAGTCTGCTAAAACAGAGGGAAGAGAAATGAAGCAGGGTAATGATCTGAGCAGAAAGTATCCATTTTCACCAAGCAAACCATACAGCCGTCTCACTTATTCCCAGCACTGTTTATTTTCACCACTTGCCTCTCTTTTGTCGCTTTTTTTCTGGATGATCAGCAGAGCTCTTCGTTATTTTTTTTCTGCATGCCATCTTCCATCTCATTGTCTTAGCGAGGCCTTCACAGTCCTTATTCCTTTGAGCATCCTTTTTGCTTTCTTTTTATAACTTTTTCCCCATTTCTCAAGCAAACTTATAGTATCTCTGTACGCCTGTATTTCTCTGCTTTCTTCACTTTCTGCATCTCACTGAACCCTCTGAACCTCACTTTATTCTTTTATCTCTGATCTCTCAGCAATGTGCAACAGCCCAAGATTTTGTTTTTCTCTTTCATTCCCCTGATCAGTTCCCCGGGGAGTTTAGGTTCTCCTCATTTCCACCTCTTTCCCTTGTACTGTTTTTTCCATCAGACTCTTCTTATGTTGCTGCATGTCCCACGGGACTCTGTCCCTGTGTTGGAAGATTTCAATAGGCTCAATATTGTTTCCTTTGACCCGTGTCAGATGATAAGCTCTGTGCTGCAGGATTGTTATCTTTTCTTTTCAAGCAGCCCCACACTATTGTTGATAGTTACAGATGGAGCTATTTCTCCTGAGTAACCTGGCTTCCTGTCTTTCTCTCCTATAGACTTGGTGTACGGGAGATATACAGAAGAATGGGATGTTGAGCTCTACTCCTTATTCCTGCTTGGACAACACGTGCCTGAACAGACAATCAGACTAGGTCAGCAACAATGGGTTTTGAAGTTAAAAGTTAATTTTTGATATCTGACTGTGATGCTTTAACATCAGCACTGAGCATTCTCCAATTGTTTTATATTCCACAGGCCGTATCCTTATGCAGAATAGATCAATGAGATTAACAATTTACCTTTCCAGTTGCATATTTTTTTCTATACCAGAAGTTGCCTTTTTGTGTAAAACAATAAACTTTAACTGTTTTGATTTGGTGCTTGTTCCTGGCACATCTGGGAACATCAATACTCACTGAACAGTCATAAAAGATGTCTTGAAGTTTTGTTGATCTCAGCATCTTTCTAAACTATCAGTGGAAGTTAGTGTACCATGGATATAGTTTTCAACAAGATCTGTTCCCAGTTCTTTAGGAAATACGTGGATTTTTTTTTTCTGAAGATGCTCATCTGCTACACCAAATCCTTAAATCCCTAATTTTAAAAGAAGCGGTGTATAGCATATTCATTTTTTAATAACTAGTGCACCTACATTGTTGTGTCTTGAGTTTCTCTGCATAATGAAAATGTTTCTGTAGCAGGTTCCCAAAAGAAATAGAGTATTGAAAGCCAGGCTTCAAATGAATTCATATGTGGTCAAAGCAAAAGCTGAAGTGATGCATGCTTCTCGTGGTCCCTCTGTAGCCCTGGCTCCCTGCTCTGGGAGACATTGCAAGTGTGCAGCTACCACCTCCCTGTGAATATTGCTAATCATTCAGTAGTATCTGATACATGTGCTTCTACAAAAGAGGTGTTTACCAACTCCTCTACTCTTCTCCTCTGTTAATTACCACTCAAACAGGGAGCTAGCATTGTCGGAAGGACTATTGACTGTGCAAGTAATTAGCTGCAGTAAAAGCTGGAGAGAGGACGGCTAGGAGGTGTTTAGATAGCTTTCCTTAGCAGAAAATAACCTTTTCTTTCTTATTGTCTTTTGTGTGAAGGACAAGTGTCTTACTGATTCAGGTTAAAACTCCTCAGAGGCTGCCGGGTGGTGGTGTGTGTATATAATTATCTGACAGCCAGTGAAGCAGCAGATGCATGCAGGCAAAAGTTGAAAGCCAAAGAGTGGTTTGAAGGCTTGCTTTTTGTGTTTTGTTGGGGGTTTTGTTGTTGTTTTTGTGTGTGTGTGGTTTTTTGTTTTTTTTTTTTAACTTGAATCATTTCACACCTTGAGTTTAGAGTGAAGCCCACAAATGGGTGTATTCTTACAGATTATCTCAGATTTTCTGTACAGCCTAAAAGCGAGCATCTTGGCACAGGAGAAGACAAGCATTTTAAATCCATTTCTGTCATTCATATGACAAAGTAACACTGCGTCCTGACTGTATGGAGAGCTGAGGACAGTGGTGCATTTTGACCTCCCAGAGGACAGGAAGGCCTGTGTATGGTTCTCAACCACGTACATGCCATCCCAGCAGCTGGCATTTGCTTAGGCAGAATTTTAAAAGCCAGGTAGCATCACTGAAATGCTTTTGGTTATAATTTGTAATCCTTGCTGTCCTTTTTATGTGGAAGCAGCTCCCAGAGGCTGTTTGAGAGCAGTGCTGGTGTGGGGGACGTGTAGGGCTGTTCTACCCTCTGTGCTCTGAAGCCCTGCTATAAACCCTTCTGCAAATATGGTCCTGACCAGATCTCATTTTAATACATCAGCATTCAAGCATATTCAGAGACACAAATCTTGAGCGTTAGCCGTGAGGATTTTTAAATGAGTGCTGGTATGTGAAGTGTGGCATTTGCTCATATTCTGCATTATAGGTGATTTTAGCCATACATCAGACAATATAAAACATAAATCATTTTGCTTATCTATTTTATAGGCTTTATTGCTAGTCAGCAGCCATACTTGGTTAAAATGGTTCTTTTTGCACCAGTTCAATGAGTTAAGTGTGAAGACCATGTCTTCTGGCTGTAACAGAGCTAGTGCAACTTCTGTTCTGATGAAGTAATGGAATAGTAGGGTTCACATAATATATATTTTTTAAGTGTGATACTGTAGCAAAAATGCTGAATCACAGCCTGAAGCAGTGATGGAGCACCTGGTGGGAAGGCAGGGCTAATCTAGGTGAGCTCAGGTGCATGCAAAGTAATGCATCTGAGTGATCAGAAGGGCTGGAGCCAGGATCCACCCCTTCCCTGACCTCATGTAAGGGCAGAATAAGCAAAGGGATCTTACTGGAGATTCCTGTGTACTTTAGGCCTTCCAAAGGTAAGCAGTTTCTTCCCTTTGTTTCTGTGTTTACAGCTATTGCAAGTCCTCAATTGCTGGAGCCTAGAACCTTGCTTCTCTGTTATCGTTGCTTTCCATCACATAACAGATAGTCATCAGTATATCGGTAATGGGAAAGGTGAGAAAAGAAGTTAGGAGTTAAGGCCGCAATTCAAATGTAGTCATTCTAATTCTTCATGGAAGGATACCACTTTAATTAAAAGATATGAAGTAATGTAGTTTAAAAAGATTTAATTTGTATGTTCAGTACTTCATACCCTACTCTTTACTTGAGCAGAGTAATACACGTTGATTACTGATCTGTTTAATTTTGTAGAGAATCTGATATATAACATGCATTAGGTCTTAGAGATGTTGTTGTATCCTCTCTAAGCTAAGAAAGAAACGTCCCTACAAGGAAGGAAAAAAGCTAACAAATATGAATCAGATTGACTGGTTTGGAGTTGTTTGGGGTTGGTTTTTTTTTTTGTTTTTTATTTTGCTAATTTTTTGACCTTGGTATCCCAAATATGTGAATTCTATTAGAAAAGGACTAATGAAGTATTTCCACTGTTGCAAGCTTTAATTTTAGATGGACTGACTTTAGAAATACATACTGTAAAATGTTCCTGTGGCACTGCTAGTGTCTAGTGATTGTGAATTATTAACTTGCATTGGTTTATTCATCTTCTGACTCTAGCACTAGTTTATGTTATCACTTCGTGCCAGTCTTTTGCTCTATACCTCATTTTAGATATTATAAAGTAAGCCCAAAAGTACCTATCAAATAGCGTAAGTTTGTATTGTGGAGAGATCTATGTTGAGATGTATGCATGCTTTTGTTGAGTTTTCGTGTGAACCTGATGTGTGTGAAGTTTTAGAGTAAATAATGTTTTTTGTAAATAAGTAACATAAAGCCAGCCAGTAGTCCATGGCATCCCTTCCTATCTTCTTGACATTACTCTGCTGAGCCAAATTATCTGCAAAACACAAGTCATATGCTGATACCATCAAGAAAGTGCCCCGTACAGGTGCACAAACATGTAAGAGTGCAGATGGTAATCAGTCAAGATGCAGACAGATCTGACATTTGCTGAGAGCATCCCTATATTTTATTGAGTTGTCATGCCTTGTTGCGTACTTAATGAGGATGAGTCCCTTTATATGCCGATTTCACATTACAAATGTTGTTTTGCTACAAATAGCTTGTGGCAATATATCTTGCGTGCCGCAAATAAGCATATACAACATTATAGCACATCCGTGTTATTGCACAAGTGTAAACAACTAATAAAAGGCATATATTTACTGTGCCTTGGAGTCATCGACTTTCAGTAATATTTTCTCCATTTTCAAGCCTATTGACTTTATGGAACATTTGGCATTATTTCATTGCATCATCAATGCTTATTGTAACATCATTTAAACACAAAAGCACGCTGTACACTAATACATGAGGGCTGCTCCGTAAGTAATGCCTCCTGTTTTATTCTGTTGACATCAGAGGCAGACAGTGGTGGTATGATAGTAGGAGTTGAACCTTCCCGCTCATACGCTGTTACTGTATGAGAAATGGCAGCAGAGGGGCAGTCTAACAAAATGATGTCTGACACAGAAGTGCGAAAGAAATAAAGGCACATAATTGAATTACTCTATGTGGAAAAAAAAATGGCATTGTTTTAATAACTGTTCATGCTTGCTGAGTGTTTATGGAGACCAAACAATGGATGTGAGAACAGCGAGGCTGTGAATGGTGCATTTCATCAGCTGTGGCAACAGAACTCTGAAAGACTAGGTGGCCATGTCTATCTGTTACACCTTGAAATTAAGAGCTGAAGGTGACAGTTTCCTGGATCACATCATTACCAGTGATAAGATGTGGTGTCATCACTACAGACTGGAGTCAAAATGGCAATCCATGAATGGAATCATGAGAATTCCCCATCAAAGAAGTTCAAGACACAGCCATCAGCAGGTAAAGTGATGTCCACTGTCTTTTGGAATAAGAAAGGGGTGACCCTTCTGGATTTCCTGGGACCCAGACAAGGCATCAGTTCTGATCACTACGTCAGATACACTGACTGAGCTCGAGGTTCAAACTTCCAGTATCAGATCAGAGAGGAAGACAACCTTTCTCTTGCAACAGGATAATGCCAGGCCACAGTATGATGACTGTGGAGCACACTGCCAATCCTGCCACATTCCCCATTTAGTCCAGATTTTGTGCCTTCTAATTTTTATTTGTTTGGGTTGATGAAGAATGGACTGCATGGGCAACATCTTCCTGGGAATGGCATCATCATCACAACATGAAACAATGGATCGTTTCTGCTTGTGCAGATTTCATTAGCGTGGCATGCAGGCTCTTGTTCATAACTGGTGAAAGTGTACAGCTAGTGATTGCGGCAGTGTTGAAAAACAGTGTTTTGTAGCTGAGAATTTGCTCTATCAAATAGTGTTCTCGTGATCCTTGTAGCTATTGCTGTTTTCACAGAAATAAATAGGTGATATAGATAGGAGGTAGACATCCCTTCAAAAGTAATATGGTAGACCACATATAAAAGGCTATATCTGTGACTAGCAGGTGCATTTTGTGTCATCTCTAAGACTAAGGAAATACTTTCCATCCTAAAGCAGTTACTGACCCAAGACGAGTGATTGAAAAATTGATGGGGTGATACTGATGTCATCAAGTTGCTTCTGGTAGCCTCTGGGCATGGTTGGAATCAATGTTTTCCCCTGCGCAGGTGAACAGTGTTGCTGGATCTGCATGGAAATCTGGGCAGTTTCTCAAATTACACCTTTGAACCTCTGTCAGATTTTTATTCCTGGGAATTTTATTTGATGCTGAATAGTTAAATATTTTTTGTAATACAGAATTTGCTACTTAACCAAATATAGTGAAAGTTCCTCAGTTTCCAGGTTGTCACTTCAACTTTTGTCTTGGTGGCTATCTTTACCTTGTGCTTCACTGCTGCCAAAGAAAAAAGGACCAATGTCTAATAAATTTACCACCATGTTCTTTCCCACTCCTCTCTTTCAGGTAAATTAAATGCATAGAAAAAAATTCTATCTTTGTTTTTATAGTTTGTTAGCTGGGTTGTTGGTAAATTCATTCCTCTTTCTATTGTCTTTCATGAGTGATACTTTCTGCAAGATGGGTAAAAACTGATGAAGCTTGATTTGCATCAAGATTTTTTTTCATATATCACTTGCACTACAACACAAGTTTGTAATGTATATGGATTACCTACTGCCGAGGAATTTTAACCACATCTCCTAACTGAGCTGGTGATACTAGTTTTCAATTTAAGATATCTTTTGTATCCTATATACCCCTTTGGGTACAAGCTAACCTCAGCATCTCTTAGATTGCAACTTATAGCTCAGTAAGAAATAAAATAAAAAATAATATAGGCCATCATGACAACTCACTGCAAGAAAGAAGAAAGTCATCACCCAAAGAAGAAATGCTATTTTATTATACAATAATTGTACCAGGAGCTTAACTTTTTTTTTTTTTTGTATGTGGAAATGTTTTATGTTTTTCAATGTTATCTGCAATAAATATGATTCTGGGGGCAGAATATAATGTAATCTGTTTTAGTACCCAGATACTTACAAAACCGAAGCTACCAACATATTGAGTTGAACCAGCTAACTGTGCTGAGCAAAAATCAGGCAGCAACTTTTAAGTCAAAACTGAACTTCACAGATTTCTCATGGTTTATCCTTAAAATTATGTATCTTTACACTCTATTTCATAAAACCAATATTGGTGTTATTGTTGACTGTGGTAATGGGGAATGTTATCCTTCAGGATAGCTGTTTCAGAGCATAGGAAGCATAGCAGCTTCCCATTTCCATGTTAAAGAAATGTTGTTACTGATCTTTAATCACAAAATACCACTTTAGAACCGTGTCAATGATAGAAAAGAATGTGGGCAGCTTGCACTTTACTCAGGAAGGGAGAGTAAACAGAAAGAGTTATGGGGATGATGTTTCAGTATTTGAAAAGATTAAGTTAAATTTTACATATAATTATCTTGAAAACTAACCAATTTCATTGTAATTTAAGTAGCATTTATATAAATTAGGAACATGTGACATTTCTAATTAGGAATAATTTAATGGTTAAATCATGAGTTCTTAAAATGATAATTGGGCTAGTTGTAAAATTTCAAGGTCTGTGATTTTAGAATTGGATTGCTCTTTGACTTATGTAAAAGAATAGATTGTTAAGTGCGTGCCTCGCAGGAGAGAAGCAGTCTAAGATATTATGATTTGAATTAGTTTTCCAAAGGAATTTAGAGTAGGCAATCTGTCCTCTGATCTTTCTTTGCACACTAAAAGTATGAGTCAGTTATGTTAAAATAGCTCAAACTGAGAATGTGGTGATTTAACTAATAGCTGGAAATGCTGAATTCCACGTGTGAGGAAAGTGATGCATTAATTGCACCCCATATGGGCACTGTAATGAATCCAGGGCATTCTCCAGGGAAAGTTATTTTTTTTAATATAAAGCTGCTTATATTGTAGTGATATAGCATTCTGCTTTTAATGTAGAGCAAGAAATTGGGAACTTGGGCAAAATCGAGTCAGTAGAACAAGACCTTCTTGCAAATCATTTCTGCAAGTGTGAGTGATTTATTAGCATGTCTGAGTGTTACACTCACAGTGGCTCTCTTAGCGGTTTCCATAGGGCAAAGTGGCCTAGGTGTAAGGACTGTGTGCTTTGACTTATATGGAAAAATTATTTAGGTGAGTGTCTGACAGGAGACAAGCAGCTTAGAGTATAATGCCTGGAAATAGCTTTTCTGAGGAATTTAGAAAAGTCAGTCTGCCCTCTGATCTTTCTTTGCACATCACGAGGTATGAGTCAGGTGTACCAGGCCGCTATGACCATCTTCTAAAGAACTGTTTAGACAAGTATCTTTCAGTTCAGGAAAGAAGCAACTGGGTAAATGAGCATTTATGAAGTTATGAGCATTTTGGTGATTCTATGATTCTCCTGCTTCCAGTGCAGAAACAGAGCCATTCGGTGAACCTGGGAGGGGAAGTGTGTTTGGAGCATGTAAAAGTGATCCTGGTGGAAAGCAGCCAATTTAAGAAGCTATTGCTATAAGGTACCCAGGAGTGCTAGATGTTGCGAAGCTTCAACATAAAGTTTAGGGATGAGAAACCCACTGACAATTGCCTAGGACCTCTAAGCTATATCTGACCAAGGAAACCCCTTAACAGAAAATGTTGGGATGCTGGAGGAGTGTCAGAGGGAAGCTGTTTCTCTGTGCTTCCCTTTTTTGGCAGCCAGTTTTGGATACTATCAGAGTAGATTGGACTTGTTTGACCTTTCATTTGACCCATTTTCACTGTTCTTGACATTTTTCCATATTTTAGAGCACGCATTTCTTAGTTTCCAGTTTTCCTTATTTCTCTGATGGCCAGTCAAATCAATAAAAAATACTGCTGTCTTCACTGGGGTAACAAAATCAGAAGCCTCATTGGTGATTATGTGAAACAAATGCACGTTTCTTTCTTCTTTCCCCATAGTTTTAATATTCAAACACTGAGGTCTGCTTTAATTAATTTCATTTTAATTGTCAAATGAGAGAAAATTTCTCACAGCCTCAAGTAGAATTCTGCTGGCTCTGGCAGAACAGGTTCAGTAGAAAATTTAGCCTGGGAAATATAGTTCAGCTAAACTAACCCCAGGCTCATCATCTCATGTGGCCATGGCCTGTTCTCCTGGACTAACACTGCAGATGGCAGCAGCTTTAGTTTTTGTATATGTGATATTTCCTCTAAATAATATATTGTTCTAAGTTCAACACAAGTCAATTTGACATTTCTGTTCAAATTGTGTGTTATATTTGATTGTGCTGGATGGCTTTCTCAGATTAATCTCTGCGTGCTTAATCTCTGTCTTTACTTTTAGAATTGGCTCTCATGGAGTTAGTCTGTTGATTTCTTTGTATGCTGCAGGTCCCTCACAGGACTTACTAAATAACTAATACTAACATCTGCTTAGCATGCAAATAGTAAGACTGCTGTTTTCAGGTTGCCATTCTGTTATGGGAAAAATTGGTCTACAGTTCACCTCCAGTCGGATATTCAGTCTAAACCTGTTTCTGGATGATACTTCAGGAAAAGGAGCTGGCAGCCTTCTTAGTGCGATCAAGTACTAGCTTCTAGAATTAAAACTTAGGCTGTGTTCTCTACCTTCTTTTCTAGGGAAGGAAGAGATATTTAGACAAGTGATGTTTCCTCCTACATAAAGCACAAAGAGAACAGAAGAGGGCTTCTCTGTACCACAGCCATCAGCCACTGAGAGAATTGATACTTTATGTAGAACACCATCACGCGTATAAGCATGAGTATGTGTGGTCTGCATAATAAATACCAGTTCAAAGTATACTGCAGAAACTGTTGAAAATCCATAATTACAGCTATACTGCAGAATTGCCAGCAATCAAACCAGGGAGAAGAATGGCACTGGGGTTTTGGAAACTGGAGGCAACTTCCAGTGCTGTGGCAAAGCTGGGCTCTTTAACACCTACCACTATTCCACCCCAGTGACTGATGTGCGTGCTCTGTTGGTGCCGCTTTGCTCCTAGGGTTAGGAAGCAGTACAGCAAAAGTAAATAAAGTAGAGCAAACATCTTAATGCAGACGTGTTACACATTGTGAAAAACACTGTTATCACTTCAGAAAGATTTGTTGCAATACAGCTACTGTATCATAGCATCTTACATTTACAAAATCTTTGCCAAAGGATCCAAAGTTCTACTATACTCATGAAACCTAACTTATGCTTTCTTTATCAATGGATGAAAAAGATGCTGAGCCTTTGCTTGTTTACCAGTAGTGTGAAAAACACCAGTGAAACTGTTCTCAGTATTTGTTAAAACTGTAAGTGCAAGATCCTGCAGCACTTTCATACGTTTTGTTTTGAGATCTTAGATTGAGAAACTGCAGTGTGTCAAAGGGACTGTCAAAATGCTGTCAGGTTTTCTTCAAAACAAATATTAGCTCTGGAATCTGCGTGGCTTCTATTGCAAGAGTCAGATAGCTTTGTTCATTAACACAGTCCATTTTCTCTTGAAAGGTTTGGGCCATGTGCTTTTTCTAGTAATCTTTTTGTGATCTAAGTCTTGCAGCATGTTGGAAAAAGAAAAAAGAAAGAAAAGGAAAAAGACTTGCTTAGACAGGGGGATCTGACTAGCCATGCTTTAGTAGGACAATCTACTTTAAAAATTCAGATTCATCATAATAGCAACAGAGACAACTCTAATAGTAATGAAAAATCCAGGGAAGCCTGGGAAATAACATTTTTTGCAGTGTATGTGCATGCTTCTTCTAAAACATAAAGATCTAGATTGAATTTGCAAGAGATCTTCTAATGCAGTCATAAAAACCAGTTACAGTTAAAACTGCAGGGTTGCTCAGGTATATTTGGAAGCAATTTGCATCTTTAAGCACTGGAGTACAAATTCAGAAAAATCTGTTCCCTCTGAAGGCCATTCTCTTAGTTCATATGAGAAATTAATAACTGACTCAAATAAAGTGAAATAGGTCTGAGATTAAAAAGAATTAGAATTTCTTGAATTGGTAATAAGGCCATGTCATTGAATTCTTACAGATCAAAGCCCAAATGAGAATCTTGCTTGCACTTGCTGCAGTCTTGCCTATTACAGCCACGCTGTTTATTTCAGGATAGTAAAAGATTAGAAGCAACTTTGGGAGATCTGGTCTCTCTGGTTGATAAAGGCTAGTTAGTGCTACTTGTGTCTGCAGAAATACATACCTGGAAGACTGAAAACTCACTCAGAATTAAAACTTGTTGAAAGGATGTTTGAGGAGGACAAGATTCTGGAAAGTAGCTTGCCTGCCTTGGGGTTTCTCTCTACCGCAAAAGAGCATCGTGATACTGCTTCATGAGGTAGAATATGACTTTGTCTTTAGTATATGTTAGGAAAGTAACATTTAATACCTAATGGATTGGAGTTAAGCACGTTATTGTGGTATGGTTAGTCCCAACTCTAGAATACATTTAACATCATTTATTTAATGCATTTTATTTGACCTTTCTGGTTAGCATGTTTCCTGGAAGAACATAACTACATTTTTCTGCTATAAATCTAAGGCTGTGTATATAATGTTTTCCTAAAGATTAGGCCAATATTTATCATTTTTAATGCAGTATTAAGAAATATCTATGCCAACTAAGATGATTCAAGTAAGGGTTCGTTCTTTCTTCATCTCCTCATGCAAGAAGAGTGAGAAATAATGTGTGGAACAGTCTACAGTTCCAAACAGTATGCTGCTGGGCAATTTTACTAACAGTTATTGTAAACCTAGACCCTGTGGTAAATATTTCTCTGAATAAGGTAGTCAGGTTAGGCAAAGGATAACACATAGCACAGCGTTTTAGCCCTACTTGGGTAATCTCTGTGGAAGAAACTACCCATCAGCACTTACAAAAGCAGATCTCTTCTTTATCTGCTAGAATGCTACTTTTCAGGTTCTTATCACTTAATTCTTTCCAGATTTGTTGTTGTATATTTGCTGTTTCTTCTTTTTCTTAGAGATACCGCCGAACATCTCAGTTTTCTTCTGCTTAAATACAAGAAAAGAATCTAGTCAAAGCTGTTGAAAGCGCCCTGTACTTGTAAAGAGAATAGAAGAAGCAGGTTAAGAAGAGAGAGAGCTATGACTTTCCAAAAGCATAGGAAAGCTTCTCTGCTTCTCGAGAAGCTTTGTCTGTGCTACAGTCGGAGTTGCCCAATACATTGCAACTGAAGAAATGTTGTTCTACCCTATGGACTTGGCATTTAGTACTGAAAGTAGTGGAAGTACAGGATAAATGTATATACGCTTTAAAGGCAGATGTTTTAATACATTGGACTGTTTTGTCATCCCTAGCATTTGAAAGTGAGTACTGCATACATCAGCATTTGATAAAGATATTAGTCTGAGTAGATCTCTGTATCACTCTTCTGATACCAAATGATCTATACATGGAAAATAAAACCTTCCTAATAACCTTTGGTATTTTAGCATCAGCTAATTTTCTGCTGAGGAGAGCAGAATGTGATTAAGGCAATGGAAAACATTTTATGGAGTGACAGGTGGTCATGAAATTATATTAGCATTTAAATGACTAAAACAGAACCTTTCCTTTCCTGGTCTGAGAATGTCAGAAAGCAGAGTCAGAATTCGTCCTCTCCTCCCATTCCCCATGGGTTGTATTTTACTTTAAAAACAGCTGCTAATTCTGTGTCACAAATTATGAAAGATTTAAAAGAATGTCGTGACTTGCTGTAGATACTACTAGAAAACATTTTCCATCTGTGTGACATATTTAAAAAAAGCCCTCAGTCACTCAGAGAGCCAGCTCCATGAACTTAATCAGATGTTTTTCTTCTCTTGATAACTAAGAATCAGCTCTGGGGAGCGTTAAGATCACCATGGCATTTATTTTAAGTGAGTGATTGAATGATTCCTGAGCTGCTCTTCTGGAAAATGAAGCAAAACCCTGCTTTAGAGGTCACCTCTAATTAGAGATCAGAAAATAACTTCAGATAACTTCATCAAAAATATAAATAACTAATCAGTACCAGCTCGGTGGCTTTGTCTTATAATTAGCACCGTACAAAGGCTCCTTGAAGTCAGATGGCAGCTGGGGGGGTTCCTGCCTCACTTCTCAACTGAACCGATAGTTTCAAGCCGGTGCTTCCTTTGAACTGCTCTCCCCGGATAAATTACCGATGGCCTAAATGTTACATTTACATTTATTATTCTCCATTACCAAGAACATGTGAAGCTGCAAAAGATTAAAGCAGCAATTACTGGAGTTGGAACACTGGAAATGAAGTTCAAACATTGGAAATGAATGTTTAGAAAAACAGGAAAAGACAATTACTCGAGGCCAGCTTTAACTAAATAAAAACAGAAGCTTCCATACCAGACAGGACACTTACCAATGGTTGTTTCTATGTTCACGGATCTTTGTTTGTCTTCTAAACATTTAAAACTAAAACAAAGAAAATGTGAAGCTCCACCTAAGAAATTCTCAGTGTGTTCCACAGCTCCAGCTGGGCAGCAAAGGAGCTTGGTCATGGAGTGAGCATCCAGAAAGAGAGCAGGGGTTACTTGCAGGCAGCTCAGCAGTTGGGTGATCCTAAGATAGGTGGCAAGCCGTGGCCTTGGCAAGCAGACTTTGAGGAGGGGACAGAAGAAGAGGGGATGAACCAGCTGTGCAATTAGTAGCCTTGACAAGGAGTGGAAGGCTTTACAGTTACTCTTTCAAAAAGTTTTCAGGTGTGTTACTGAAGTTGTCAGCTATTATTTATTATCTTACTTATCTTCCTGTTTTATTTGAGTTTTTTCCATTTGATAAAGTGCTGTTTTGTTCAGTACTTTGATTGATTGCCCTTGATAGAGGAAATAGAGTTCACTGAGTCCCATTCAGTTTAATTGAGTTTTCTCAAATTCTGAAGGAGAGGCACTCAAAGCAGTGTTTATTAGTGATCCTTAGCAGGAGAATCTGTCTTGATTTCTGCTAAACTCATTCTGGCAGGAGACTTACGTTACTTTATATACAGTGTTCTTCGTTGGTCTTAAAAACTTCTGGAACAAGAAGATGCATCTGTACTGTCTCAGACTTTGATGAGAACCACTGTCTCTGCCACATGTGCCCCCATCAGAGCTGTGGAGGCTATGTTGGTCTAATAAGTGCAATCGTCCTTCTTCCTCGCTCATCACCTCCCTCTTTGGGACAGGCATGTGATGTGGTGGCTTCTGTTGTTGCAAGGAAATCTGTATTAAAGGCGTTTCTGTCTCTTCTCACTCCCTACTGAAACTGGGGTTTTTCCAAGGTCTGCGAGCCTGGCTGGACTTTTTAGATTCTACTTCTCGTATGTCTTACTAATGTCAAAGGCCGGAGTTCAAAATATTCCTGGATCAGAAACACATCTCTCAAGTCTTCTTGACACCCACATTCCTAGGGTTTCACCCTTCTCTGACTTCTAAACTGTCCATAATGAGAGATGAGTAAAACTAATGACACAATTCCATGTTAAAAAGTTCCTAATTATTTGGTGAAAAGAGGATGACGGCAGGAGGAGACATTTGGAGAAGGAAGGAGGGATTGTGTACAGTAGCTGCCAGTCCTTTTGTACCGTAATCCATTCCTGTGCTGTCCTTTCTTCAATTACAATGAGCAGAAACTATATGGGCCATGTGCCTGGAGTGCAGGGTGTCCTGGCAAGAGCTGTGCCCAGCCTGCAGCAAACACACCATGCTGACACCTATGCATCATAGCTCAAACCTTCCCAGAATGTTCTGTGACCCCAGCAGAGCCCACAGGAAACACGCTTCTGCCACCGCACAGGGCGGCTGCATCTGGCCATGGGCAAGGGCCCCTGCAGTAGCCCCTAATCAGATTGTTTTTCAAACACTTCTCCTCACCTTTAAAATGATGAAATTAAACTCCCGGAATTATCAAGGGCTAAAAATAATGATTTGATTGCACTCCGCGCTGTAGTAGCAGATGCAGCAGCATATTGATCTGCACTCCGTGTCATATCATATTTACAATACAACCTGATCAATATGCTATTTCTGAACCTATGGCTCTTGCATGTATGAAATTGGAATATTTTATTGTAAGACTAATGCACGTGACAAAATCCCAGTGGTGTCAGCCTGGAGCTCTGTACACAAACTAGGTGAAGCAAAGGAAAGGTCAGCTTTGTACCTTTTATTTAAACAGCCTCACTGTTTTTCTTTTTACAACCAGTAAAAGACAGCCACTGAATGTGATAGGTAGTTTGCAACTGTATAGCTAGAGACATGTCCTGTCACAAAGACCTTACTGTAAGTACTGACAGACTGGCAAAACCCAGGAGGGGTGAAGAGATGTCAGCAGAGAAGTGACCTTGCTCTGGTTGCACTGAGGTTGCCTGTAGCACCAGGGACAGAACACTCTCCTCATTCAGGCTCTGCCTTAGCACTTAATTGCTCTGTGATGTAAATGAAGGGTCTTGTTTTCTGCTAGAATACGGTGGTATAAATCAAAAACATTGGTGGTGTTAAAATAACATTACTCTGAAAGAGTGAAAAGAAACTCAGCATACCATGTACTGTTGTACCGTTTGTCTGAGACCATTTAAAGGGTATTCTCTCTTTAAGGGAATAAGGATCTATCACTCCACCTCTTGTGCTGACAATAATAGCTGCTGGAGACACTCTGTCTCCAAAGGACTGCTGGTGAAGGCCAGAAATAAGAACTTAACAAAGAGAATAGATTCCTCTGGAGGGCCATGGTTGCAACCAGCATCATGTGTAGATCTGAATGCTCCCCGAAAGAGATAACAGTGATTGAATAGAGTATTTCATTTGGTCTCCACTCAAGTTCTAATAGGTAGGAAAAGAGATTGAGGCTAACGGTGATGCACTGCAGAAAAGGCTTTGGGGGACTCTTTTAAAAATTGGTTTTGAAAGTAAATCCCCCTGTGTGTATAAATATGTCTGTTACCAGCTTGTTTGTCTTCTATTGGTTTTGTTTGTGTATGAGTTTTGCTAGGTCTGCCTTATTGTTATATTGAACAAATAATAGCATTGAGGTGTCAATTTGGATTTACTAATTTGCTCTAACTTTTGAGACAGATTTTATGTTTTTTTGAATAGTAGTAGACATCTCTCTCACTCATATAGTAGTAGACATCTCTCTCACTCATCTCTCTCACTCAGCATATTTTATTAAAAATCTCCACCTACTTGTAATGTACTCACTTAAACATGCAATTCTATCAAGTAATCAAGACATTACCATGATAAAATATAACGTACTTAAAACATTTTCCATCAGCTCCTGCAGTCAGTTCAGGCCCTCCCATTTTATAATAATCATTTTCCATCATTTGCTACATATAGTTTGAGTTGGGTTTTGTACACTGAATAAAATTGGCAAGCAGCTTTGTGAAAATCTATTTGGGATTGTGAAGAACCTTAATGAGATTGTTTGAATGTCGCCTGGAAGTTATTGTGTAGTTTTTTGGGTTTTTTTTGTTTAAGTGCTGCTGAGTACTGTGCTGCTTTTTAATTACCTACAATTTCACATACTTTCATTGCAACAGTTTGTTCAAAAAAAAAAAAAGAAAAAAAATCAAGTACTGATGGAAGTTAAAGTTTGCTGCGTTTGTTGCATCAAGCCTTAAGGGAGAGGGGCTGGAAATGCCAAGCCTCAGAAGCACTGTTAGGTCTTCCTGTTGAAGGTAGGTGTCTGAATTCCAGAGAAGCGATTGGATGTGTGATCTTGAATGAGTGAGTTCCCCATGGCCTTCCAATCAGCTCCAAATCATTTGATCTTTTAGGGTTTATTGGTTTAGAAGACAACCCTTCCGGATAAATGGAGAATTCCAAATGTCTGGGTGGGAATAGTGAGACTGGGGAAGTGTTTGGGATTTGGTTGGTGAAGACATGAAAGCTGTATTTGACTGTGTTCAGGCATGGTCGTAGATTCTGTTCTATGCCTAAAGCTGGCAACTAAATTTTATTTTCTTACAAACTATGTCAAAAGCAAGTCTAAAGATAAGCATTTTGTGTTCCTATTTTGGTTCTGTACTAATATCTCAAGAATAAAAACACATAACAGTCCAAAACTGAAAGGAGCAGAAAGGCAAAAGTGGTGTGAAGGTAAAAGGTGGTTTAAGTTACCACTCCGTAACTGTGGATGCTGTCGTGAAACAGCCTGTCTCTGAGTAGTTAGTCTGTATTTTGGTGTAGCTAATGAGCCTTTCTGTGAAATAAGAAGGTAAAGCTTCAGAAGCAACTTAGCTGTAGGAACTTAATGCTGCTAAAGAGATGGGCACAGGCTAAGCAGATTTAGAAAAAGAGGTATAAATCATTGTGGAAGAAAACATTTAGGAATTAAGAGGGCATTTGTATTTCTAAATGATCTCTTTCCTGAATCACCCCTATCACTCCCGTAGACAATAACAGAAGTTTGTATAAACAATAAGCTCTACAACATAAACTACGAACTACTGGGCTCCAAATTTAAACAATTATGTGTTTTTATTCCTTTTGGTCAGTGTTTATTCTGTTGTTTGATATATTCGCAGTACAATATCACTGTGCATAAGTCATAAAAGCAGAAGACAGGCTAAACCCTGCTGATTTAGAGGCAATGATTCAATTAAAATTAGTGGGACTGCTTTAGCTAGTAATGTAGACCATGTCCCACACACAAAGTCTTTACACACGTTTCTAAATGGTACAGGATGGGACCTCAGGTGGTATAAACTGCTCTTCCCGTTAACACCATCTTCAATAGTTAGACTAATTCATGCTTAGAGGCTCTGACACTGCAGCTGCACAGTGTAGTAAAATGTGGTATTTTTTCCCAATGTTTCAAAAAAAAAAAAAAATTACCTGAATATAGAAAAATCTGAGGAGCTTGTAGTATTCCAAGATCCTTTATTCCCAAGCGTTATAGGGAGACTAGGATCTACCATACTTAGGATATAGATGCATAAACATATGCATATATCTGTATGCACAAATATATTTTTAAATTTTCCATTTTTGCAGCTGCAATGAGGTCAGACTCATGATTCTGAGCTATAGCCAAAGGTTTTAATTAAAATAACGATATTTATAACAGCTTTCTATCATTAATCAAGCATATACTTAAATCACTCTATAAAAATGATGTAGCATACTGAATTATTGAAACTGCCGAATATGTAATGTTCTGAGTGCAGTGTACCTTGTAGCATCAAAATTACAGCGATGTGTTCTAGGAGGGGCTCTGCCTCACCGTGTCTCAATCTCAGGAGAACCAAAGTTGTGGTCAGTGCTTTGAAGCTCTGTCAATCTTCACTGAAATCCTCAATGAAGCATAGTCTTCTTTATGTCCTTTAAAAAAATAAACTATGTAGATATAAGATCCTGTTTTGAGTTTTCTTGCTGGTGTTGTAACCTGTGTTTATTAAGGCTTATTCTTTTCTCCACACATCCAAAGAGTTGATTGTAAAGTGCCGAAAGAGTACCCGTGTTAACTTTTCCACTTGTACCTGAGATACCAAACTGCCCTCCGAGTTCGGGTGCTTTGTTGCAGGAGAGGTCAAAAGCTGAGTAAAACTAATTTAGATTTGGCAGCTTTCAAGAACTATCTTCTAAAATAGCAAGTAATTTATATTTTTTCCACTATGATTAAATCTTTCCCTTACAGCATGTATTTTGTTGTACTTTTAAGTCAAGTAAATTCTGTCCACAGCAGCAGAGGAGC
Organism: Perdix hodgsoniae; assembly: GCA_035772895.1. Classification (NCBI taxonomy): domain Eukaryota; kingdom Metazoa; phylum Chordata; class Aves; order Galliformes; family Phasianidae; genus Perdix; species Perdix hodgsoniae. The sequence continues at coordinate 7,390,738 of JAPSGF010000015.1, forward strand.
TCCTATTTTTTATTAAGGTTAAGCATGCCTGGTTTTCGCAGAGGTCTCTGACTCTGATGGAGGGCGGGTAGGTGCTTACCTTTAGGGGCTGGTGACAGATTGTGCCTCATGGAATGTTTTTCCCTCTCCCTGAAGGATGGAGTGTAAGGAAGCATGTTTCAGCATGCCTGAATTCCTGAGTTCTTGGATGAATGTAAGGTTTCTGGTGAAAATAGACAGGCTGGTTCATCGTGCCTGCATGGTGTTTCTCAATGCCGAAAGCAGTGCAGTCAGCAGATGTAACTGGGTGTGTTGCTCCTGTAGGTTCTACAGAGTTTATTGTCATCACAGACCTTCCTTGGTAGGCTTTAGGTCTGATCCAAGGCTTTGCTGAGCCACACTGGTTTGTGAGAAGTATGTCCAAAAAAGCAAATGGTATCCCAGCAGCCACCCTGCATGCATCGGTGTTTACATGTACTGATAAATGTTTTACCAGTTGTGTTAACGTCCACAGTCCCTTAATTCTATGCTCCTTTAACACAACTAGTAATGACATTCTCACATCAGATAATGTTATTCTAGGTAGGTGTTATTTCTACATTCAGTGTGAACTCTTACAATCCCTGGAGCGAGCAAATACAACACTGTACTGCTGTAATACTAAAAATCAAATATGACACGGCTGTTTAGGGAGAGAGGAATGTATTCAAACTGTCCTGTTGACAGTTTTGTCTTGGGTTTGATGTTAAAACACTGCAGAATGCTAGTGTAGGCCCAGGTGACTAATATGAGTTGCAAGATTACAAGCCACACAGAGGCTATCCATGGAATTTTTTAATGGATCTCTGCAAGAACACAGATCTCATCCGCTGTGTGGATGCAGAGAATGTTTTCTCTCAGCTAGAAATGGCAAGACTTGACAGCCTCTGTAGCAAAAAGAAATCAAATGGCCTATAGTTCCTACAGTTCCTTTCAAAACACGTTCTCTTATATACTCTGATAAAATCAGGCTGGAGGTGAGCATCTATACCAAACCCCCCTACATGAAAAATACAATGCTATCTTCTTTTGATTACAGATGGAGATGTAATTAGAAATAACATGTAACATGTGACTATTTGAGCAGTGGTATGCAAAGAAATGTATGCAGAAAGATATTTTACTAAATTAAATATTTAATTTACTAATATATACTGGATACCATCTGTAAAACACATTAGATTTGACTTTTAGATGTATCTGTAGGCTCCCTCCAATTATTTATATGTATTTTTTAAACACAGTCATCATCAGTGCAACTGAAATATAGCTGTGCAGTTAGCATCGTGCCATTGCCTCAAAAAAGAGAACAGGATGAGAAATGGTTCTTCTCAACTGACCACGGGAGAACAAAGTATTCTTTTTAGATTGAGGTTAAAGCTAATAAAGCAAGGTTAGCTAATAAAGTCCAGGTTAGCTTTGTGACTGTGCCACTTAGTAGGTTAATGGAGAAATGGGTTCAAGTCTATGGTTTACCCTAGAAAGAGCAAAACTTTACATCTATGGCTTGTCATTTGGATGACTTTGGGTTGTTTTAGGGTCCCTTTATTCATTTGCACAGCAAAACAGACAAAAATTCTGCTGATTCAGATTCTATTATTTGTTCTCAGTTTGACACAATTACTGTATTGCAAATATGTATACCTGTAGGTAAAGGTATCTGAATGCTGCCAGTAGTACCATCTGGGATGTAAAATCCTTTGCATCTGCATCCATTATTAATGTTAAATTAGTGATCTAGAAGAAAGTAAATATTATCAGAACAACTGTAGTACATAATAAGTGATGATCTAAACTTCGATACATTTTAGAGTGGAATTTTTACTACAAACCTAATATCCACTTCTTCAACAAAAATCGCTTTCTACTCTTTTTCCCTCTCTGTCCCACCATTCAAACAATGATTGGTCTTCACATAGCGTATTCAGGACTTGAAAATCAGGTGGCTGTGGATGTACTATTTCTACTGAAGCAACTTAATGTCTGGATGTCCTGGCCTGCTGGGTAATTCCAGACACAGCAGACGCTGGAAGCTTCTCTGCTAATTCCACACTGAGATGTTTTCTGACTATTCATTGATTAGATCGTTTTATTTCATTGGCCTATCTCCAGAGCATTGAGTGTTTCCCAGAATCTGAAAAGTATCTTTAGAATATCTAAAATTTGTCAAAACATCAACGATATGATCATGCATTTTTTAACTAATGGATTATCTGATAAAGCATGAAAGCACTTTTCCCCCTCAACCTGAGATCCCACCTAAAAACATCATTCAGCCTCACATAGAGGTATAACCTGATAAAAATTATTAATTTTCTATCAATTGGTTGTAGTGCTCATTTTTTTTCAAAAACCCAAATTTAGAAGACAAATAAAGATTCATTCCAGGCTCTAGAAACCCCTTTTTTTTTTTTTTCCTTTTGAAGCTATACTACTTATTTCAGTGGGCATTTATTGCAGCTGCTGCTCCCAAATGCAGAATTGCACACAGGGCTTTCTGACAGTCTGTTAGTGCGTGCCAATTAGGCTTCAAGACATTGAGAACAAACTCTAGGTGCCAGGTTCAGCACTTGAAACACAAGTTCTGTGTGCTCTTTCTCAAATGCACACTGCAGCAGTGTGCCTGCTTATGTCTGATCTTGACGGTCAGTGTAACAGGGAGCCACACCCAGAATATCATGCTCAAATCTGCATCAGTGACAGCAACGCTCAAAGTAGAAAGAGAGGACTGAGTTATTGAAACCTCAGACAAAGCAGAAAGACTGGAATCTACCATGCAAATCTCAACAGGCTGCTATTTTATAGTACTTCTTATTTGATAGTTCTTCCATCCAGTGACTGAATTAAGTCACTTTGCATCCATCTTTCCCATACTGAACTACTAGATTAGTTAGAATCTACTTTGATTGTAGTCATCTGAAGCAAAGGTGCCACAGTGCTATCTTCTCCTAGGTTGAAAGTGATTGAGGAGCAACAATAGGAGGATTTCTTTTAGCACTAATGTTGTTTTTCATCCTGCTGGCTATGCCAGCTTCTGCAGCTAATTAAGCACAGGAAAAGACAATATTCAACAGATGCTGGCAGAGCCAGTCAGCAGATGGGATGCTTTCTCTCTAGCTCGTGTGTGTATAAGGGGAATTTTTCTTGGAAAAAATGGTCAAAATCTGTAGCACTGGAAATTGGTTATAGCACAAGTATTCACCTAAATATTCAAATATCTTCTCTTCAAAGTACAGTTCTTAAAAAAAAAAAAAAAAAGAGGAAAGATTGTGGTTAAGTTGCCATAATGCACTTTCTCTGTTTGTATACTTATTTTGCTGCATTATTTTCTGCGATTTGATCATCTGTTTTTTGCCCTTCATCAATTTGACCATATTCTCACTTGCTTTTTGCAATCTCATTGAGGGGGTATGTCTTTCTGTTAGAGCAGTGTCCATGCAAGAAATGAAATTGCTTTCATTTTTTCCAAGGTTTTTCTTTATAGATGTTAGTCCTTCCCCTTTTATCTTTCCCTTAAAAGAAAAAAAATAGTTTTGAGTCTTTGGTAACACTAGCATGTTTTTATGGTATAACTCTGGTTCTAACTATTATTCTTACACCAGCTCCCACTGGACATGTGGTGGGTAGAAGGGCTGATTCTGCACCTACACAGCACAGTAAGCAGAGGTAAGCTCAGTCACGTCTTACCTGGTCATGAAGTTAGGTTAGAAGAAACTTTATCTCAGAATGAGTGGTGAGGTATTGGAACAGGCTGCCCACGGAAAGGTGGAGTTGCCTCCGCATTTCAAGAAACGCTTACGTGGCACTGAAACATATGGGTTAACAGGTATGATGGGGATGGGGTGGCAGCTGGACTAGGTGATCTTAGTGGTCTTTTACAACCTTCATGATTCTATGATTATAAAAGCATACGTGTTTCTTGAAAATGACTAAATTCTGCCTGTTTGTATTTACTGTTTACTGTTGCATAATCGAAAGATAATTTAATAGGATATTTGTAACTTTAACTTCATTATGAATTTGCAACAGTGGTATTTTGCTTAGGAAAAAATTAGGTATTTCCCAATTAGCCTTTGTTAAAGAAATCTGATTTAACTCTAGTTACCAAGTTAGGTTATGGCTGACATTAGAAATTCATTGGTATGCAATTTACACTGTGATTGTTATGATGTCAATGGTGATGAATCTTCTCCAATAAAATAAGTATTGTATTATACAATCCAGAGACAGGTGGAGAACGGATTAGCACACCCACTGCCTTTCCTTGGAGCCGTGGAATGGGACTCCAGGCTATTAATCAGGAAGCCTTTGGCAGTGAGTGCTGATAGAAACTGGGAACTTGTATAGTAACTTGAAGCATTTGAAGTTTGATTACAGATGTTTATTTCATATTTTATTGCTGCGTTTAATCCTTTTACTAAACACTTCTTGAACATTGTCAGGTAAATTACTTAAGGTTTTTGAGATCCAAGACTTGTAGGTGCAGTTCCAGAAGCTTGCCTTTGGCTCTGATTTTTATATAGAAAGTTGAATTCAGCAGTGGCACAATCTGAGGAATATGAAAGCGCTACTGCATGTTCAGATAACACAAAAAAGCCATCTTCTGTCTTGATGTATTGTTAGATGTATTGTAATGTGCATAGGTTAGGGAAGAATGGTTTAGTGATTTATTTATATTTTAAATCAAAGCTGGAAAATGGATTAAACTACGTGAGAGCTAACTGTTGCTGAAGGAGAATAGTGATACTTGTCTCAGTAATTAGAGCAGGGGACGGAGAGTCAGGAAGACTCACTTGCTGTACAGTCCTCTTCCTCTGACTTCAGTGAGTCATGTGGGGCTGGAGACGGGACTCTTCAAAATCACCTGGGAAGGTTAAACTCTGCTTTGGATTTTATTCTGTCTTCGCTGATCCCATAATGGTTGATGTTACTCTTAGTATACTGTGTCTGTTAAAACTTGTCTGCGTCAAAGCTGAATGTAGATCTTTCCAGTTCTGTGTTAATGAGCACACAAAGGTCTTTGAGAATGACAGTATTAGATTAACAGTTGACAGAGACCCTAAAAAAATGCATAAGAGGGCAATATTTGGTCACCTCTCTTTAACTTCATTGCTGTTCTTCAAATAAGATATTTTGGTACAAAAACTTGGAAGTTTTTTTTATTGGATTTGTATTTTTTCATAAACATTTTCATTACCTTTTAGTACAGTAGGTACCATGGGTGTTTGAGACATAAAGTATATTTCTATATTTGTACCTTGGATATACTGTGATCTTATGGAAGGTGTCTGCTACTGTATTTTGCTACTTCAATTATCCTGGATGAGAAGGAGATAATAAGTTTGAGATGCCACGAGCACTCAAGCTTCGTGTGTTGGGCATTCAAGTTTGATATCTTCAGACTAACCTGCTGCTAATTAAAGAAATTAGTGACTAGTAGAGCATGAGTAATTTTCCTCTTTAACTTAAAAAGCAATCTGCAGTGCATGGCTGTGACTTCAAATAATTAGGATTCATCTGTGGTAGCAGGCGGCTCACTTTATAACTACCTGCTATGCCTCTTGCTTTTTAAGCAGTCCTTCCATGGATCCACTTTCCAGCATCCCTTATCAAACACCATGCCATCCACTGCTTCTCTCTCCTTGTTGAGCACTTTTATTATTATTATTATTGTTACGTTGTGTTTATGATGCCACCGTCAGACAAGCAGATCACAAAGACCAAACTCTGGATACAGGATAAAAGGCAGTACATAGCTTTCACTGATTTGTCTCCTGGATCTCCTGCTAGTGGCTGGGCAAAACGCTGTCATCCACAAGCTGGAGAGCTAGTGTGGCACTTTATCTTCTGTAACGCTGCCACCGCAGTCAGACATTATCAGACAATTATTCTTGAATATTTGCCTTGACATAAGATCAGTACAATAAGCTATCACAAGGTTAAAGACATCCAAGGTGTAATGGACTTGTCAAACCTTATAGGGAATTTGTATAATACTGTACCTAACCTAGCTCATGAAGTTGCAATAAACCTGCCAGTTGCACAGCAGGGAGCTTAGAGGGCTGAAGTCTGTTCTGTAATAAATTTTAAATTCTTACTGTATTTTTTACTTCTTCTAACTTGAGTGTTCCTGACCGGCCAGTGATGTCCAACTTTAAATGCTGTTACATGTATTGGTTTAGTCACCCAATCCTGTCTCCATTAACATTCTGAGTTTCAGAAATGGTGCCCATTCTGAATTGGGATGAAATGCCACAACCTCCCAGTTTTAATGGAATAGGAACCTCGCAGTGTTTCATTACAGTAACAGCATGGAGCCATCATCTTGAGATCCTCAGGCTGCAGCAGGCCTGGGGAAGCTGAGGACTAATGTGCCTGAGCACCCTGCCGCTGCTGCCTGCACTGCAATTGCAGCTGTGTGTCGAGCTGAAACCTTGTCAAACTAGAAATTCAGCATCACCACATTAATAGAGAATGTAGATACTCAGAGGTAGGATGCAAGTCAAAACGGAGGCTTCTAGAAGTCCTTGAAATTGCCTCACAAAACAAAGGGACGTCCGGGTCGTGGGAGGGTTTCAGAGGTACCTACTTTTTAATTAGGATTAAAAAGAGATTAGATAGCGAGCTGCAAAAGCAAGTGTCCAATGCAGATAGGTATTGCAGTGAAGCAGATGCAGATACAGCTGCAGGCATTTTTGGTGGCTAACTTTCAAAAAACTGGAACTGAACATCAAGTGCAATAGCAGGAAACGTGGTGATAACATAGGACTGTTGGGAAAATGTCACTTTGTCTATCTACATGACATAAAGGCTGGAAGGTATTTGAGGATTGGACGCATGGGATTCCACACCCCATACTGTCAGAAGTTCCTCCCTATATCTCCATTTTAAAGCCTTTGCTCTTGTAACTTTTGTTTGAGGAAGAAGAGTGTTCTTTCTGTTAGCATGCTTTTTTTGTTTAATGAATCTATTAACATGTCCTGGTGTCAGACAGTTGACATTTGGAGATGCTCAAAAGACTTGCAGTCTCTAAAGCTGGAGAGGATCGTGCTGTAGACATAAAACCTCCATTTTTCCACTTTGCTGTCTAAAGCAGCCCATGTGAATGGGAACAGATCTTACCTAGTGTTTTAGTGCTACCGATGTTGGCAGCTGAAATAAATAAGCTCTCCAAGGAATGAGCTCTGTTTTCCTTGACTGGGCTGGGAGAGAGAAGCCTTGTTTCTCAGGGCTGTCAGTCAAGAACTTTTGTCCATTGTCCTGTTTGGGGGGATTGGAGAAGGATATAAAAGAGAAAATCATCTGAGCTTTAATAACTGCAAGAGATACTGTCGAGGCAAACTGAGAAGCTGATGTTTCCAAAAGATAGGATATTTGTCCCTAGTCTGAAAGCTTTTGACAGTCTCTGCAAACAGTGGTGCTTTTCTCTACCTGAAGTTTCTTGAGACGCCAGCCATGCTTAGAGATGTTTTTCATTAAGGTTGTAGGGAAGAAAAAAATGAAGTGAATAAAGTACAGATTTACATGTAACTATTTGTAATTTGGGATAGAATGTAACTCAGAAGTCGAAATACTTTGGTCTAGTAAAAAATCCTGTTTCTGAGTGTCAGTACTACCCAGACTTGTGACAGAATGGAAAAGGAAGCAATACCAAATGTGGCAGGCATTAAGCTCTGCAGTGGAGGTGGTAAAAAGCTGGAGGTAGTCATCTGTATGTTGAGCAGCTGAAACCAAGAAATGGCACCATGTGCTCCACTTTCAAAGCAGCACTTTCAAAACCAACCTCCAGGTTTTTCTCTGAATGACAGGGCTCATTCCAATGTCTCACGCAGCCAAGAGGCATTTGACCTTTGTCGTAAGGATTGCCTTGGATCAAAAATGAGTTGTTGCACGTGCATATTGTTAAGTCTTGCAATTACTTTGTAAATGCAACTGCATATCAGATAGATCCTGTACGTCTTCAGAAGACAAAAGTATGGCCCAGAGGGTTCTGTCCTCTTACTCACTTACAGTAGAATTTTCTCTGATTATGTTAAAGTCTTTAACCCCTCCAGCAGCTTTCGAGTCATCACTTTTTCTGCCTGTCTTACTGTAAGTGTTCTTCTGCTAACTTCTTCCTGGCACACGCCTTCTCTCAGGCTGTTTTAATTCTTAATCATATGTCTTGTACCTTAATTATAGTTGGGAAATCATGCCTACAGATTGACGGACAGAAGGAACCTTCCACACTCTAGTGCTCATCTCTTCCTCCTGTAGACTTTACACTGTGTTGCTTCTTGTCCATAATAGTCTAAACTTTCTCATCTTCTAACACAGTCAAACTACAGATAAGAAGAATAGCCATTGTTAGAAGGAGAGAAGGAGCATCATTACACAGACAATATAACACACAGACATTTAATACTGTGAGCTTTGTGTTGAAAGTTGGTTGGGAAAAGCTGTCACTGACATCTTGAAATTTTAGTTGAACTCATTGGGTGTTGAATCTGTGTCTCGCTTTCCTTCTGGCCTATGTGCTTGGCTGCTTTTTTTTAAACTTCTTATGTGCTCATGTTTCTGAAGCAATCTGCCTGTCAGTCCTTTTAAATCGATACCATTAAAGATCTATTTGAAGGTAAACTCTTTCAAGAGGCTGGCCTGCCCTACTCTGCAATTATATCATGTGCTAAGTGAGTGCAACTTTCAGAGGTATTGAAGGCTTCTGGGTTTGTTTTCTTTCTTTTCCATTTCACCAGATGACATCTAATGATAATGGCCTTAACATGATGGGAAATTAATTGAGAGCGCATTTCTACACTGCCGTAATTTTATCATCCATCCTATTGCTGCTCTTAGCAGGAATCCATAACCCCATGGGTGTTATGAGAGAACCTCCGTTAGCAGGACGTGCGGTGGAGAGGTCGCATGGTTAGCTTCTTCCATCAGCTGGGTGTCAGATCACTGTCAGAAAGAAATTACTGGCATATTCATTTTTGTAGCTACCAGCCTTGTGCTGCGGCATACAAGATGATTTGCAGTGAGCCACTGGGGAGAGCTGAGTGCTCATGGCCACCCAGGGCTGCTCTCGCAAAGGTACTTAGCAGGATCATTGCGTGTTAACACAGATGCGTGCGGCAGCGCTTTCGATCTAATGTCCATTATAAAGCAGTGCGAGGGAATTAAGCCTTCTGACTCACCGTGTTGTAGCAGGATAGTAAAATAATCATGTTCCACTGGATTTATTAGACCGTGTTTGCTGAACCTCTCCATGCTGACCGCTACAAAGGAAGTTTTCTTAAATCCCTAGCAACAAACTAATATTTTCAAGACCATAACGCTGACAGCTTAAAATAATTTTTCTTCAAAGCCTATTGTTCCGTTCACAGTCTTGAATGACTTCAATGCACGCTAAGCTGATTTATAAAACATTCCATAGCGTGAAAGAATAGTTTTGTAAATGGTTGTCATGGGCTGCATAACTTCTCTACCTGCCTTGACTTTCACAGTCATTCTGTTAATTTTCTGAATTAAGTGTTCCTTTCCCTGCTCTCCTTCTCCACTGTAAATTGGGATAAAATGGAATTTAACTCTTTTGTTGTTTTTTTCTGTGTGTCAACAGTAGCAAAGTGGAAACAGCTCTGAAACATAGTCGTGGAACACTGTTCAATGCTTTAATTTATATTCACTTCAAAGTTACAGTTAAAATAACATTCTTAGGTGAAAGTTGAAGTTTTGTTAAAAAAAAAAAAAATCCACTTGAAATTTTCTGCTTTTCAGTTGATATCCCAGACGTTGAATTCTCTTTCATTTTTCTTTAGCATTTCTCCCACTTTCTGCTTTGTTGTTAATTGAGAAAAAGAAAAGATGTAGGAGAACTGCAGAAAATTAGAAGGTATTTTAACTATCTAAAATACATTCTTTTATCTTATTCTTCTTTTTAATTACTTTTTCCCTTAAAATCATTCATGATCCTCCAATTTCCATAAGTTACATAGGGTATATGAGGAAAACAATATCATCTTGACTAACACACAAAAAAAGCAAATCTCCCTTTTTCAGGTATTGGAATTGAATGCTTGCGGGAGCTGGGGAGCATTTGCCTGTTGAGATGTGCTCACTTCCCTGCAGTTTAATTTACAAGAAAGCAGTAAAACCATTGTGTAGGGTTGGTTAGAGAGCTCCTCACCTATCGTAACTACCACAGAAGTTCCGGTTTCTCAGCATTTCATAAACTGCTGCTTTCCAGCTGTGCAAAAGGACATTAGAGCTGTTGCTGTGCTCAGGCCCACATATAGTTTACCACCGTAGCAGGTTTAGGTGATAAAATGTTTGTGGAACTGGCAGGGGACTGACACCTTTCAGGACACAAACCTTGGAGAGGTATCAGCACGGTGGTGCATTCTTCATTACCTAGATAACACCTCTCATTTAAGATATCATTGAAAGGAAAGTAAACTTATGTTTTATTTTAGGCATAAAAATGCATAAATTCCTAGCTTTTTCATTTGCATTATAAGATTTTTAATTTGTTACTACCAGAGTTGTGTTGCTCTGTCAACTGTTTGTTGCAAGATCTCCCTTAAGAGAAAACTGTGCTTCATATCCACGCTCACTTATCAGTGTGAATAATACTTGCCACACTCCAGTTGGCAGGTAGGGAATATTAGCATATAACACTGGAATTTAATTGGCTTTAGCTTCCCATATTGTGTCATCAGACACAGCTTCATTCTTAGAGCCTGACCTAAAAACTAAGGACGTATTTCAAATTCCAGCAGTCTTAAGGCACTGCGTTTAGGGGGCTTTGATAGTATTCCAATATTGCTTTTAAAGTAAAACTTGTTTTTCAAAATACTCAGTGGGTTTGGTGATTTGGACTGCTTTTGTCTGAAGGCATTAAAATGCTGACAGTTTTGATGAGGACATCTGGCTTATAAGTGATATCTCTTCGGTTTTGTGCCAAACTCTATCTGAACTGTCAGGGATAGTCACTATGGCTCTTAAAATAGTAAAAAAAAATAAGAAGGGAAATGCCCTTTCAGTCCTTCTCTTGTAGTGGAAACTATTACTGCCTTTATTGTTGCTGCATTAAACATATGTTTGAATATGATCCTCTAACACTCATAGCTGTTGGGTTAGGAACACAAAGAGCATGCCCCGTCCTGATTAGCTGCTCTTGTACAGCAGTACAAAAAGAAGCAGCAACGGTAATTTCTCAGCTCATTAGGTACATATTCATCTTAATGGGGCATCAAAGTTAAAAACTATAATGCCTTCCTCTCATTTAATACTCCAGAGAACATTCAGGGTTACCACTTGAAAGCGAAAAAGATTTCAGCATCCGAGCTGCAAAAGTAGGTGTCTTCATTCCCTCCAGGCAGATGGAGATGAGAGAACTGCCCTTTATGCTCAGCCCTGCCCAAACAGCCATGCTGTGCTAGACTGGTCACTACAGCTGTGTCAATCAAAACGCTGACATCTGTGAGCCTTTCTGGTGAAACCTGTGGTTTGTGAATGCCTGAAAGCATCTGAAGAGCTCGGTGTGATAAAATAACCAGGGTTTAATTTTTTGTGGGCCCATAGACCCATGCACTGAGACCTTTCATTGCAATGGAAAAATCACTGTGTTCTGTGAAGCATTTAGGTAGATGAACCCAAACCTTAGAAATACCGTCTTTGTGTAAAGTCACTGTGCCAACTAAAGCTCTGAGGTTCTGCAGTGGCACAAATTCCTGTGTTTCAGTTAATAAGGGCGCCCAATTCATGCTATTTACTGAAACAACAGTATTGCCAGGAACTGCTTCTAAAAGTATTTCGGAGCCAGTGCCCAGCACACGATTCTAGGGCATATTTGCAGATGTAAAACTGAGCTGTGTATGCAGCTAAATTTACTCACGGCTGTGAAAGTGTTTTGCAACATGCTCATTTGAGATGTCGGCTCTCTAGCTGTAGCAGTACTGCAGAGGAGACTATAATCTGTGTTATATGGTCAGTTATGTAGGATGCAGCAGATTGAAACGTTACAGCATGAAGATACTGTCTCCCAAAGCAGCAATTCTCGGTAGATTTTGTTAGGCTCTGCTACCCATAAAATGATGGGGTAGCTAAAAGTAACTGCTGGCAGTATTCGTGTTTATTCAGGATCACAATTTTTTGTTTCTTCCCTTGTTGCATCTTCTTTATTTTATAAAAATGGAGAAATTCTTTATGGGACTATATTCTGTTGATGTATTTTGTTTTAAAGGCAGCTTTTATGTATATAATTCTTATAAGCCATTTATGTAATGATATAAATTTAGTGAAATAAAAATACAGAGAATTTTATCACATAATTAGGAATATTTTTATTGGAATGTTAGTTGAATAATAGAGGATGCAATAAAATGAAGAGACTTAAGGAGATTTTGAAGTAGACAAAAACTACTAGTGAAACAGAAATACTGGGAAGCACTTTCAGAAATAGAATGAGAGAAGAAATGAAAAAGCAGAAGGCTTAAAGCACTAGTTCCTCACCTGAACTGATCAAGGTCCTCTCTTTTTGGTGAAGTTGTACGGGTTTTCATCATCTCTAATGATCTGAAGTAAAACAAGGAAGGTCAGAGACAAGTGATAATCCTAAAGAAGATGGAGCAAGGCAATAAAAAGGCAAAAAGTTCTTAGGTAAGTGTATGCATGACAAGGGGGAAGACTAGTATTTCTTTGTGAGAGATTTCAAAGCAGTCTCCTGCTTCTGCAAGCAGAGCTTGGACATCAGTGGATGAGGCTCCATTTTGCAGTCTGATAACTTAATTGTCTCCATAATGGTTGGTTATGGTGGCTTTAAAATAAAAGTATTTGGAGAAAGTAAGTTCTTAGCTCTAAATTACTAGTGGTGGAGGGAGGGTTGCTGAGCTCAGGTAGTGGGATTCCACTGCTGCGAACTGCAGCCAATTATACCATACATGTCTTGTATTTTTCTTTTGGTAGCTCACTTTTATGGTCTAGTGTGAAAGTTCTCTGTGTTGCTTGTGCACTAAATATTTTAGTAGGAAAAGTTCAAAATAACCTATTGATGTATTGCATCAATATGTTAAAGAAATCCAATGATCCAGCAGCTACATACTGCCTTCAGTCATCATGCATGCTTAGTTATTGTGGCAAATTCTGCTGCATTTCAAGCCTCCGTGTCTCAAAAAGAGTGGTCTGTGTAGGAGCAGTTGGCATTTGGTCACGGCTGATCACAAGGCTCAGGATGGTTTCATTTTCATGGAGTTTTTTGTTTGTTTGTTTGTTTTAACAAATTATGCTGGTTTCCTTTCATTTCTGGAGGAGAGTTTCTCAGGGGGAATTCACCTGTCACTATCATGGAAGAGGTGAGACATATAGGTCCCTTTGGCCTCAGAATGTTAAAACTTTTAATAAGAGGTAGTACAGGTGGTTTTGCTTAAGTCATTAGCGTTATTCTGATTTTAACACTAATAAGGAATTAGCCTGTGTAGCTGAGGTTGTAGTTGAGTGTTGAGGTCCAATTAAAGGACCTTGGCTGCTTCGTGTAGATCTGCTGCTCAAGAGAGCTTGGCTGCTGGGTGTGGATGTGTGCAGGTGTGTGACAGGGACAGGACCAGCAGAATCTGGTGGTGCCAGATGAACTGGGAGGTCACACATGACTTCTCTGAATCATTTCACACCTAGAACCCCAAGCACAGGTTCTTTTATTCCACCTAATAGAGAAAATAAGGAGTTTACATCTTTCTCACACTAACTTGGGATACTCCATAATTTGTAAGCAGCAGTCACTTTCTCTGCATGACTTTGTAAAAAGCTCTGTGTGTTCCCCGCTTGTACTCCACTGGGTAGTTACAGTCCTTTCTTTTCTCCTTTGTGATTTGTTGTTGTGAGCATTTTGCTATAACTAAGCAAGAACTGTATTGTTAGATAAGTCTCAGCCCAAATAAAACTCCCAAAGGTCAACATGGTATTAAGAAGCAGGTATTCTTTAACACAGAACAGGATGCAGGAGGGAATGGGATCCTTCCACCTAATCTTGCACTCCAACAGAACAAAGGCATATTTAGGTACACTATGTGTTATGTGCTTGGAGAGAGGTCTGCAGTTATCATGAGACCCACCTCTCCCATGCACATGTTAGTTAATGATGAAACTAATTTCCCTTTTAACAGGCTAGATAGATATACTGATTTTCAAGATGCTCCTAAAGGACAAGACTAGCTACACAACAACTGTGTTTAATTATCACCACACACAGCTACTTTAATGTTCTCTATTTAGCAAAGTTGGACTCTGGTCTTGGAATACTGGAGCACGCATTGCTCTTGGTATCATCTTGAGCATATATGGGAAAGGCTTACACTGCAATAATGGGCCATGTGTAAATGTTCAGCTAACGTCAAACCCTGTTAGGCTTACCAGCTGGAAAGTGAGAAGCGCAGATCTTATTGGCAGGTGGCACAGAACCCCAGTGCCCCAGCCCTGTGTACCATGCATGAGCTTGCAGTGATGCTTCTCACTGAATATCTGACCAGGAAAGGACTGTTCGAAAATTTGTCCTGTGGAATCTGGAGGTCAGTCTGTTCCATTCCTTCTGAACCCCAGGAGAGCAGATTTTGGTTGAGCTGATATGGTGATGGATAAAGCAGAAGGTTTCATGTGCTCAATTGCAGAGAAGAAGCTTTTGTTCTAATACTGCTGATTGTATTCACATTGCTACCAGAAGAAAAGTATTCCCTTCCTTCTCAGAGATGTGTTTATTATTTTCACGCATTAGCTCTTTTGTGTGTTTTATTCACCTTTGTCAGGTATAGTGAGAACAATGTGATGACATTACATGGGAAAAAAAGAACCATAATAGTGCAAATGAAAACAGACTGATTTGGAATGGAGAAAAGGAAAAGCAGAAAAACATTGGCTTCTGTTGCCAGTGCTAAAGCACTCAATACAGCCCTCAGCATCCTCACAGCCACTGTTTGGTCTCCATAAATGTTCTGCTAGCATCAGTGAATATCAATAGGTGCCGTTTTTTTCTGTGTGGAGGAATTCAGCGACACACCTTTGCTTCATATGCACTTCCATGTCAGACTGCCCCACATCTGACATCTGTTACGTGACAACAACATGTAATGTAAAACTGGTTCAGCCTCTACAGCCATACCACCAACATCCACCTGTGATGCTGTGGGCCAACAGAATAAAAAAGGAGGTAGTACTTTCAGCACAGCTCCTGAGTAAGAGATCAGCAAATCTGTAGGTATGGAGCCATGCAAGCAAGAAAGAAGGTACTTCTAACTCTGGGTTTTATTTCTTTCTACAGAAATCAAAATATATGGGAAAATGTAACTCACGGTGTACTTTTATTTGCTGGTTATGGAGTCTAAATGTGACATTTGCTTCCATTTGATTTTCTGACTAAGGTGTTTTGAAGTCCTTCCTCCAAGGACTCTTCTCAAAAACAATCTAAATCCATTATTTCTGAGCTAGTATGTATTTCTGAAAATGAACATAGATACTCTCAAATCAGTAAAAGCTTTACTTCAGATACATATGTGATTCCTATAAAACTTAAAGACTTCCATAAATATTAACAGATTTCTTTCTACTTCGACATTGCTGCATTACAGATCGTGAGGGTCTTAAGTTTGCTTCTGTGGTACAGTATGAAAGTACAGTCTGGAGTGAGTGTTATGAGAGAGGGAAGGACAAACTGTTTAATGAAACAGAAGCTGGTCCCCTGGCTTTGTCAATCAGTGTGAGATGCCATAAGGGAGGGCAGATATTTAGGCTTAGTGCCTGAGTACCTACCTACCTGCCAGTTGGTACCTGGCAAAGATGGTGTGCTTTGCATCTCTTTGGAGAGGCATTTGTGATTTTCTGGCTTTCTTACCCTCTTTGCAAGCATACAGATGGTAGAGGAGCATAGGGTTGTTCAAGCCCCCACCTCGTATGCCCAACAAGATGGCCTCTATGCCTTCATTCTCTCCTTGTTCCTGCCTTTTCAAGCGTTTCTCAACACAGGCATTACAGAACCTACTTTGGCACTGATTAAAACTGTATCCTAGCTGAGGCAGTCTGATGGCCAGCTGGAGAATAACTGCAGCTCCCAGTGTCTGTGGTGCTAGGGGAAGAGTTGACAAAAAAAGTGGAGGAAATTCATCTGAAAAAAGGAGCTTTCCTTTCTATTTCCAGACAGAAATCTGCTCCCTGTTATTCCTTGTCTGTCTGTCTTTGCTGCCACCCTCCTTCTCAGCCCATGCTGCTCAGCTGGTGCAGTCTCTGCTCCCAGTGGGTTCCCTGCCTTCCGTCTCTCATTGCTGAATTTCCTGTGCTCACATGTGGCCAATGAGGGATGCTTTCCATGGAGTAAACTACAAATTGCAGAATATGTCCCAGTTGGCTCCTAAAGCACTTCTGTAACTGAACTTTTCTTCTGTAATTATCACTCTTACATAATAACTGTGAGATCCTTAATTCAATTTGACATAAAAGTGGAAACTTTTTATATGAACACTTTTCAGCTAGGCTTTGTTAAGGCATTGTTCTTCCTTTAGTTTTAATTCCATCATAGTCCTTTTGTCTAATTAAAATCCAGTTTATTTTCCCCCAGTTGTTAAAAACAAGATAACTTTTCCCATTCTCTTGACTAAATTGGATTTTAAAAACAGAACACTCTTCCTTTTTTTGTCTAAAAGGATTTATTACAGTACTCGGTGTAATCATACTAATTAAGAATTGTGTGCCACTATTTTAACAAAGCTCCCCATAGAAACACTGAAAATCTTACGGTTCTTATCATTATGAATGGAACCAACTGTGAGCTGCAGTCCTTATTCAGACTTCGCAAATTGTCTGTGCTGCCTTCTTTTTTTCAGTTGCACTGCAATCAATTTATCGGGCAGCCCCTCCTAAAAGTAGATCATCTCCCTTCCTATTAAGATTTGACAAAGATTTAAACCAAAGCCTGTTGCCTAATGCAATGAGCAAAAGCAGGATGTTCTGATTTTGCGTTGGCGATAGCAGTGAGCAACTCAGAGCTCCTTACAAAGAGCCCACAGTGGTGCTTTTGGCAGTGTGACCATGCAACCCGAATAGTGAGATTCTACCTTGATCTCCCAGAGTGGACAGGCATGTATTTGGGAGTATTTGTGCATAGCCTTAATGAGCATTTCTCCATTGGTACTAATATTAAAAATATGAGCATACAATTTTGTGATTATTCCTTTTTTATTTTTTTTTTCATTGTGTAGTGACTGGTCCTATAAAATTTACATTGTACAAATCCAGAGGTAGTCATTATTTATACATTTGCAGAACTCATGGAGCTTTTCAGCAAGGAATTCCCACAATTTCTTTCATCTCTCTGGTGTCAGCCTGACCTCTGCTCACGCCAAACAAACTTGCTGGCAAGCATGCTCTGGTTCAAATTGGTTTGAATTATAATAAGGTACCAGGGGAGAAAAGAAAGAAAAGGAAATAATAATAATAATTAAAAGGAAAGACCAGAATGGAAAATGCTGGTCTTGAACTAGTGCTGTTCTACAGTAGTTGCAGTAAGTTTCGTCCTTTAGCACCCACAGTGTAAGGCAGTTTGCTCCTGTAGGTAGGCAGCAGAATTCGTTCCCTATTTTGCTCCTATCTCATGTTTAGAAAACAGGATCTGTGATCTCATCTTAAAAATGCATCTAATTTCCCACTGAAAATCTATCCAGATCTTCAAAGATCTCTAATTAATGAATCTAGAAAATAAAGATACGAGTGGATATTTACAAAGTAGTAGTTTAAAGCAAGTAGTTTAAAATTTGAAAAGGCAAGAATCTCTAAGTATCACAAATAACCCCCTTCATCTATATATCCCATTTTTCAGAATTTGCCAAACTGATATGACTGACTGCAAAACACTATATATGGTTAAGCAGACATATGTGCTTTACTGAGAATACCTATTGAATTGTTTAATGGTAGGTGCATCTACTGTTAAATCAAAGGCCACATACACTGTAAAGCTGTACACCTTTGTTTTGGAGGCTGACATACGGTTGCTATATGTGAGTGAAACACAGGACTCAGGGTATCAGGTTGATGTATAGTTATTGACGTATCCGCCAATTAACCCGACTTATCCCGGGACCTCGACCATCCGGGGGAGAGAAAGACAAACATGGATGCCATAATGTCTTCTCTCAATTTAATGCTGCGTCACATACCTTATATACCATCCTAATTCCCGCGCAGACGCGTACACCCGCTACGCGAGACCCGATGCACGTGAGAGAACCTATACACACACCTACCTAAACCCCCCGCCTGCTAACTCTTAACCTACAGGCCTAACTTAGATATTCTAGAACACTCCATCTACTCAGAACTACTGTGTGCATTCATAAATCCTTGCTAAGACAACTCAGTACCCCAACAGTTATAATGTGAGGCTGTCTGAGATTCTCAGAGCAAGCGGTGAGATGTAGGCACAAGCTCTGTAATTCAGAATACAAGAGCCCAAACTTTGTGATCATTTTGATCACTTAACCCATAACCACATCAAATTTCTGGTATGACCTGTAGCACCAGTCACATGCATGGTGAATGTTACCATGTATTCAGGGTCTGAACTCCAAAGCCGACAAGAAAATACTTCCAGATACTTAAATTAAGCAAAAACGTGGTTGAAAATAGTGAGTTCCTCCCTCAAAATACCACATATGAAACACTTTGTCACCTAGGGAATAAAATACATTATAGAAAGTATGCAGGCTCACTAACTGGCACATGGTAATTAGTTGGTGCTAGCAAGGAAAATGTGTAGCTGCTATATGATTTGGCTTACCCAAAGCACAACTTTTTTTTTTTTTTCCATGAAAATTTGATTGGAGACTGCAGCATATTAAAGACTGGTGAACTCACTGATCTCCAGAACTTCCATAGATGAAATATGAGTCTAAACATCCTGTCACTTTCTGGAAAGATCCTTATCCATGCAGATCAAATTGAAATGAGAGGCAGACACTTCAAATCAAAGGCAATATTTCTGAACTGATAGTTGGAGTTATTTTTGTAGACTGTATAAATTTGACTTTGATTCACTGTTGGATGGGTAACTTTGGGTTTGCTGCTGCAAACCTTCTACACCAGGAGCAGTGGTCATGAAGTTGGCACAGAATCCTTCTCTCCTTTACCAGCAAGGACTGATGCTTTTTGCTTAAAGTCCAGCATCCTCCAGCAGAAGTCCACATGTAATGAGATGATGAAACTTTTATAAAACTTTATTTCTGAAGGATCGGAGGTTTGTTATAGGATTTTAGCATGCATATTTAGTAATTAATATCTTTATAGATAATCCTTAGGAATTTCCACATGGCTTGTTGAAACTATGCACTGGAGGTTATTGAAAAATCCATATTATCGAAGATATATGTGCACTATAATTACAGCACTCTAGCACTGCATTCAGGGAAACGTATCAGGAAATGACATCCATGGAGCTTGGTGCCAGGATGAAATGAGAGGTGCACCATTAGTCTGTTACGCTCACTGCTTGAGACTAAACAGGGAAGCTGCTAGGGTCTTCTTCCTTTTGAGGATCTGATGCTGTGTCTTTGCAGTTTATATCTTTTGGAATCTGGGCACTCTCAAGGTTCCTACTCCCGGAAAGAAACATGCTTGTGTATGAGCGTCCAGACACAGGAAATTGCAATTTCAGAGTTCTAAATGCCCACAGAAGAGGCTCGTGAAAGTTCTCCTTCCTTCAGCTCTCTCTATCTCAAGCTAACCCTGAGCAGAGAGGAAATTCTCATTCATGTAATTTGTGTCGTTTCAGAGGATGAAATGCGTCAATAAGTGATGTTTCAAAGTCATGCTTTTTTTTGTATTGGCCTGATTTTGGCTAACAGCAAGAAGCTATCTAATTGGGTTTGAAGGTCCTGTTATCTCATTAAGCAATAATATAATGTTAAATCATTCCCTTTTAAAATTTTAATTTTTCAGGGTTCTGGCATTGCATATCAATGCATACAGTAACTCCAGAACTTTTAAATTATCATAAGGCGGTGAGTCATAAGACTAAAGGCTGCTCCACCTTCTCACACTCTTATTTCAAGCCAACCCTGCAAACACCGTGTGCCTTGCAAACCAAGTAGTCAGATATTGTTAGAAAATAGAATACTGGGTAGTAGTTGTAGTCTCATTCAGGTAAAATGCTTCTTCAGCTCTTCTGTAAATACAAAAGTGTGTAAACTGAGGTCTTGTTATCCACATTATTCTAATTTAAATGCAAAATAGACATTTGAGGCTGGAGAGTTGAATCCAATGATGGATTAGGGGCACAGACCAAGAGGTGACAGTTAATGTGAAGTGCACAATAGAAATGAATGGATTTCACTTTGCTTTGTAAATTAAATTCAGTCTTGGTTAATGTGTATGATAGTAGGGAGAGCTGATGAACATTTCTTCATTCTGCTTTGTGTTTCTCAGAACCAAGAGGCCATCCTCTTCATTGTTCCACTAATTCTCACAGCAAAGTCCCTGAAGCCTCCTTCCCCACTTGAGAGCACCTGAGGCATGTTTCTGGCAGCCCCACTCTCCTCAGCTTTTCAGCATCATTTTCCTTGATGGACTTGGAGAAGGAACTGCTGTGGGATGCCTTAACATCAAGCAGGTCCATCTGCAAGTGAAAACGTTCCCATAATAAAGGAGATAAACGTGCAAAATTGAACAGGTCCAACTTTTATAATGAAGTGCCTGGACAGGAGAGTGGTGCCCACAATTCATTTGTTTCTGGGAACGCATTCCCCGGAAAACTGTTAGTAAAAAAAAATGGAGATGTCTCAGGAGAAGAAAAAAAAAAAGTGAAGCTCAAAATAGCGAATACATCTATCACCTAGAGAGTGGCAGTTTTGGTTCTGATTCAAGAAGGCACTTAAACATTTACTTAAGTGCAGCTCTGAATAAGAATGCTTTCCTGAGTTGAAAAGGAAAGGATCTGGTAACAGTCTAAGTATCTAGCGTGTGTCCCTGACTTAGGAAAGGATTACTTGGGAAGATGTAAATACTAAAAAGCTACGTTTCACCTATTCAAAATAGAATTTTTGAAGTGAAGCTCTTCTTTGAACACTTAAATGTAACAGAATAGGATGGTAGTAAACATTTTCTTGGGAGTGATTCCAGCCTGGCAGGGAAATCCATTCATTGACCCCAGAGATGTTTTTTCTGTTGCTCTGTACGTTAAAAAATAAAAACAAGAGATTGTGAAGGTAAACTGGAATTTACAGAATTGTGAACCTACAGCTATCTCAGCATTAGCTTTCCAATAATGATCTTTGAAGTGTGCTGAGGAAAGCCCTCCCTCTTCCTTTCCCTCTTCCTATTACCCTTAATATGTTATTATCCAATTTTAGCTCCCCTGCCAAAGGAATCTTTCCCACTCTGATCTCTGCTGCAAAAGGATTGAAGAAGCGCAAGCAAGCTGACAGAGTCTGAAGGAGAAAACTACACCAGATTCATGCATAATGTAGCCAGCACATCTTCTGTTCTTTTAATATTACTGAATTCGTATGATATTCACCACTCGCACTCAGAAGAGATAGAGATGTATCCATTCTTTACTTAAGGATATTATTTCTACACTAATCAGTTCTTTTTCTGTCAACAGATAAAAATTCAGGAGACAAGGGATTAGTCCCCTCAAGTTCTCTTGATTATAAAACATTTTACATAATTAACAATAAATTATAAGTATTTAATTTTCTTAGAAAAATAAATATTAACATAGATCTTGCACACTATATTTTAATGCCCTTCAATACTTCTGAACGAATCCATATGCAAATGTAAGCTAAGAAGCATTCAGGACTTATAAAAACAAACAACAACAACAAAGACAACTGAAGATAAATTTAATTACAAAGACAATTTGCTTCAGTGGCATAAAAAATTAATCTTACGTAACTTTAAAATGTATGCCTACTGCACTGAGTCCCAAGGCAATACTGTGTTATGAAGTAGACTTACTGCAGCTGTGAGGGAACAGCTGATACAGACTTCCTAGAGCACTTACTGCTACGAGGAACCTGGAATGTTTGATGGGGCATTGCTGCAAGTGTTTCCTTCTCATAGATGCATTATAAACAATTAAGAGTGGAGAGTGTGTAAGAAGGTCTTTTCCAACCTTAGTGACTGTGTGATTCTATTTAGGGATGTGGTTAGCAGGCATGGTGGTGATGGGTTGTCGGTTGGACGGATGGTGCCAAGTAGGTGGCATCACACTGTAATTTCCTTTTAACCAGGATTATTTGCAAGGAAACCTATTGGGGTAGCAATGTGCAGCCATGTCATCAGCTTCTGAACTGGGAAGTGAGAGGACTGAATGCACTGAGAAGCAGTTTGCTTTCTACAGAAACATCCTCTGGAAGTTCTTAAATGCCCACTACCCAGTGGATAGGATGTGCAGATATTAGAGCAACAAGCAGAGATTGTAAAATGCAGAATCCTCCTTGCACAGTCATCCATGGGTTGGTCAGGGGGAGAAAGAACCTGCAAAAGGAAGCTCACAGATTAAACTTATAAAAGGCGATCCTTAATGCATAACTCCTGGCCAAGAACTCCATTATCTGAAAAGTGGTGCTTTTGAAAATCACTTCTAGCTTTTCCAAAAATATCTAGTTTAATGCCTTTAAATAGACAGAGAACTTCTGAGGAATGGGACAAAATCCTCCCACATGGCACAATATGCTCTGGGCTCAGCAACAACTCTTGTGAGCCAGGAAAGTCTTCCGAGGGCCTGTGTGTGGGGGGAGGATGTGCATGGAGGGGGATCCTTGCTGCTGCTTTTTGCATCCCAGTGCTCAGACATGGAGCAGCCAGGCTGTGCGCTGTCAGACAGCTCTGCAGGTGGGAGTGCTGGGCAGCTGCCAGGTCCCCTAAAAATGCTCCAAGAGATCAGTCAGAGACACTTCAGCTTTGAGAGCTTTTGGGAACAGCTTGGCCAGTATGCCACAGGTGGTCTTTTAAATTGGGGTGGGGTGGGCTAGCTGACCTTTCACATTTCTTTACACCCCATTTCCTGCAGCTCTATGATCCGTCTTCTGAGGAACAACCCGTGCCAATCTGAGATCCTAAATAACACGTGAATGATCATTCTTGATGAAAGGCTGCTGCTCAGCCCTGCTCCATGTCTTCAACCTTCCTTACATACCCACAGTATTATCAGCTGGTGAGGACAACCGTGTTATGGCTACAGCTTCCTATGGGAAGTCATACATGCAAACAGCAGGATTATTCATTCTGCTCTCACCTGCTGCAGCCCCCTTTGAGCATACAGGAGACTGGGGACGGGAAGAAATCAAGGCCATAGCTTAGGTGGCTCTTGTCTGCCCAGTGCTCAGCCAGCTACGTGGCTGTGACAGGCTGCTTGTTGTGAATTCAGATAGCTTTGCATCCAGCATCTGGTTTACGCTGCCCGTGCATTTGTAAGCATGAAAAGTCTACTTTCTGCTTCCTGATCTGCCTGCAGAAACAGCTTCCCATTATGTCAGCAATGCTGCCTGAATAAATATTTCTAACCCAGGTAACATGGAATCCCTCTTAGCTATCCTGGAGCATCCAGCAGGGCACTCTACCCTTCTCAGCAAACTGAACATTGCTTGCTTTTCCTCTCGTTCCCAAGCACATCCCATCTCCTGGGATGTGCTGACTGTATTCTCACCCTATGCACCTGGATTAGGTATCAAAAATTTCCAAATACATTCAATGAGAAGAGGGTTTTAGTGCATGATATGCAGAGTAGGGGCCTTAGAGGTAGGTGCCATTCCCTGTTGCAAACAGCAATGAGTTGGCAGAGCACGTTGGTGAGAGGACGGGGGTTAGCTGCACACGTGGGATGAGGGAGCAATGCTACAAGAGTGGAAGCTGGTGTGCAGCAGCAAAGAGACAGCAGCTTTGGCTTGCCTGGAGTAGTACCCTGCAAACAGCCCAAGTTAATGGATAGAAATAACAGCCTGTTAAACTGAGGTATGCGTGCCCTTGTTTGGGGTGAAGTACTCCTGGGTTAATGTGGTTTGGAGGCCTCCTTACTCTCAGGCAAGAAGCATGCATGCAGTGCTTTAACAGGCTTTGATAGGCACTCATTAAGTTTATGCTCTTAGTTGGCTCTTCATGAATTTCTGATGTATTGAGTCTGTTAGGAGCTTTGTTGGCTTTATTTTGGCTTTTACTGAAGTTCTACCAGAAAACATCAATCACTGAGATTTCTCGGTTAAAAAAACCAATGCTCTTTCCCCATCCCAAAACAGATAAGCAGCTCCAAAGGAGATTTTCTTCATGCACTCTCTGGGTAAAAAGTTAGCAGTGGTAGTAGAGGTGTTCACACTCAGTGATGCTGTCACAGGAGATGCTGATAGCACCAAACAGCAGGGCAGGGTCAGTAACTGGAATGTGATTTGATGAAAATACATTATGTAGTTTAAAGGTCCGGCTTTGACAATCTTTATTATTACTTTATGGGTTTCTATATTAAATGTTGAACTTACCGTATATTGTGCTAGTGGTATTTATGAAATTGCATTAGAAAATGCAGTAAAAATTTATAGGAATGTCGTTACTGTAAGTATAAAGCAACAGCACATCCAACATCCCACCGGTGAAACAGTAATCGAGTGCACCAGGCAAATCAAGAGACCTCGGGGTGCCGGTTCTAAGCCGGGCACAGCTGTGCGCTCCACCTGAGAAAATAGGGCGCCGTGAGTAAGAAAATGACGGGTTTTGGCAGAAGGCGTTGCAGAGCACCCCGTCCTTGCAGCGTGCCCTGCAGAGGAGGTGTCTGCAGAACAGCCCCGGGCGCTGCGCAGAGCGATGCTCGGAGCCCAGGCGTGGGGGGTGGGGGAGGGGGGGGGGGAGCGGGTGTCGGTAATTATTAACTGCTAATAGCGAGAGAAACCATTATGGTGCACAATGGGCTTTCCTTTCACACCGCTAATTGTGTGATGAACTTACTTTGGCAGTAAATTGTCACATCTGCTGCGGAGAAAGATTGCACTTAGGGAAATAAAATAAATACAGTTGCTGTTTCTTTATCCTTGGATGATTGAGTCGCTAAAAAAAAAAAAAAAAAAAAACCTTGGCAGATGGAACATATTATTTGTTAGACAACGCTTCAGGAGGAGGTAATCACTTTTTTTTTCTTTTTAGACAGCTGATATTGTAGGAAAAGCAGGCAAGCTTTTCTGGGCCTGCCTCAGTTTGTTCTTTCTTCTCCGATTGCATTTCTGAGAGCAATTCCAGAGGTCCGGGGCGAGTGATGCGTTTCCGTGGCAAGGCTAACCTGAGCTTCCTTCCACTTGCCCTTGCCTCAGCGCCCTGCCCTTACCCTGTGCTGCAGTGAGCAGCTGGAGAGATCCCGGCTGGCAGGGCTGAGCGTGGTGCCAGTGAGAGGCTGAGCTGCTGTCTGCCAGCTCCTGCTGGCATTTGGGGAGTGCACATGGCCACCCAGAGCATGACATCTTCTAGCAGTCTTCAGTATATCAGGCCGAAGTCAGTTGCAGGTGTGCTCCAGTGAACCAGGATTAAAAGGTGGTGGGGAGAAGAAGAAAATGTTGCAGAGTGATTTAATTATTATTTCCTTGGGCTACAGTAATCTTTGCCCAGGATTTGGATTTTTTTTTGTATCACAAGGTGCATATGGAAAGAAGATAATGGATAATGCTACAATAGTAGTTGTCACATCTTTGGAGATTCAGTTATGTGTTAGAGACATAGCATATCTTGCAGAAAAGAGACAACATATTTTATACTTTGTCTTCTAAATAAAAAGAGGAAAGCAGGATTCTGCCCTATAAGGCTATGTTTGCCAGTGTTTGTCTTCCAGTCTTCAATGCATGAGCATATTTGTTTATAGACACGGAAATTTTGGCTGAGGTGTAGGCAGTGCCATTACCAAAACCTTGCTCTCAACAGTACTGAATGGTCTTTCTAAAACTACTGTATTTTCAGACGTTCCTAATGGTAAGTGGGTGTCTCCGTTTTCGAATGATGAGGCATTAGAGAGAGGGCTTTGTTTTTTCTGATGGGTACAACGCTCTGCACATTATGTGCAGGCTGACTGTCAAAGAATGGCAGGGAGCTCTGAAGTGCCTTCACAATGATCCCAGGTTGCTGGAGAAAAGTGACAAATCTTTTATTTAAATGTCCCCTTGCAAGAATCCTACTTTCAAATACGTGTCCGTGTCATATCAGTCCCTCTGCTCAATACCAATTGCCTTTCTCACATGTCAGGTCAGTATCACTGTGTTTGCGCTGCCCACAGCCACATTTACACAATCCTTTTGTCAGTTTGATTGAGACAAATGCAGGAAGTGACAGATGGGTTAATGGTCCTACCACGGTGTCATCGCATCGCCGCAGGAAACAGCATCAACATGCAATCAGAGAACGATGTGTGCTATTACAGTTCATTTGTCTTTAGAACAATTTTGGAGAATCAATGGGTGTCCTATGGTTCAAGATCAGCTGTAAAAACACACATGCTGCTCCTCTGGATTGTTCAAGTGTTATTCCATTCCTTAGCTCCTGCAATGGAGTTCTGAACCTTAACTCTACCCCTGGACCTGGCCAAAAGTCAGTGCTTCAGTTTTTCAGCAGATTTTGTTTCAGTTCACGAGAAAAAAAGGAAAGGGAAAGGAAAAGAGAAAAGTTTTGTTTTGTTTTAAATTCACCCTGAGCACTGTTGCTCAGAAACCTGAAGCATCTTAGCTATTACCATTGCAAGTATTTGGTGGAAGTCACATTTGTGTGACTTTCTGTGCTTCTGCTGTCCCAGGATTCAGCGAGCAATCAGCCACTCAAAGGGGTTCCTACAAACGTTCCTTTTCTCATGTGACATTTTGTAATTTAACTGCTCACATTGCACACTGGAGCACAGAGCTCCTGCAGGGTGTGCCCATGCATTTCTCTGGCTTCAAGACTTTAGGCAGCCTGCACAGTGCTTTGCTTTCTTCTTGTTTCATTCTTGGTCCCCTCGTTGCCATCTCCAGAACTGCCTTCTCTCTCATACAGAAGCCCTTCTACAGCTTTCAGCTGCTTGTGCTGGCTCCCCTTATCACCTGCCCCTCTACCTCACTTTGCATCCCTGCAGCAATCCTTTAAAGCAGTTGTGCTGCTTGCCTGTATGGGAACTGTTGAGTCACAGCCTGAACCACTGATTGAGTACCTGGGAAAAGGACCGGGTCAGTGCTGGAAGCACAGGTGGAGGCAATTCAGCTGTGTGACCAGAAGAGGTGGAGCCTGGCTGCACCTCTCTTAAACTTCATTGAAGGGCTGACTGCCACTGGGGAAGGGTCTCTTTTAGAAGATTTCTCTTTGGTGGAGGCTTTCTTTTGTGAACCTGGAATCTTCTGATATGGGTAAGCAGTCTTCTTCCTTTCCTTTATAGCACCTTTGTATTGTGCTGATTCTTCTGTCTTTACACCTTTTGTGAAATGCCTTTTTCTGTCATATTAGTTTGTCCAATTGCTTCACTGCTATAGGTAGTTTCTTCTCCCTCTGGAGGCTGATGCCCTCACTGCACACCAGCTTCATTAGCTGTCTTCATTGTCCACCTCCTCTTACGCCTTTCATTAAAGCATCTCACAATAGAATGTTTTGGTGTTACATCACTTCTGCAAATAGTGAGGCGTTTCTGTGAAAATACATTACAAAATAAATTGTCTCCCATTGTATGGGAGTCATAACATTCACTGGGGGAAGCAATTACTTGCTCAATAATGCCATAATATTCAGCTCTTCTGCTTATGGGGCTCGATAATGCCTGCAACATTCAGCTCTGCAGAATGTAAGGTCAGAAGGGTATGTTCCTTAGTAAAAATAACTGTGTTTTAATTTAGAATACCCTCTTTTACTACACATGAAAACTATACAAACCTGCAGGAAAAGCAGTCTCATCATGACCATAAGAAAAGTGAACTGTCTTCATTTAATTTATTTTGAGAAAACATATTTTCTGCTTCTTTTTAAAATTGTTATTTCTAGGCATGGATAATCAAATGAATTAGACTTCTTCCTGTTTGAATTGCAGGCACAGTGTAGCACTGGGAGAACACACATTGCAGAAGTTATTTCTGTTGAAGTGTAGTTATAATGGGCCATTCTTTAAAAGTTGTCATGTTATTCTAACTTTTTTTCAGGACTTCTATGAGTTGTAATCAAAAATCTGAGCCCACGTGCATTTAAGGTAACCAAACGTAGCCATCTTTTTGTGAAGTGCCAGCAAAATGACAAGATTTAACTGATTCCCCCAAAGAGTGCTGTGTCCTGATAAGTTTGCCTTGATGGTGACTTAAAAAAAAAAATTATAATAAAAATTATTAGGTGTTCAGTAAGGGACTCCATCTGCCCCTTGTTTCAAGGCATTGTGCGCTTCATTGTCACCTGTCTTGTCCAAAATTAAGTGCAATTCTAGTACAGTCTTTAAAAGCTTCTGCTTGGGAGTTTTTTTATTTGTTTGTTTTTTGGGTTTTTTTTACTCTTTCTGGATTTCAGACTATTTGTTGCTTCCTAGTATTTTGATACTGCATCCAGTTGATCTTGATTTAGATGTTCTCCCTTGTTCATTCGCTGCGTTTAAAAAAAAATAAAAATGCGGTCAGCAAGCCAAGGGTGATCCTGCCCCTCTATCCTTCTATGAAAGGACTGCTTAATTCTGGCCACTTTGCTGATACTCTTGATTTTTCCTTACCGTTAATTTTGATAACTGTGTAATTCCCTCACTTGCACTAATCATAGAATTGCGTGTTTTGGAAGGAACCCTTAAAGGCCATCTAGTCCAACTCCCCTTCAATGAATAGGGACACACACAGCTAGATCGGGGTGCTCAAAGACTCATCTAGACTGACACTGAATGTCTTCAAGGATGGAGCGCCTCTCTGGGCAATCAATTCCAGAGCTTCATGACCCATATTATAATTTTGTTTCTTATATCCAGTCTAAATCTTCTTTTCCTCAGTTTGAAGCCATTTCCCCTTGTCCTGTCACAACAGACCTTAATATAGAGTCTGTCCTCTTCTTTCTTATAGCTGTCCCTGAAAGACCACTCTCAGATCTCCCCAGAGCTCCCCAAGCCCTTTTCAGTAGGGCTGTGCTGCACTCCTACATCTCCCAGTTTGTACTGATAGTATTGCCACAACTCCAGGTGTGATACCTTGCACTTGAATTTGTTGAACCTTGTAAGGGTCTCCTGGACCCACCACTCAGGCTGTCTAGGTCTCTCTGAATGGTGTCCCATCCCTTGGGAATATCAATTGTACCATGCAGCTTGATGTCATCCACAAACTTGCTGAGGGTACATTCAATCTCACTGTCAGTGCTACTGATTAAGATATTAAAGAGCACCAATCCCAGTACTGATCCCTGAGAGACTCTTTTGGTCACTGATCCCCATCCAGACATTGAGTCAATGACTGCCACTCTCTGGGTACAATCTCACAACTGGTTCAACAATCCATCCATCAAATCCATATCTTTTCAATTTGGAGAGAAGGATGTTACAGGGAACCATATCAAAGGCCTTACTGAAGTCCAAGTAGATTACAATAATGGCCCTTACCTTTGCTCTTGTTGCAGTTATACCATCATAGAAGGCCACAAGGTTGGCCAGGCAGGACCTGCCCTTGGTGAAGCCATGCTGGCTCTCCCATGTCATTTCCCTGCCTTCTATGTTCCTTAGCATAGTTTTCAGGAGGATCTGCTCCGTAATTTTTCCTGGCCCTGAAGCGAGGTCAACAAGTCAGCAGTTCCCTGGGTCATCCTTTCTACCCTTCTTAAAAATGAGAGCAATATTGCCTTTTTCCCAGTCACCGGGGATTTCACCTGGTCATTGTGACTTTTCAAATATCACTGAGTGGCTTGGTGACTACATAAGCTGGTTTTCTCAGGACTCTGGGATGTATCACATTGGGACCCACAGACTTCCAGATCTTCAGGTTCCTCAGGTGTTGCAAACCTGCACCTACAGCAAGAGGGGCATTGCTCCCTCAGCCCCCATTTTCTGACCCATCCACTTGAAGGACATGTGAAGAGCAGTTGCCAGTGAAGACAGAAGCAGAAATGTTTGGTACCTCAGCCGCCTTCTTGTCTATTGTTACTAGCCTGCTTCCTAGCAGGGGGCCCAGCAGGGTCCGACCTTTGTGTAATGTAGCTGTAGTGATGGGCCAGGCCAGCCAATAAAAGGAAGCAAGTGGAAATTGGATTGTGATCTTCTGTCAGAATTGCCCTTTAGCAACGTGTTAAATAGATCTGCAGAACGAACTATGTGCGTGTTTTCTCAGCCTAAGTACCAAAAGAGCACGAATATGAGGCAAGAAAACATCTTATGTCTCTACATTCGTTTTTGGGTTTCTCTTTAATTAAAAAGTATTCTTAAGTCTCTGTTAAGTAACAGAAGTTCCCAGTCAAGAAAATTCTTAGAGATTTTAATACTGCATACATGTGTATATAACATCTGTGTAGAACTGAGTAGTTCTTTGTATTTTTCCTTCCTCCCTTCTCTTAAACCAATTTGGTAATCCAAAACCCCTCATTAAAGTAATGACAATCCATGTGGAGTTTTTCATTGGCAGTGTTAGTCTATCAGATGAGCTGTGATTGACCGAGACAAAAAAAAAATTAAAAAAATAAAAAGAAAAATCAATATTTATGTTAAGTAAATGACAGTTGGTAACTAAATGGGGAAATGTCCGAAGTTAAATGTAATTGATAACTATAGCACACAATCGGAAAAGCAAAACCATGACAAGTTTTTTCAAAGTCTTGAAGAATGAGCAAGGCGTAGCTTGCTGAGGACCATGCTCAGATGGCTGTGTTTAGCTTTGTCTCATCTCATCTGGTGGAGAATCCTACCAATTGTAGAACCCTGTCAATCTGAGGGAAGAATGATGTAAGGTTCTAAAGAGCAAGTGTTTTGCTGCAGATGTTTCAGTAAATGTTTGTAAGAGAAACCATTGGAGAAAGCAAATGCATCCTGTTGCTGGTAGACTCACAGCAAAATATTTCAGATAGCTCTGTTCCAAACCAAAGAAGGAAAATGGTTTGTTACTAAAACTTTACTGACTGCGACCTCCCGCTAAGAGCACTCAAAATGTATAGGCATCTAAAAATAATAGATAGACAGAAATTTGGCAGGATGCTCTCTGAGGTCTAACCAGTGTGATGTTGTATCATTTGTAACCCCGTGGATACTTGTCACCACCAATCTACGTGGAGACCATGTGCTGTGCAAGCCCTTTCTAACATCGCATTGCTGGGCGCTGTGGGGATTGAGACCAGCCTGGCATCTCTACTTCTCCTCGACATTAGAGTGCCTGCTGTGAAGGGTGCC
This sequence comes from Perdix hodgsoniae, assembly GCA_035772895.1. Lineage (NCBI taxonomy): Eukaryota > Metazoa > Chordata > Aves > Galliformes > Phasianidae > Perdix > Perdix hodgsoniae. The sequence goes on from JAPSGF010000015.1 coordinate 7,422,080, forward strand.
CCTTGGTTACCACATGCACCTGCACTTTGCAGTTACATTGTCAAAGCCATTAAAGCTCTTTTCCCTTTTCCCCGCCAGGATACGATGAGCGACTCGTGCTGCAGGAGGCCAGCCGGTGCTGAAGGGGAGTGCCTTGTCTGCCGTCCATCCATGCCTCTCAGGTTTTTGAGGATTAATTATTTATCAAAGATGCTTCTGCAGGATGTTTTGGCACTACATGTCATCTTAAATAATTCCTGACATTTTTTTTCCAACGCACAACATGGTGAGTTTATTGAAAGGAGTAAAGATGCTTTCTCTTTACAATATCAAAGTACATACTGGAGACAAATGTTTCTCTATCTACTTGCTTGCAAGCCATCATGAAAGTCAACATTCTCTGAAATCCACACCCCACATCCCTGCTTGGATGTTTGGCTCTCCATCAATGGGAACGGAAACGTGCCAGACTAATGATTCTGGATGCTGAAGGTCTTTTTGTAATGTCACATGCACTGTAATAGACTCAACAAGACGATATCCAGTATAATCACCAGCTTGGTAAAGAGAAGGAAGATGTGTGAGAGGACATGAGAAGGAAACTATGCCCACTCTTGGGCTCAGGTATATGTGAGAGTGGAGAAACTTGCTGGAAGGCTCCACGTGCATCCAGCCTGCACACTGAGCCCACATATTTCAGACCAACGTAAGCTGTTTCTATTAAGCGCACAAAAGGCAATTCATAAATGCCCACTTCCATGTTTGTCCTCTGAAGCACCTAGTAACAATGCAAAGCTGGTGGTGGAGCCGGATTGGACATCTACTCCATGAGTAAGAACTGCTGGGATTTGTGCCCCAGGAGCAAAGGGATGAGAAGTTTTACTGGTATATACTCAAATACTCGTGTCTGCAAGTGGTTGGTGAAAGCTGCAAAAAGTACTCCCTGATAAAACTCAGCAGCTCTTGGATACAGGGCTTCGTCTATCAGGATAAACTTCTCCTAAAGACTGAACACCGGGGAGTTGGAGAGTGCTTGTTTTCAACATGAGAGAATATTTTCCCCCTTCCAGCAGCTCTCAGCCAGCAGCTTCAGCCTATCCGCTCTACAGGAGAAGCACACTGAACAAGAGCAGACGGGAGTTCCTTCCCCTCCACCAGCAAACAAGTAAGAAGTTTTGTGCTTTATAAATTAGAACAGGCAAAAAAAGTGACATTAATATTTCCAGTGCAGTGGGGAGTGTGCGTCCTCTCCTGTGTTAGCTAAGACACTACTGCATCCCCTGTTGCTCTGTGGGAACACTACATGGTGATGCTAAGGGGGGAAGAGTGGCATTATGCTGCCTGTATGACAGATTTTTTGGTGAAAAATAGAGTGCTTCTGATGCACAGAATGAGCTGTGAAGGAAAGGGAATTACACTGAAACGTGTCAGAAGGGTGTGCTTGAGTCTGTTCTCAAAGATCCTCTGAGACACAGGCTTTTGAGCGTGTAATGTGATCTCAAGTAGCAGGCTGGCATTCATTACGGTGTGCATCTCCAAATCTTCGCTGGTTTGCGTGTTGGCTAACATGTCTCCTTGAGCTTCATCTGAGGATGTTGCATTCTCTGCTGTAACAGAGAAACCCAGGGTTTCTCTGTGGAACAGGGAACAGTTCGTGTAGGCTGCAGGTCTTGGTCAGCTTTTTTTTTTATAGTTTGGGAAAGAGGCTGTAATAGGTACTGAAGCCACCATATTTCCAAGAATCCTGTTTCTTGTGCACGAGCACCTATTGCCTACAGGTGCAGGGTTATTCATCCAGTCCCCAGCAGCTGCCAGCCCCAACCAGTGACCAGGAACTGTGCTGATGGGCCATGGTGTTGCTCTGGATGCTCACAGAGCAATTCCCTCTAGCGATCCCCATGTTTAGCACAGCAGTGTATGCTGCTCACAGGGCGAGTATCGAGTTCTTCTCAAAATAGGGCCATAATGCTTCTTTAGGTGTCAGATCTGAGGTACCCTGATCACTGGTTTTCTTTTCTTTGGCAAAACTTACCTTTTCTTTTTTCCATCTATGAGCCACAGCAAAGGTTAGGATTTTTCCCATTTTTAGAGGTTTACTCTGTGCTGCTCCTCACTTAATGATACAAGAAGATCTTTCTCTTTGATTTCTCCCTCCTTTTATGTTTCTCTGCTTGCGACTAACAGAGTCTTTTAATCTGTGGCTTCCCTTCCATACAGGTTGTGTCTATGTCACAACACACACATGTGTTTCTCTCTTCGGTACCTTCTTCAGTATTTTTCTTTGTCACCTCTCTGACTTCCTTCTGTACTGCCTCCTGCTTCAGGACGCTGTCACTAATTCTTGGATGTGTCAAAGAGAAAGTTGGGAAGCTATCAACACAGGAATGTCTGAATGTAGTTTCAAAATCTCTCTTTTCATCTACGTGGCCAAAAAGCTTTCTATTCTTTATGGGGACTTGTTTGTTTGCTGGCAATTACGGATAGAAAAATACTGTGAGGTATGTAGTTTCTACTACAGTTTGCTGCTGTGTGAGGTGGGGGGAAGAGCACACTTTATTATCTGTTACAATGGCAAATATCTGACTTTTTTTTTTCCTGTTGATTTTATGCTGCTTCTGCACATCTGTGTTCTGCCTTTTTATGATCTTGCGGTATTTCATGTGCTGCTTCTTTTCATATTTTATTTCCCTGTGTGGAGTGTATGAATTTAAGTTCCACAGGAACTGAAGCCTGTTATCCATACTAATGCAGGCCCTCAGCAGACCTGGCCTGCCAAGCCATCATTACTGTACATAATGTATTTTTCAGCAGGAAAGTACTTGCTTTGAGTTAAAAAATAAAATAATCTCATTTTCTTAATTAACTTTTTTTATTGAGGGTTTAATGCATGTTCATTACAGAAATTGCAGCTCTCCTTTGAAAATTGACCATAAAAAAAAAGAAAGAAAGAAAGAAAAATCCTTTGTGGGGTTCCATATTTATTGTGCTTTAGTGATTTTTTCAGATAAAATGTACTCTGTTTGATAGAAAAATGCTGTCTTATTTTTCCTACCTGGCAGCCTTGTGCATTCAGCCAAGCTCTGCCTCTGGCTGGGCTTTTGCCTTCCCACACATCAGCAGCAGCAGGGCAAACTGCAGCTTCTGCTCCCACCTGCCTGGGCAGTGGGCTGTGCAGATGTGATGGAGCCCAGCCTACAGACTGCTCTTCACGGTGCCAGAGGGAACTTACATCTGGCATACTCCATACAGCCAACAGTTCTAAGGAAATTGAGGAAAATCACTTCTGTTGTGGTTACCAGCCTGCGTGTACTTGAGGTCTGCAGGATGATGCAGTTGACTTCTTCCCATAATTGTACCCTGGAAAACAGCTGTGCTTCTAGCAAGGAAAGTAGGCTCTTTGGAATGATACAGCTGTTTGGACTGATAGCCATAGTAGAATGATAAAATCACAGAATGGCTTGGGTTGGAAGGGACCTCAAAGATCATCTATTTCCAATGCCCTGCTATGGGCAGGTTGCCACCCACCAGATAAGGCTGCCCAGGGCCCCATCCAGCCTGGCCCTGAATACCTCCAGGGATGGGGCATTAACATCTTCTCTGGGCAGCCTGTGCCTCACAACCCTCAAAGAGGGTTCAGGACAAGGCATTTCCCTGCTACTGGGAGGCTGTGGCAGAGAGGATTGATTTCTGAACAAAGGGAGGCTGAGCATTGCTTTCAGGGCTGTTCTGCCTATGGCTTTGGGTGGTGCAAGTGAAGCTGGGCGTGGTGGGCACCAGTGTTCCTGCACGGGGAAGAAATCTCTTACTTAGAGGCTATAATGGGCTGCAGTGCAAGATGTACATCCCTGCTTGAGGCAAGCAAGCCTGAGTACATGCACTTACATGAGAGACAAGCACTGATTGTTTTGGTGAGGGCTTCTCCTGTGGATGCTCTGTTCAGGATTGCTGTAGAATCCCAGTGTGTGGCAACAACGATGTGGGTTTTTTTCCTGCCATACTTTTTTGTTTATTTCTTTAAGATGTTGTCATACTGTTACTCTCCATGAGCTTGTGGCTTTATTAAATGCCATTATAGTCCATCTTGTCACAGTGTCAGCAAATTGCTCCTTTTCGTAGAAGGATTTAGAGTCTGATTTTCACCTTTTAATTACCTGTGTTTTGTTCTCAGGAGCTGTAGAACTCCAAGTAGAAAAAGCAACATAAAAACACTGTCAATAACAAACAGACTTCTCAGCATGGAAGGAAACGGTGTCATTTTGACATTCATATACTGAAGATGTGATTAAAATGCAACAGGAAAAAATATGCAACATTATGCAACATAACTATGTGGCTAATTTGGAAATTGCTGTATGTATTTAGCCTCACGTCACACATTCCGCTTTCGTTACCCTTTGAAACCTGTGAGAGGGGAATTAAAACTCTTTGCCCCTGTGTCCTCATTCTTCAAGTCCTGCCCCTGGAGGTTCTTTTGTAAGGGGAAGTCCTCTGCTGTGGCTTAATGCTGGTAATGAGTTGAGTTGTACTGTGGCTGTGTGCTCAGGCCAGTGGTGCTGCCCAGGGAATGCATGAGCTCCCAGACAGTGGTCTTGGACTTGGCCTTTCTTGTTGTGAAGGTATTCTTTTTGTGGGTTAATTATCCGAAGGTAGTGAGGAAAAAAAAAGGTCAGGGATCTGTGCAGGTATCCTGAATAAAAGTGAAAATTACAAGTAATTGCTCAGAGAAGTCTGGAGTTAAGGAAAACATGGACTTGGAACTCATGCAGGCCATAATCACACTTCTGCTTTGTGCTGCAAAGAAAAATTTGCAAGAAATGAGCAAGTATTGAGAAGCACAGCCTCCCAGACGGCATAGGAGCCTGCTTGAATTTGCAACCTGCTGGTCACCAGGGGGTGCATGGGAGTAGCAGGGTGAGATGTCAGATGAAGAACACAAATCTGAAGTCTTCCTGTTTACCATGGGGGGCCTTTTTCTGTGTTCATACCCTACTCCAGCAAGTACACCACAAATTGTTTTGTTTTGCCCTTTGTGTTGCTGTGCACCACTCTGTACGTCAGAACACGTGGACCAGAGCATTTGTGCATACCACTTAAAATAGAAATTGCAGTGGTTTTTTGTTTGTTTGTTTGTTTTTTCTCTAAGCATCACTCTGAGAAGCACCATTTCAAGACAATCAGAAACAGCTCAGTCTTTTGGTGGCAGCTAAGGCTCAAAGCAGTACATTAATTAGTGGAGCAGCAAATCAATACATGTATCTCTGTTGTTTCATCTAAGGTCCAAACGAAGGAGCTCAATATTTTACATCTATATTCCCCTTTTTTACCATGTCCCCAACCCCCCAGCCAAGGATAAAGAATTTAAGATCTTGGTTTCACTCACAGCTGTGTGACGGAAAAATTAGAAGCTGCTGCTTTCTGTGGATACAACAGATTGATGCATTAGGATGTATTTATTTTTCTTCAGAATGTCTTTGATTGGTGCAGCCAGAAGAAGTAATTCATTTTAGAAGCATCTTTGCAAATAGAGCCTGTTGAAAAGGCTGACTGCTAAGTCTGTTTGGCTCTCAGAACGAATCTTCCTTTTGAAAGGTGTTTAAAGATTTAAGTTGAGCCCTGGATATCAATTTTCAAAGGCTTTTGGACTTCACACAATAAGCTTAACTAGCCCCTGGAATAACATGACAGGTAGCACAATGTCCAGCACATCTATTGAAAAAGCCTCTAATATCTCTAAGTGCTCCATTTATCTCTGGATTTAACTTTAAAACGGATAGAATTTTTAAATGAGGAGAAAGTTCTTCTAAAATATAATCATAAGCTGCTCTAAAACACCATTCAGAACCGTCTGGGATAGATTTAGTTTCTTACATACCTATTTGTGGTAAGATACACTACTTGAGGGGATGATTTATTGTTTCTGTCTAAAGGAGCTGCAATTCCTCTCTCAGAATTTTAAGAAACTGAGTCTAAAGGGATTAGCAGACTTTGAGTTTCAGCTTTTTAGTGTGTCATTTGGTTAATTTACAGCACCTCTTTTAGGGGCTGTGGAAATGGGCTGCTTTCTAATATGGCACCATGGATAGTTCTATAGAAAATTTTAATTGCTTTACTGTTAGCGCTTTTAACTCTTCTGACTCCCTCCCTGCTCTTTCCTTCCCAGAAGGTAGGTCTCCAGCTGTGCAACTCTCATATATCCCCTTTTCCCCTACATCTGTTCTCCGTTGCAACACACACACACTTTTTAGATGTGGGTGGGAATAGGTCTGCTTGTCGCAGAGTAACAGCCAATGTATTCCTTCCTCAGATTCTCCAGTACATCATGATTAGGAGAACATAGGAGACTCACCGTGGTGTGGCCTTGTCCATAGATGCATGGCAGTTTGATAGATTTTTATATTGTTTGAATTTGCATTAAGAAACCTCAAATTATCTTCCTCCTTTTTTGTGGTTTCCCAAAATACCCCTTCTGGAAGCTCATTTCTTCCCACGAGGAGTGCTGGGCTTAAAAGGAGGGCTGACAGCCCCTGTAGGGGCCACAAGGACCGAGATGGTGTCTGTTAACAGTTGGAGCTCAGGAGACGTGTCTGAACCTTTGTAAGAGGGTTTGTAAGCAGGGTAACCCCTGCTGGTCACCAGCAGGGATAGGAAGGTGATTGTTCCCCTCTACTCTGCTCTTGTGAGGCCCCATCTGCAGTACTGTGTCCAGGTCTGGAGCCCCCAGTACAAGAAAGACAGGGAGCTGTTGGAGAGGGTCCAGAGGAGAGCCACAAAGATGATCAGAGGACTGGAGCACCTCCCCTATAAAGACGGGCTGAGGGAGCTGGGCTTGTTCAGCCTGGAGAAAAGAAGGCTGCGGGGTGACCTCATTGCAGCCTTTCAGTACCTAAAGGGAGCCTGCAAACAGGAGGGGAATCAACTCTTTGAAAGGGTAGATAACTGCACGACAAGGGGAAATGGCTTTAAGTTGAGGGAGGGAAAAATTAGGTTGGATGTCAGGGGGAAGTTATTTACAGAGAGAGTGGTGAGGTGCTGGAACAGGCTGCCCAGAGAGGCTGTGGGTGCCCCGTCCCTGGAGGTGTTCAAGGCCAGACTGGATGGGGCCCTGGGCAGCCTGGTCTAGCATTAAATGGGGAGGTTGGTGGCCCTGCATGTGGCAGGGGGTTGGAGATTCATGATCCTTGAGGTCCTTTCCAACCCTGGCCATTCAGTGATTCTGTGTGATTCTGTGGTGTTGCTCACCACCAAAGCTATCCAACACCAGTGTACAAAGCCACCTTTCTCTGCTAAGCATTGCTAAGACAGGTAGGCGTAGCATGCAGAAAATGACCTAAATTGAACTAACTTCCCCCAACGATTATTTGACCTGTGTTCCTTCTGGTTCCTGGTTCTTAGTGCAAAATGACAATCTACCAGCACTGGCTCCTTTTAGCTCTGAAGAGGGTGGAATGGCTTTCATTCAGCTCTTGGCATAGGTGTGCTGAGTGGGTTCCTTACGCTCAATTGCAAGTTGTGAATGTTGCATTTACATACGATCCCTGAAAGAAAAGAAAAACTTTGAGGAATTAATTTAGATAAGTTTTACAAGCTGTTAGTTTAAAACACTTCATTTTTTACTGCTTCTAGTCTGATCTACTGCAGTAGACAAAACCTGGATCTGTCACCATGCCTTCTCAAGCACACGTGTACGACTGCACCTATCTGTGATGCCTCTGAATGCAGTTTTTCCAGTAATTATTTGATGACATCCATCGTGAATTTTGTTGTCAGCTGTGTACTGATCACTGAGGAGAGAATTCAGAGCGGTTACCAACCTTCCTGTCCCTCGGGCTATTAATCATTGCTAAGGAGGTTGTATTTTGAGATGTTAATTCATATTTTACATGTTTATAACACGTTTCTCAGACCCTCCCTACCTAACTCATTTTGGGGATTAAAAAGTTGACATTCTGAATCCCAGCTGGAAATGTTACAGAACTGTTTACAGGATGATGCTGGCACTAAAAACCTGCATCTTTTTTCACCACAGAAGGTTTCTTTCCATAGATTCCACTTAAAATATAATTTGTCACAATACATTTTATCTTGAGTCACGTGAGAGGACTTAAAAGGTGGTGTTTTTCAGCAGTGAAAGTGTTGTCTGCAAGGCTTTATTTGTGGGTGCTACCATGTGTTGTTCCCTTTGTGCAAGGGAGGAGAAAAATTTCTTGATCAGTTGATGGATTGTTTCTAAATTGTCTCTGTCCTTAATGCTGGAGTCGCTAATAATGATTTATAATCTTTGACCATTTTCTCCTTTGTTAGGAACAGATTTTTAAAATTGCTGCATTAGAATCCATTAGAATTTCCACAAAGCCTGATTTTCAGCATGTTTATTGTCTTGTTTTGTTCTATAGATAGATGCAGGGCTATGGTGTGAGGGATAACCTTGATTGCTCCAGTGTCACTGGTGGCAGTGAATATATTTGTATAACCTGAGGAAACCTCAATGTAATTATTAGCTATCAGGAAATATTACCCTGATACTCAGTGATTTCATATACAGTAAAGTTACAAGGGATAATAAGGGCTGTTTACTATTGGGATTTTTAATCTGCTGAAGTACCAAACAAGTGTGCCCTTCATAAGCATTTAAATGTGTGACTAAATCCATTCTTTAAAGAAAAATGGCTAAATACCTCCCCATTTTTAAGGATGCTGTGATATGCGTTGGTTTTAGATACTTATGTTTTAATGCTAGGAAAAAACACTGAGGTTTTGAAGACTTCCATGCTAGTTTGACATATGTACCTGTTAATCCCAAATCAATTTCTGTTGGATTAGAATAATTTGATGGTTTTAGATGTTGATGAGGGGGGTGGGATCATTTTGCTTCACTTATTCTGCCCAGCTATTCTAATTAATCTCCACTTAATTTAAAGAAATTACTTACTGTATCTGATAATGAGTTAATTTGTAATTCAATTAGCAGCCCTATTTGCAAACGTTTAATGTGAAGGAAAAAGAAACACCTGCTGAACAGCTTGCTCTGTGTTATACCTGAAAGTAGGAAGAGGAGGTTTCCTCCTCAGGAATGCCAGGGTGAGCAGCACTGGGTCACACAATGGACTGGCAAGGTGGAATGGAAAAAATTGTCTCAAACACCAGTGCATTTTTTGTCCTTACAAAGTGCTGCTAAATGGTAGTTTCCTGCAATATTTTCTGAAGGCTTGCCTTATTCATATAGTAAACATGGAGCTTTCTGTTGCTGCGAGAGGTGCGTATGTTGTAGGACATCTGGCTGAGCTCACGGCAACCATGCATTGTCCTTGTGGATGGGTGGTTGGACTCCTGTTCAGACAAGACTATTTTGGAGAAAGGACAAAACTGAATTTGATCTTTTTGTTGGTAATCTGCAAGCATGTTAATGCTTTGGAATTGCATGCAATTCTGGGACTTCTCTAGTGGTCATGGCACTGAGATTGCTGGAGTTCAAGAAGAGTCTGAACAATGCTCTCAGACAAATGGTTTGATTTTGGGGTGGTCCATTCTGGAGACAGGAATTGGATTCAATGATCCTTATAGGCCCCTTCTATTTGGGGTGGTCCATTCTGGAGACAGGAGTTGGATTCAATGATCCTTATAGGCCCCTTCTA